>CM035098.1:5108185-5170647 GCA_020205505.1 Panax japonicus | reverse complement strand
TGTCTCTTCCTCTTTCTCTCTTCTCTCTCTCTCTCTCTGTATGTATACAATCATATAATATATATATATATATATGAACATATATATATATATTATGATTGTCCTTTTGGGTTAACACATGATGGAAGGATATATAACACCTTTACGTGCAATAACAGTTAGTGTGTCCAACCATTTGGAATCTTCCCTGCCCTCTTCCTTAATTCACCTTCAGCTGTCTTTGTGTGGGATGGGAGATAGCTCTGATGTCTCCATGTCCACATTCACCTCCAACACTTATTAGCTTGCAAGTCCAGGCCCACTCTATACATAAAATTCATATATATATATATATATATATATATATTATATATGGAGTTCCATCCACAACAACGGGTAGTTGTGGAACCTCTTTTTTGACTTGTTAAAATTTCAGCAAAAAAAAAAAAATCAATAGGTCAAAAAAGGAGTTGCTTTGCTTTGAGTTTAGTGTAGCTTTTGTCCCTTTTGAATCTCATCCATCACTGTTTAACCATTTATAGTTTCGATTTGTAGGGCTTTATGGTCAACTTTGGTGTTAAATATGTGCATTTTCAGGCAGTCCTATACCTAGCATTAGGATCTTTGTATATATATATATATATGTACACGTTATTTAACCTATTCTACTTGCAAGTTTATAGAATGATCTAATGGCTACAAGAACATATATATATATATATATATATATATATATATATATATATATATATATATTAGATTTGAAGCTCACCTCTTATCTAACATACCTTACATATCCACTTTAGCGACGGACCGAATCGTCGTTAAAGGAGGATATGCAAGGTATGTTAAATAAAGGAGTGAACTTAAAATCCGAACCGTATATATATTTGCTAATTTGAACTCGCATGCACATCCTGACTTGACATGTCAATACTCGAACCCCCAACATTATAGTTAACATGGGTTGGATAATATCACTATGCCAAAGGCCTTCGGTGAAGATATATATTTTCTGTTTTCTCCAATCTCATAATTCTAATAATAATAATAATGTTTAGTAGTTGCTCAAAATAAATTTGCATTTCATCCAAGTCAAAATATACAATCAATATTGAATTTTTAAAAAGTTAATATGTACAAATTATTTAACTTATTCTGCTTGCAATTTTTGTAGAATCTAATGCTACAAGAGTGTGTGTGTGTATATTCTCTTTCTTTCAGTGTCAGAATTTATATAAATAGAAAAATTCTAGTAGTTGCCAAAATAAATTTGCATTTAATCTCATTTAAAATATACGTACGAGCAATATTAAATATTTTAAAATTTTAATTTGAGATATATTTTTAAATTAAAAATTAATACGAGTTACTATCGTTTTTGATGATCTAAATCGTAAAACTAGTTATAAGATTCATTATTATAAAAAATTAAATAAATTACATTAATTTTGAACCTAAAAATATTTAAAATTAACTTTAAAAATTTAAATTTTCTCCTATAATTTGGAATCTAGTGAGTATAAAACTAGGAAGAAATTCACAGAAAGTCCAAACATGTATTTTGAGGACAACAAGTGATATGTCAACTCAATCAGCTAATGAGTCATGTGAAAAGTCTGTACAGCATAGCAATGAGGTCTACCATTAAACTGCTGTACCATACTCCATATGTTCCAAGACACAATTTTTTATTTCAAAAAACATTAAACAATCTCAATTCGTTCGATGATAATAAAATATAAATTTAATTTTTCTTTAATATTTTCAAATAATTTTCTCTCACATAAAATTGTGACTCCTATTGTTTCATATGAAGAGAGAATTATACTAAAAATATTAAAAATACAAGTTAAAACAGTACATACTATCCTATAAATAACATGATGCTAGAATTTTTTATACCATGACTACTAAACATAACATTTGATATATGTAGGTTGTAAATATATAAAAAAAATTGTGAAAAATAATTTATATGTTGACTAATTTTATGAAGAATTTAGATTGCGACTATTTAGACTTGATAAATGGGTGGGCCCTGGGCTAAAGAATATATGTACAAATTAAATAAATAATCCTATAAGCAACCATAGTTATATCGTTCAAACTGTTATAATATATCGAAGGGATAATTTATAATAATCTAGAACGGCGATTGAATAAATTATTATTATTTTTATTAAAAACATTAACCTTTTAAAATTATTATAATTGAAAATCAAATAATTAGATTATTTAATTAAAACAAGATAAGTGAGTATTTAATTAAAAACATTAACCATTTATAAGTAATGTGCTTCTAAAATAAGCGGATATGATCAATCTCAGTTTAAATATAAAAGTTTAATTAACTTTAATATAATATCATAAGGATTGTTAAATATACTTTTAAGAGTAGATACTTGCAATATGTATTTTTAATTATAAAAGTTTAATCAATTAAGTGAATATCGAATACTTGAAATAAACAGATTAATCACAAATAGAGAAATTTTACTGGTATAATTCAAGTTTATTTGTAGATAATTAATTTCCTCCGAGTCACTGGTCCTCACTCTTCTGTCTCCTAACTGGCCAAAAAATGAACATTTTTCATATTTATCTCATAATCTCTATCATCCGTAATATTTTTTCATGAGGGATAATTTTAAAAAGATTATAGTTAATTATCCTAAATTATATAAAACGACAAATAATTGGAGAAAAATAAAATTATCTAAAAGGTCATATTATGGGATAAAGAGATTATTAATTTTGCTCATATTATAGAACTAGCACCCGGTAGCACGCACGGCGGCATATTAAATTTTAAAATTGTATAATTAAGTTTAGGATAAAATAAATTTTGTAATTAATAGTTTTTATTATATATTTTTAAATGCATCTTTTCTTTTATGAGTTTTAATCAATTTTGGATTTAATTTAAACCCATTAATTGGTCGAATTTATATAAAATTACAAGTGCATTTGATAGTCTATCATAAGGAGATTTAGAGAGAACAATATATGATTCAAGTAGAAATTATATATTGTATGTTAATTGTATCCAAAACAGTGTATATGAAAGGTGCATTGTTGTTTGAAAAAACTTTTTCCTTTAAGTCTCACATTGGTAAGGAGTTAAACCGTTTAATGCTTTAATTATAAGCATAACGAGAATAGTTTAATTTACTTGTGGTACTAAAGGGAAGGCTTGTATTTGATCACAATGACGTGGTGTAAAGTACCACCTGCTTGCGACCTGGTTCACGTCGCAAAATCGTATTGACACACGTAGCAGCCTTGCCCGAGCCAAGAGTCTTCAAAGACAAACAAACAAACAAACTCGTCCAGCAGCATGCACATCACATGCATGATAATTACCAAAAACAACATACAAAAAAATAAAAATAAAAATACGATCAACAACAGCAGTATGAATAATGATCAGGAGTAACTTGCAGCAGCAATACTTGATCTTTTATTCCATCAATATATATATAAATAATTAGACATGCATATATATATATATATATATATATATATATATATATATATATATATAAGAAAAAATAAATAATTACTACATAAGTTCAAATTAAGCAATTAAGAACTCGATCGGTCCAATTAATGAGCAAGAAGCTAGCTGCTCCATTAGCTAGTTTTAGCCAAAGAAGCCTGCTTTAGTTGAAGTAGTTGGAGTGATGGATGAAAGTATTGAGAGTAGAGCCATGCAAATAAATCCCAGAAATAAGAGACCAGTTGAGACGTAGCCCCTGTCAAGGAACTTCCTTGTTTGATTATCACCACCGCCACCAAGAAAATTATCAAACAGTTTCTTAAACTCGTAAGTCACTGCAAATCCAGCACCAGCTGCAGTTGCCAAAACAAAGCTCATCACCTGCAAATGCAATTACATTAATTAATTATATTTTGAAACGTTCAGAACAAATACATTACTTTTGCCTGAGATAAGTACGTACCTTGTCTCCATAGAAGTCGAAGACAGGAAGGCAAGCATTGCGTATCCATCTCTTCTGGGTGCAGACATGGTAAACAGCAAAAGGTATCTGAACCAGTACGTACACACTCCCCACAATACCAACTGCTATTACATACCTATATATATTTTATATATATTCAATTTCATGCATGAACCATGATCATCAGTACGTACAAATTCTCTAATGCCATTTATCAAAATTTAAAGATAGAATTCTTTTAATTCACAGTTCAAAATAGACAGTCCATTTGAACGTACAGTATGTATATATACAGTATAAATAAGACTCTTTTTCTTCAAGTAGAAAGTATTAATGTCTTTGTAGATCATTTAATTAATTTGTTAGAAGAGAGGGATATATATATATATAGTATTTTTACCTGTAGGTAATGAGATCGGTGAATTTAGTTTCAGTACCATCAGTATCATCAGTAAAACTATTTGTAGCCATAATCACAACAGAAGCTGCTAAAAGCAAAAGAGTAAATATCCTCAGCACAAGGGTTGAATTTGCTATAGCCTTTGATGATATTGCCATTTTTAATTAATTTCCCTATTGCCTGCCTGCCTGCCTCCAACCAAATTAATCAATCCCTTTTCTGTTTCTGCTTCATCATATCTACATTTTCATGCCTCTTTTTATACCCAAACTACAACCTAAAATCTCTCTCTCTCTCTCTCTCTCTCTCACTCGGCATTATCGACGACTTTGTCCATTCATATATACGTATAAAATAAATATAAATTTTATAACTTGCTTGCCGGCTAATGCAAAAATATAGGAAATTGATATTTTCACTAGAGAAAAAGATATTTTTACATGAAATTTGTCGCTATAGATCCTATAGCGACGGTTTTCTCTGTCAATATACATCTATAGCGACACTTTTTATGTAGTGTAGGTAAAGAAACCGTACCTTACTAGGGTTAGGGTTTCTTGTTGACTGAGGAGGAGAGAAATCCGCGAAGAATACGGTCTTGATTGAGTGGTTGAAGAGGGAAGAAGAACAGGTAAACAATTGCTCGAGTAACACGTGGCAGAACTCTTAGGATTCAAGAGCCTTCTTCAAAGTCTCTAGTTCAGAGAGAATTCCAAAGTCCCCTTCTATTGAAATGGAAGGGGGTATTTATAGAGTTTCTTGGAAAATGGTCACGTGCCTTGCACATGTCTGGGTCTTGTGCTTGGCATGTGATTTCAGAGGAAATTCCAAGAATACCCTTAATTACTTAAGTAATGCCTAAATCATCCTGTCCTTCTAGCCACCAATCCAATCCCTCAATCAATTCCCAAAATGAGTCGTCCCCACGAGCCTTCTGCCTCGGGACACGTGGAGACTTCTCCGGTTCATTTAATTCTTTAGATCACACGTGAGCCCTAATTTTGTACTCGGACTCACATTTGCCCCCTGCACGTGAGTCACGCCTTCGGAGGGACGATCGTGCAAAAATATTTTGAGTCTTTGAATCTTGCTTCAAAATTTCTGAATAATCCACGGAGCTCGATTGTGCAAGCCTCGTAAAAAAACAAAAAAAAATAAAATAAAATAAAATTATATGAGAATCATTTATCAAATTTGTTTTCAAATTTTGCTCAATCAAATAAAATCTAAAAAATTTGTCCATCAGAGGATTAGTTGCAGCAATTAATAATATATATAAATTCATAAATAAACATGCATGATAGTAACTTCAACAAGTCAGTGCACATAAAGCGTTAACTTAATTTTTTTTTTTTTATATATATATTTTATTTTTTATTATTATTATACCTTCTTAATAATCTCAATTAGACAATTTCGCACGGAAATTAGAGTTCTAAAATGAGTCTTTGTATAATAAAAAAAAACTAATGTTATCATTCAAGAAGAAAAACATCTTAGTTCAAGTGGGACACGTCTCTATCAATAAATCAATACTGATTATTATTTTTTTTTTTTTTTTTTTTTTTTTTTTTAGAAATTGGTTCAAACTTCAAACACTCATAATTAGAGTTCTAAAATAAAATAATTTCTTGAGAGAGATTGATTTTTGTAGAATACCAAGTTTATTAGGATTCTTTGTGTTTTATCACTATTTGTGTATATATAGAAAGGAAAGGCTGAGCTTTTTCTTTGTGATTGATGAAGTAATACAATATCAGTAGTATTGTATTGGAGAGAAGATTGAAGAAATTAAAAGATTGCGCAATCAAAAAATATTCGTTTTCAAGTTCAGGTAATAGCGATTGTATTTATCAGTTTTCGCCATGTGAACATTTGCAAAATTGCAGTTGGTTTTTTTTTTCTTTGGTGTTGCGCCAGATTCGTAAGAACAAATGTCAGTAAAAAAAAACTTTATCTATGATCATAGCTTCAGGAAAAGATGATGAATGAAGGGATAATATATTAAAAAAGCAATAAAGCCTACTATCTACCTTTTCTAATTATGCCCCTTTCATGAATGATGTGCAGTACTATCTAGATTCCACCTTTTTTTTTTAATGCAAGTATAGTCATCCTGCAAACTAGAATTAGGGAGAACAATGACGTTTTTTTTTTTTTTTTTTCACTGTGACGTTTTTTTTTTTTAACTGCAGGCTCATTATTCTAACTTAATGATGATAATGCAGACTCTGCTCTTATTCTTATTAACCCAGCAAGCTCGTTAACTCACAGTCTGGAAGATTATGTCCTTCCTTTTTTTTTTTTTTACATCATGCAGGCTCTATACTTAATGATAACTTATAATCTTGCAAAAAAAATATTAGCTGTTAACTTATAATCCTGCAAAAAAAAAGCTTGTTACCTCTATTTTTTTTTTCGCTACGACGGTTTTTTTTTTTTTTTTTTTTTTTTTTTTTAATGCTGCAGGTTCAATTTTTTAATACTAAATAATGCAGGTTTTATTTTTTATACTAAATGATGAGATATCGCAACCTGCAAATTGAAGTTCATAAATGTGATATATCAATTTTTTGTTCAAATATAAAAGAAAAACTTACTTTTAAAGAATTTCAAGCAGCACTTTATTCCGATCAATTTAAACAACGAATCAAGAAAGTACCGTAGTTGGATCATCCTGGACGGGCGAACCCTAGTAGGGGCCGAATTCCAGGGTGGCTGAATCTTAGGAAGTTGAATCTCAATGTGGTCGAATCCTGAGGTGACCGAACCCTAGTGGGTTTTTGGTCGTTTGATAATTTTGTTCCTTCTTCTTTTCAGGTGTCCTTAATCTCTCTTTTTCCGGGTTAAATCTTCTTATTCGAGTTCAGACTTTTTTGCACCGGACATTGTCAAAAAGAGATTGTTTTCAAGAAGACCTTGTTTGTTCGATATTCATAATTTCTCTTTTACCATGGTAAATACTATATTTTGAACGCTTTCCACTTCGTTTTTTCCTGTTTCATAGAATTCTCATATTAAATCTCCCTCGGTGTAGGCTAACTCTGACGAACGTTATGCGGACCCAAAAACTACTAAGGAAATCCCGATCATTAGCGAGTGGGGAAAAGCTCCCTTCTTTGGGCCTTTTGACAATTTCTGGGAACGAACCAAGAATTTTGATCGTGCAACTTTTCATCCACCTGACAAAGGGGGTCTATTTTTATATGCTGCAGCTAGCGAAAGTGCGGATAGCTTTCCCTGCTCTGCTCACATTCTCCGTATGTGCATCGAAAAAGAAGAGTATCCTTTCAGTCCCATTCGCTTCCTATCCGACTCATCTAGTCGCCTTCAGGGATGGCAGTCTTGGACCGACGAGATCCTCGGGAATTCCGATTATGTGAAGTTGTTGGACAAAGCTGGGATTCTGCGTTGTGTTCGACTATGTAGGGATCTTCGTATCCAACAGGACTATGATGCCCTTACTTTATTGATTTCACGTTGGTGTTCTTCTACATGTACATTTGTCACCGCTTGGGGGGAGTTCACCCCTACTCTAGAGGATGTCTATGCCATTTACCAGTAATTCTTTTCTTCTGTTTTGTACATTCATCCTCATCATTTTTTTTTGGGTTATGTATTTATTTTGAACTATGTCTTGTAGCCTACCTGCTGCTACTTCAGCTTCTTGTGGTTCATCCAGCATGTCCTCTAGGGATACCGAATGTGTCGCGTATTTGACAGAAGCTTTCAAGCGAGCATCCAATTACACCACGAGGTTCCAAGAAAATATAATCCTTTCAGACTTTGAGACGCCCAACCATCCGGAGACTTCCTGGCTATCTTGGGTCCGCTATTTCTTTCGGGATTACAAGCCTGACCACTGGAATAGTTCTATTTATAGAGAGTCCGTTCTTGCTCTTCATAAGGAACCTTGTCCTTTTCCTTTAGCTGCTTATCTGGCTATGTGGTTGTCCCACTTTATCTTCCCCGGGTTGCCTATGGATGGTCCCTCGACCCGTATGTTTAGCTTAGCGGCTTTATTATCTCGGGGTCTGGAGGTTCCTCTTGCTGCTCTCTTTTTGGGGACCTTGTATCATCGCTTGGATGAAACTGTCCTTGCTATGAGAGAATCTGTCGGAAGGTACCCCTTTTCAATTTTACTCATTTATTATATATATATATTGCTTAATAATATTTCTTTTGTTTATTCAGGTATGATGTGAATTGCTTCGTTCCATGTTCATTTCTTCAGATCTTCCTCTTCGAGCACTTTTGGGGCCATTCTACATCTGTGCACTTGTCCCAGAAACGAAGGAAATATCCATCTTTTTCATCGCCCAATATTATTCCTCGCAATGCTCGCTGGATCGATCATAGGATTACCTCAGATTTGCGTCTTTATATTGATAACTTTTTTTGTTTCACTGCTCGTCCGTACACCATTATTCCAGAGGGAGGTTCTATGCCTCGCTTATATAAGAGGGACTTCCGTTATTTTTCAAATGTCAGGGAATTAACTGGTTCTTCACTTTCTTGGTTCATATTCCTCCGAGCTGCGGAACTTCCTTATCTTGTTGAGGACGATGGTTTCGGTACTGTACTTTACTCTCCTCATAGAGTCATGAGGCAATTTGGATTTGATCAGAATCGACCTTTCGGCCGCTCTTGCCAGAGGGATTACGAGAGTGCTCTTCTCAATTTTGTCCCCACATCATCCTCGTTTGCATGGGAGTTTCCAAAACCATCTACTACTCCTTATGACCCACTTCATTTCGTTATACCAGATGATTCTCGGCAAGGGCGTTATACTACTTTTGAACGCAGCTACTGGCTCATCAACCTTAAAAAATGGCAGGATGATACTATGATTTGTTCGCCACCAATTTCTCCTCCCGAACGTCTTCAATGGGCCAGAATGTTATGTTCTCCTAGAACTAATACACGTTCGGAGCGTTGGCCAACTAGTAGTCGGCTTCTTGAGCGCAGGGCTTTAATGTCTGAGTCTCTTTCTGCTCAGCCAGCAGATCCGGACGTTTCTCCCGTGCAGGTCTCTACTACTTTTTTGAATCTTCCATCACGAGCTTCATCTCAGATACCTCATTCGGTTCCTCCCCAGGGATCCTCTGCTGCCGAGGAAATCAAAGTTACTTCTCAAATGAGAGCATCTGTTATTACTAACTCAAAGGTGATGCCCCCTACAGATTCTGCCGTGGTTCTTGCTAGTCGTTCTGTCACTAGACGAATGCCAAATGGGCAAACACTTATCTTAAAGCCTTTGGCAAAGCGCCCTCTTGATAATTCTAGCTCTAGTATGTCGGCCGCTGAGGATCCGGTTAAGAAACAACGCAAAATTTTGGTAAAATTTATAGCATTTCCATTTGTCTTTACACCATTCATACAATTGTTTTCGTGTTTCCCTATGTTATTATTTCCTTATTTTTTAGATTGCTGATGCTGATGAAGAAGATGTTCATGATGTTCCTATTGGGCTTTCTATGGGTGCTGTAAGTGAGACGGTCTCGGCTTCCACTACTTGTGAGCCTCCTCAGCCTATCACTGTTGCCATCGAATCTTCTTCACCGCATGATGATCGTGTTAGTCTTGATGCTGAGGATTCTTTATCTGATGTGAGTTCGGGTCATGTTGTAGATTGTACAACTCTCTTTTCACGTCCTCTTCTAGCACCTCTTCATGAGAGTCTAGAAGGTACCGGTGATGCTCCTATTTTCTTGAAGGAGAATTCGTCTGAGCTTATTGCTGATATTCCGCTTTTAGCGGCATTTCATGACTCTTTATCCATCAGTGTGAGTATTTTCTTTAGTTGACATATACAATTTTTTTTTATAATATACTATGTTTTATCATTTTTCTTCTTCTTGTCCTTTTTTTTTTAGAGCGAGGAGAAAGATTTGCCCTTATCTGTCGAGTCGCTTGCTTTATTTGATGTTCTCCATCCGGGTGTCGCCACCTTGCCGTCTAATGATGACCTTGGTTATCCTCCTACTGACCAAGGCTTAAAGGATTTATCAGCAACACAACAGCAGTCTGTTTCTTCATCCTTTGTTAAGGAGTCATCAGCAGCACATCAATTACCTGTGTCTTCATCTGTTGTCTCAAATGATCATGTGGTGGCTTCTAAAGTGGCTCCTACTAGAGCTTCCTTCAATCCAAGTGGAGATCTTATTTCTTGGAGAGGTTTTCAGATATCTTCTTCCAGCCAAGAAATTCTCGATCGTCTCTTAACTCGGTTTCCACAAACACTTGACCATCTGACTATCTGCATAGCCCCCATCCAGACCTTCTTTTTGGATCGACTTGCTAGCCTTATTCTTGAGTTGCACAGTCTTTCTTTCTATTCTTTGCGAGCCGAAGACTTGGATAGATTTAGAAGTGAGCTTAATGACTTCTCCATTGTTGGCTTTGATATGTCCCCCTTTCGGGCTCGATTAGATCTTCTCAGTTCCACTTTTCAGATCATTGCACTACGGTCAGAGGTTACTATGTATCAATGTGAGAATAACTCATTTTCAGAACAACTTTCGGATCTTGAGAAAACCGCAAACGAACTGGAGACCCAACTTCAGGGTTTAAAGTCAAATATCCAAACTTTTCAGAAGCTGAAAGCCGCCAATGTAAAGGCTCGCGATGCTGCCATTGCTAAATTGGAAGCCCTAGCTTTGCCCCCGCTTCAGTTTGATATGTCATGGCCCTTAGATCATGACTTTTTGTAGTTTTTTTTTTATTCCTGTATCAAAAAAAAAAAAACTCATTTATGCATATTCCTTTTATCGGAAATAAAGTTTCTTTATCCTTGCTAATTGTCTTTATTTTGAATTTCTCTTTATTTTGAATCTCAAGTTATTCAAATTAATATTATAACACCATAATTTGAATAATAATAATAATAATAAAAAAAAAACATGAATGTGAATAAAACACATTTTTTTTCCGCAAACCAACACTTGAATCCATACTTTTAAAATCCGAAAAATATTCAAGTATAAGTGAAAGTTTGACATTTTATTGATAATCATGTTACTTTTAACGAAAAGCATAACGTTTTAAATTGTTATAATAATAAATCTTGCTTTTATCGGTGAAAGCATAACGTTCGCCACTTTTAGAGATAAAGTGTAACTTTATTGGATTTAAGGACTTAAACTCAGGTGCCTTAATTACTTTTAAAGTTGAAAGTATAACTTTTTCGTGATGACTATCTCATGTATAATATTTCTTTACCCATTTCAGGTTCAATGGGCCCGAGATAGCATCTGATCCCACACGAGATATTTTGCAATATCCGCTTTCGGAGATCTCTCGCACCCTATACGGGCCTTCCCATTTGGGAAAAAATTTGGTGGTTGGTGTTCCCCTCATGACTTGATTCGCTGTCTTGAGCACCAAGTCCCCCACCAGAATTTGTCGAGGTACCACTGTAGTATTGTATTGTTGTCGTAGTTTTTCATGGTACCGTTCTAATTTTTCTTTAGCTTTGTCTCGGAAGTCAGCTAATGCTTCTAGAGCAGCTGGTCGGTTCTCTTCTTCGACTAAGCTTCGGAGTCTCATCCTTGCCGAAGGGATCTCTATTTCAGCAGGCAAAACAGCTTCTTCACCATATACTAGCGCGTATGGGGTTTCATCTGTAGGCTTTCTTTTTGAAGTTCGATAGGCCCATAGTGCTATTGGTAACTGTTCTGCCCATGTTTTCGGGTGATCGTCCAGGGTTTTCGAGAGAATCTTGATCAAAGTTTTGTTTGTGGCCTCTGCTTGTCCATTGCCTTTCGGGTAATAAGGAGATGATTTGTAATGTTTTACCCTGTATCTTTCTATCAGGCTCTTGACATCCCTATTGATGAAGGGAGTTCCATTATCTGATAAAATGACATTTGGGATTCCGAAACGACAAATAATATGCTCCTTGATGAAATTTGCCACTGCTGGTCCTGTAGCCCTCTTCAAGGGTATTACTTCTACCCACTTTGTGTACATCTCAGTGGCGGTCAAGATCCAGATGTTCCCCTTTGAATTGGGATGAATAGGACCTATAAGATCCATACCCCATGTATGAAAAGGCCATGGTGTTGCTAAGGTTCGCAAATCCACAGCGGGAGCATGAATCAAGTTTCCGTGAATTTGGCATACGTGACACTTCTTGGCAAACTCTAAGCAATCGCCTTCCATTCTAGGCCAGTAGTAACCGTGATCAATCAACTGTTTATATAACTTGGCTCCTCCTTGGTGTTCATCTTTATGCATTTGGTAGACCAAATCCTTGGCCTCTCCTAATTCCAAACACCGTAAGGGCTTGCCGTTAAATCCTCTTCTAAATAATTCTCCGTTTTGTAAGAAGAATCGTTGTGCTTTCTTCTTTATAGTGATTGCATCCTTTTTTTCGACAGGAAGACTACCGCTTTGTAAAAACTCCATATATGGGCTTCGCCAGTCTGCTATGTCATCGATGAAGGCGCATTCCTCCTCCCCAGGGTATTCTTGGCATGGAAGACATTGTCGTTGAAGTGCATCTGCTTCTTTCTTCATTTCGGGCCAATAATACCCTTGGCGTTGCAACCTTCGATATAATCCAATATCTGGCAATCCGCAGTTTTCTTCGTTTACCTGATATAAAATCCTATTTGCTTCATCCTTCCCCAAGCATCTTGTCAAAACACCATCTGCTTCTTTATGGTACAATACTCCTTTAATGATGCGATATTTCTGAAGCTCCGCCGGTGATATATTTCCTTCCTTTGTTTGTAATTGATGAAAGATGGCATGTCTCCAATCTTTTGTCAAATCTTTGGAGAATAATTCCAGCACCGTAGTTGGGAGGATTCTTTTGATTACCTTCACATCCAAGTCTTCTCCTTTGACATACACTCTA
Organism: Panax japonicus; assembly: GCA_020205505.1. Taxonomy (NCBI): domain Eukaryota; kingdom Viridiplantae; phylum Streptophyta; class Magnoliopsida; order Apiales; family Araliaceae; genus Panax; species Panax japonicus. The sequence continues at coordinate 5,157,440 of CM035098.1, read as the reverse complement.
GATGCTACTGTGGCTAATGCATCAGGTTGTCTATTTTGTAATCTCGGCACATACTCAATCACTACCTTCTTGAAGGCTTCCATCACTTTTTGCGCTACAGTTCGGTATGGTGCCAAGATAGGTTCCTTTACTGCAAATTGACCTCTTATTTGTTGAATTATCAGATTTGAATCTCCCTTTACCTTGAGGCACTTGGCTCCCAATTCTCTAGCCGCTAATAATCCCAATATGAATGCCTCATATTCTGCTTCATTGTTCGTGCAAGGGAAATCCAGTTTATATGACAAAGCCACTTCCTTTCCCTCCTTGGTAGTTAACACCACACCTGCTCCTCCTTTTCCTTCTGCGGATGACCCGTCAAAGGCTAAGTTCCACCACTCCGAATCTTCATCCACCACATCAATTTTTTCTACTTCTCCCCCTGGAAGATCTTCTGAAGGAGGTTCATATTCTCCATGCGGAAACTGAGCAAGCAGGTCTGCTAATGCCTGACATCTGATTGTCTTTGGTGTTACACACTTGATGTCATATTCTGAAAGGATCATCATCCATCTTGCAGGTCTTCCTACCAATGCTGGCCTAGTTAGCAAGTATCTGATCGGGTCAGTTCTCGTTGCAAGTTTCACTTCGTGTGCCAGAAAATAATGACGCATTTTCTGTGCGATAAACACCAGTGCCAAACAATGCCTCTCCAACTGTGAATACCTAGTCTCTGGTCCTCTAATTATTCGGCTGATGTAGTACACAGTCTTTTCTTCTCCATCTACCTCTTGCGTGATCAATCCTCCTACAGACTTTGCGGTAGATGTGATATACAGCTGCAATGGTATTCCTCTCTGTGGTACCACCATCGTTTTTGCTGAGGCCAAAATTTCTTTTACTTTCACAAAGGCTTGTTGCTGGTCCTGTCCCCAGTCCCATTCTGTCTTTCCCTTTAATAACTTTCCGAAAGGCTCCGTGACTTCTGCTAATGCTGGCATGAATCTCCTCATGTAGGAAACTTTCCCTAGAAAGCTCTTCAACTGTTTTTGTGTTTTTGGTGGGGGCATATCTGTGATAGCTTTTGCCTTGTTTGGGTCTACCTCCAAACCTCTGTTGTGCACCAAGAAGCCCAAAAATTTTCCAGCTGTCATCCCAAAGGCGCACTTTTTTGGATTCATCTTTAACTTATATGTGACGCCCCCAAAATAGGTCCATTCCATCCAACCCATTTTGAGTCGCCAAATACATGGTACAGAAACAACCGCAACTTTTACAACCCATAAACTGTGAGTTTAAATACAAACATTGTCATCTAGACAATATACATACCCAACTATGTCCTCAATACAATTATTGATATATTATTTTACAAAAATGGTGAGGACTACTAAACATCTCTCTCAAGGACCATCAATTCATACCCCGACTCGTACCCGCTATATTCTCGTCTCCTGAGAAGAAAATGGAACAAAAAGGAAAAGGGTGAGCTCAACTAGCTCAGTAAAGAATATTATGACTAAGATAATATACAACAAATTATCGTTAGTCTTCAACAGGGAAAAATCTGATAGAATACAATAGACAACAAGTTTTAAATCAATATTCGCAGCGGAAAATATTAATTCATAGAAGAGTTACGTAGAGGATGAAATCTACTAATGTCTATGAATTTAACAGACCATCAACAGTATTTTTATCCCTGTAACATCAATCAATGCACATCTTGTATCATATATTCATCCTTGCACTACAGGCCAAGGATATTCATTTGTTGGTCATGTTCATCTAAACACCTGTTCATCTTTGCACTACGAGCCAAAGATATTCATCAGAAATCATTCATCTTTGCACTACAGGCCAAAGATATTCAATATTACCTCCTTTAAGACTGAAGATGATAAAAAATATTTTTAAAGAAGCGAATCCAGTGAAACAAAATGACAAGGATTAAGGATTAAGGATTCGTACTTTGTTTTATCCATGTTCAAAAATACCTCATAAATAATCATAGTGGTGTAAAATTCAAGAATGATCAAAACATGGATACAATCAAAGCTAGTATTCACCATAGATATTTTGGACGAAAAGAAAAAAAAATAATTTTTCTGTGAATAGTGCCGTATTCGTGAATAGTGCCGTATACGTGAATAGTACCGTATACGTGAATAGTAACTCCGGCACAAAAAGTTCCAAATTTGATAAAAACGTTCACCAATATTTCGGCATAATGATATTGAAGAAAATAATACCATTTGAGAAGAAAATAACATCCCTTACCTCAAAATAGCCGTACTTCTGACTGAATTTCGGTATAGTGCTGACAGAAACTCGCACCGTATAGCAACACTCAAAGTATACTCACAAGAATACGCTCGATAATATAGAGAGAGAAAGAGAGAAAACTTTGTTTCTGGTGTGATTTTCAATTCTAACTTAGCCCTCTATTTATAGGAAAATGTTAGAACGCCAAAGGAGACTAAAATATTAAAATATAATATTTTCTTAACAATTTCTACGCATGTGCTAAGTTAGACCAGCCACCATTGAAGAAAATTCCAGCAGCCCATGTGAATTACTCACCAACCAAAAAGTGGGTCCCACCCATAATTAATAAAAAAATCATTTTATTTTCCGTAACTTCAATAATTCATAGAAAATAGCTCGGTTATCAGAAAAATTCGAAATTCGCGACTTTCCATGGGAAATTCCATTCTCTACAACTTTGCAGAAGAAAATTTTTCCAAATTCCAAACAGAAATTATCCTAAATCCACAAACGGGCAATTTTACAGTCTATAATCAATTTTCGGTCAAAAATTATGTCCACCGACACACAAAATATGTGTTAAACATTTAATGCCACAAAAATATTCTACCTCCTTATATACTCATATATCCCACATTCATTGTAAAAATATCATTGTTAATATATTATTAAAATAATATATTTAAATGAATTATTTTATCAGAAAAAGATAAAATATTAATTTTCAACAATTGTCACATTAAAAATTTTCTCCATCTATATCCACATAAAATAAATATTTTCTTTATCATAATAATCAATAATTAATTATTAAAAATAATATTACAAAATCACAGTACTGACAACCAGGCCGTTCCCAGGATAGAGGGGGCTTTCCAATAAGGATTTCTCCTTACTGGCGCGCAATTAGATGACCAAACCTCTCCTTGACAGAACTTTCTAGACATTGTCAATAATGTTATCTGATAATATTATTCAAATAATATGAATTATTGATCTGATAATGGAAAATACTGTGCAATGACAATTATTAAAACAATAATAATATAAATATCAATGCAGCAATTATTGAATCAATAAAGTAATGAACAGTAACTCCTGTAGCAATTATTGAGTAGTGCCTTCTTACGTAAGGATCAATAATTCAAAATACTGTGCAATACCGTGTGCTACTGTGCAACAACGCGTATTACTGTATTTTAACCACCGGGTATTTCAACAGTGTAAACGGTAACAACTACGCCGTTATTTTTAAACAGCTTATATTTGTCGTTTTCTTCCTCCAATCGCTTTCCGTTATGGGGCCCACACATGGCTGCGCCGTCGTACGAATATTCCCCGACAGTACGAATATTCCACGACCAAACGAATATTCCCCGACAACAATATTTTATAACCACTTGCTTATTTTGAAATGTTTGCGTATTTTACCCATAACTATCCACATTATTCAAATCAACCCTTACTATTCAAAATAATAATTAAAGGAAATTAAATTTCATTTATTAATTATTTGGGGTCTTACAACCTCCCCTCCTTATGAAATTTCGTCCTCGAAATTGACATACGTACCTGGTGTTTCGAAAAGGTGAGGATACCTCGCTTTCATTTCCGTTTCCAACTCCCAGGTCATTTCCTCTATAGCATGATTCCTCCACAAAACTTTAACTTGTGGTATTACCTTCGTGCGTAGGACATGCTCCTTCCTATCCAAGATCTTGACAGGTACCTCCTCATACGTTAAATCTTCGGCTATCTCGTCCGGTTCTAACTCAATGACGTGGTTCGGGTCTTTCACATATTTACGAAGCACAGATATATGAAAAACATTATGAACACGAGACATACTTGGAGGTAACGCGAGTCTATAGGCTACATTACCTACTCGATCAAGAATTTGAAACGGACCAATAAATCGTGGATTAAGCTTTCCTCTCTTCCCGAATCTTGTAACTCCCTTCCATGGGGCAACACGCAACAATACATGATCCCCAACACTAAATTCTACGTCCTTTCGATGAAGATCCGCATAACTCTTTTGTCGATCTTGTGCCGTTTGTATACGTTGTCGAATCGTTTGGATCTTCTCTGTAGTCATACGTACTAACTCGGGTCCCAATAATGTTGCTTCACCCACCTCGTCCCAACATACTGGAGAGCGACACTTTCGTCCATACAATGCTTCAAATGGGGCCACACCAATGCTTGCCTGATAACTGTTGTTGTAGGAGAATTCCACCAATGGTAAATATTTATCCCAACTGCCCTTGAAGTCTAGGACACAGAGTCTTAATAAATCTTCAAGAGTTTGAATAGTCCTCTCTGATTGTCCGTCCGTTTGAGGATGGTATGCCGAACTGAATCGTAACTCCGTACCCATAGCTTTTTGCAAGCTAACCCAAAATCTTGAAGTAAATCTTGGGTCACGATCCGAAACTATGGATACTGGCATGCCATGCAACCTTACAATCTCATTTACGTACATTTGAGCAAGACGTTCAAGGGAATAAGTCTCCCGTATCGGCAAGAAATGAGCAGACTTGGTTAATCTATCAACAATAACCCAAATAGCATTGATGCCTTGAGAAACCGTAGGAAGACCCGTAACGAAATCCATAGTAATGTGTTCCCACTTCCATTTCGGAATCTCAAGTGGTTGCAATGGACCCTTTGGCACTTGATGCTCTGCCTTTACACGTTGACAAGTTAAACACGTTGAAATAAACTTTGCAATCTCTCTTTTCATATTGTTCCACCAAAATGTATGTCGAAGGTCACGATACATTTTGGTACTTCCAGGATGAATTGCAAACGGAGTATTGTGTGCTTCCATCATGATCTTGTACTTCAAATCAGGATCGTTAGGAACACAAAGTCTGGAGTGGACTCGAAGTATTCCTTCTTCATCAATTCTCGCTTCTGGAATGTCACCTTCTTGAACTTTCATCTTCATATGCATCAGCTCCGGATCGGTGGCTTGAGCAACCTTAACTTTTTCTATTAAAGTTGGCTCTATGCGTATACTTGACATCATTGCACTCATTCCTGCATATGATCTTCTACTCAATGCGTCAGCTACCACGTTCGCTTTTCCAGGATGGTATTGAATAGTGTGGTCGTAATCTTTCAACAACTCGAGCCAACGTCGTTGCCGCATGTTGAGTTCTTTCTGCGTGAAGAAATATTTGAGGCTTTTATGATCTGAATATATCTCCACTTTCTCCCCGTATAGATAGTGCCTCCAGATCTTTAGCGCGAAAACGACTGCTGCCAACTCTAGATCATGAGTAGGATAATTCCTCTCATACTCTTTAAGTTGTCGCGAGGCATAGGCTATGACTTTCCCACGTTGCATGAGAACACATCCTAACCCTTTGCCCGAAGCATCGCTGTAGATAACAAATCCATCCGAACCAGATGGTATTGTTAGAACAGGTGCCGAAATAAGTCTCCTCTTAAGCTCTTGGAAACTCTTCTCGCATTCCTCGCTCCATACGAATTTTGTATCCTTCCGAGTTAGCTGAGTTAATGGAGTAGCAATTCGAGAAAACCCTTCCACGAATCTCCGATAATAACCAGCTAAGCCCAAAAAGCTACGTACTTCAGTGACCGACTTCGGTTGCTCCCAACTTTGTATTGCTTCAATCTTCGTCGGGTCAACAGATACTCCATTTTTTGACACCACGTGCCCAAGGAATGCTACTTCCTCAAGCCAGAACTCGCATTTCTTCAACTTAGCATATAACTTGTTTTCACGAAGCCTTTGGAGTACCAGCTTCAAATGGTGCTCATGATCTTCACGACTTTTGGAATATATGAGGATGTCATCAATAAAGACAACAACGAATTGATCCAAATAATCCTTGAATACTCGGTTCATCATATCCATGAAAGCAGCAGGAGCATTAGTCAATCCAAAAGACATGACTAAGAATTCATAATGCCCATACCGAGTTCTGAAGGCAGTCTTTGGAATATCCTCAGTTCTAATTTTCAGCTGATGATATCCAGAACGAAGATCTATTTTTGAAAAGAATTGTGCTCCTTGCAACTGGTCAAACAAGTCATCAATACGAGGTAGAGGATACCTATTCTTGATGGTGACATGGTTCAATTCCCGATAGTCAATACAAAGTCGCATACTCCCGTCTTTCTTCTTTACGAATAAAACAGGAGCACCCCAAGGAGATGTACTAGGACGAATGAAACCGATGTCCAATAACTCCTGTAGTTGGACTTTTAACTCCTGAAGTTCAATAGGAGCCATTCGATATGGGGTTTTAGAAATGGGCTTTGTACCAGGTTCAAGATCAATAAAGAATTCAACTTCACGTTCTGGGGGTAGACCGGGAAGTTCTTCAGGAAATACGTCAGGAAAGTCAATAACAACAGGAATATTATTCAATTTTGACGTGTCTTTATTCAAATCCATAACATGGGCTAAGAAAGCTTGACATCCGTTTTTCAATAAACGAATAGCTTTATGATTAGATATGACAGTGATTGATTTTAATGGTTTAGTTGCCTGAATTCGAACAACAGGTTGATTAGGAATATGAAAACTAACAACCTTACGAAAACAATCAATTTTGGCATGATGAGTAGTTAACCAATCAATCCCTAAAATCACATCAAAAGCAAGTATCTTTAAAGAGATCAGGTCAACAGGTAAGGTGATGGTGCCAACTTGAATGAAACAAGATTTATAAACAGTGGATGTGATAAAAGTTTCTCCTAACGGAGTTTCCACAGATAGGTCAAAGTCTAATTTCTCTGGAGTCAAGTTTAAACGTTGAGCGCAAGCAGGAGAGATAAATGAATGGGTAGCACCGGTATCAAGTAAGGTATAAACTTCGCAAGAATTTATAAATAGCTTACCCGTGATCACCTCGTTTGGGTTCCTCGCATGTTGACCAGTCACAACAAACGCTCTTCCAGGAACCATTGACTTTGGCTTTTCTGGGACAGTCTTTTGAGTCACCGTCCCCGCTGAACTAGGTTTCGCTACCGTACAATCTCGAGCGATATGTCCTTCCTTTCCACAATTATAGCATACCTTGAACTGTTGTGGGCAGTTTGGACTGATATGTCCCTCTTTCCCGCACTTATAGCATATAACCGATGGTCTTTCTCCTCCCTTAGAACCAGTTGCTGCCGGAACTGTCGTCTTCATATGGTCGTTGTTAAATCTCCTCTTTTTAAAATCTCCTCCTGACTCGCTTCTTCTATTTTCATAGCTATGATTACCACCAGAGTGGTTACCATTTTTGTCCGTCTTTTTCTTTCTCCACTGGTTATTGTTGTTTTGCTGACTGCTATCTTCAGTATGATCCTGATTGTGGTACCTCGGTTGACCGTACTCGTTGTCTCGCTCCAACAATTGAGCCCTGTTAACAACATCTGAATAGAGAGAAAATTTATGAGAGATGAGATATTGTCGTATGCCGGGTTTCAAACCTCTCAGAAACATCCGCGTCATACGTTCCTCATTCTCCACCAAATGAGGTGCAAACCTGGATAACTCTGCAAACTTTGCCTCGTACTGAGACACCGTCATGTTATTTTGTTCTAATCTGATGAACTCCACTTCCTTCATATGACGAACACTTTCAGGAAAATATTTGTCATTAAATAGTTTCTGAAACGTCTCCCAAGACATGCTGAGTGCGGCTGGATGGGTACGTTTCACAGACTCCCACCAGTAGTCTGCCTCGCCACGGAACATAAAGGTGGCGAATGGAACCTTTTGTTCCTCCGTGCATCCCAAGACATCGAATATCTTGGTAATTTGCTTGACCCATGTCTCCGCCATGATCGGGTCTGGCTTTCCCTTAAATTCTGGTGGTCCCAGCTCTTTGAACTGCTTGGCTGTGACAACCCGTGAATTGTTATCATTTCCTCCTGTATTTTGAACACGAGTCTCCCTCGTCTGATTTTGCATGAACTGCAAAAAGCTTCTAAACATTGCGTCGTTCATCGTCTGATCAGTGGTGTTGTTCACAGGAGGAACATTACCAGCCTGTTGCACGTTCTCCTCGTTGGTAAGTACAGGCATCTCCACGGTCTCATTAACTCCATTGTTAACATTCTCGGTTGCCATTCTTAAATACTGCCATAAAACAAGGGTTAATTAAGCAAATCACATATCACATAATATCCCTATATACTGACCAACTAACAAATAAGCTTAGGTAGGACAAACTAGCGAAGGATTTACTCGTCTCTCCCCTCCTAGTTCTATTCCCCGATCTCCGCCAGAGATCATATCCCTAAGCTCTGATACCAACTGTGACGCCCCCAAAATAGGTCCATTCCATCCAACCCATTTTGAGTCGCCAAATACATGGTACAGAAACAACCGCAACTTTTACAACCCATAAACTGTGAGTTTAAATACAAACATTGTCATCTAGACAATATACATACCCAACTATGTCCTCAATACAATTATTGATATATTATTTTACAAAAATGGTGAGGACTACTAAACATCTCTCTCAAGGACCATCAATTCATACCCCGACTCGTACCCGCTATATTCTCGTCTCCTGAGAAGAAAATGGAACAAAAAGGAAAAGGGTGAGCTCAACTAGCTCAGTAAAGAATATTATGACTAAGATAATATACAACAAATTATCGTTAGTCTTCAACAGGGAAAAATCTGATAGAATACAATAGACAACAAGTTTTAAATCAATATTCGCAGCGGAAAATATTAATTCATAGAAGAGTTACGTAGAGGATGAAATCTACTAATGTCTATGAATTTAACAGACCATCAACAGTATTTTTATCCCTGTAACATCAATCAATGCACATCTTGTATCATATATTCATCCTTGCACTACAGGCCAAGGATATTCATTTGTTGGTCATGTTCATCTAAACACCTGTTCATCTTTGCACTACGAGCCAAAGATATTCATCAGAAATCATTCATCTTTGCACTACAGGCCAAAGATATTCAATATTACCTCCTTTAAGACTGAAGATGATAAAAAATATTTTTAAAGAAGCGAATCCAGTGAAACAAAATGACAAGGATTAAGGATTAAGGATTCGTACTTTGTTTTATCCATGTTCAAAAATACCTCATAAATAATCATAGTGGTGTAAAATTCAAGAATGATCAAAACATGGATACAATCAAAGCTAGTATTCACCATAGATATTTTGGACGAAAAGAAAAAAAAATAATTTTTCTGTGAATAGTGCCGTATTCGTGAATAGTGCCGTATACGTGAATAGTACCGTATACGTGAATAGTAACTCCGGCACAAAAAGTTCCAAATTTGATAAAAACGTTCACCAATATTTCGGCATAATGATATTGAAGAAAATAATACCATTTGAGAAGAAAATAACATCCCTTACCTCAAAATAGCCGTACTTCTGACTGAATTTCGGTATAGTGCTGACAGAAACTCGCACCGTATAGCAACACTCAAAGTATACTCACAAGAATACGCTCGATAATATAGAGAGAGAAAGAGAGAAAACTTTGTTTCTGGTGTGATTTTCAATTCTAACTTAGCCCTCTATTTATAGGAAAATGTTAGAACGCCAAAGGAGACTAAAATATTAAAATATAATATTTTCTTAACAATTTCTACGCATGTGCTAAGTTAGACCAGCCACCATTGAAGAAAATTCCAGCAGCCCATGTGAATTACTCACCAACCAAAAAGTGGGTCCCACCCATAATTAATAAAAAAATCATTTTATTTTCCGTAACTTCAATAATTCATAGAAAATAGCTCGGTTATCAGAAAAATTCGAAATTCGCGACTTTCCATGGGAAATTCCATTCTCTACAACTTTGCAGAAGAAAATTTTTCCAAATTCCAAACAGAAATTATCCTAAATCCACAAACGGGCAATTTTACAGTCTATAATCAATTTTCGGTCAAAAATTATGTCCACCGACACACAAAATATGTGTTAAACATTTAATGCCACAAAAATATTCTACCTCCTTATATACTCATATATCCCACATTCATTGTAAAAATATCATTGTTAATATATTATTAAAATAATATATTTAAATGAATTATTTTATCAGAAAAAGATAAAATATTAATTTTCAACAATTGTCACATTAAAAATTTTCTCCATCTATATCCACATAAAATAAATATTTTCTTTATCATAATAATCAATAATTAATTATTAAAAATAATATTACAAAATCACAGTACTGACAACCAGGCCGTTCCCAGGATAGAGGGGGCTTTCCAATAAGGATTTCTCCTTACTGGCGCGCAATTAGATGACCAAACCTCTCCTTGACAGAACTTTCTAGACATTGTCAATAATGTTATCTGATAATATTATTCAAATAATATGAATTATTGATCTGATAATGGAAAATACTGTGCAATGACAATTATTAAAACAATAATAATATAAATATCAATGCAGCAATTATTGAATCAATAAAGTAATGAACAGTAACTCCTGTAGCAATTATTGAGTAGTGCCTTCTTACGTAAGGATCAATAATTCAAAATACTGTGCAATACCGTGTGCTACTGTGCAACAACGCGTATTACTGTATTTTAACCACCGGGTATTTCAACAGTGTAAACGGTAACAACTACGCCGTTATTTTTAAACAGCTTATATTTGTCGTTTTCTTCCTCCAATCGCTTTCCGTTATGGGGCCCACACATGGCTGCGCCGTCGTACGAATATTCCCCGACAGTACGAATATTCCACGACCAAACGAATATTCCCCGACAACAATATTTTATAACCACTTGCTTATTTTGAAATGTTTGCGTATTTTACCCATAACTATCCACATTATTCAAATCAACCCTTACTATTCAAAATAATAATTAAAGGAAATTAAATTTCATTTATTAATTATTTGGGGTCTTACATTATACCTGCGACAACGTTCAAACACCTTTCTTAAATCCTCTATGTGGGTTGTCTCCTTTTTAGATTTCACCACTATGTCATCCACATAGTCTTCCACAATGTCATGAATCATGTCGTGAAAGATGGCGTGCATTGCCCTTTGGTAAGTTGCTCCCGCGTTCTTTAACCCGAATGGCATTACTACATAGTAGAAATTCCCAAACGGGGTACGGAAGGCTGTCATCTCCGCATCCTCTACTGACATTTTTATCTGATTGTAGCCTACGAACCCATCCATGAATGACATCATCTCATGATTTGCTGTTGCATCCACCAAAGTGTCTATATTGGGTAGCGGATACATGTCCTTTGGGCACGCTTTGTTCAAGTCTCTGAAATCCACACATATTCGTAACTGCCCATTAGATTTCTTTACTGGAACTATGCTGGATAACCATACTGGATGTTGAATTGGTTTGATGAATCCTACATCTAACAACTTCTTTATCTCTTCTTTTATTTGTGTTTCAACTTCTGGTGCATAGGTGCGAGGCGCTTGCTTCACTGGTTTAGCTCCCGAGCTTAAGTTCAGATTATGCTCTACCAACTCCTTGTCAATCCCCGGCATCTCATTATAGTTCCAAGCAAATACATCCACGTACTCTCGTAATAGCTTCACCAGCTCTTCCTTTTGGTTGGCGTTCAGCTCCTTGTTTATGTAAGTTGGCTTTGGCGTTCCTTCTCCTGTTGCCAGATCAACTTCCTCCAATTCATTTTGTTGAGGTTTTGGCCTGTCCTCAAAACATTCCGGAGCTGGTTCTACCTTCTGCTGCACGATTTCTTCCTTTTTATTGCTACTGGAGTGGGGGCCCCCTCCTGAGCCCTCAAGTTTGGGTGTACCTTCGAGCTCTTCCCCCTTGCACCGTCACAGGCGAAACACTATCTTTCCATCTGGTCTGACTACTCTTTCCCACTTTGTTTTCTGTTCTTCTTTTCTTTTATTTACTTTGTCAGCTTCTGTTTGGACTGTCCGTTTGGTATTGATTATATTTCGGGCATCCTCTGAGTCAGCTGCCCGCTTCCTTGGGTCTTTTTCTTCTTTCTCTGCATCTACTAATACAAGTTTATTATTTTTGAAACATTCACCTTGTTCTAAGGTCTTCTTCTTTTCTTTTTTTACAGGCACAAACTTATCCTCTTGTACCTCCTCCCAGCTTGCTAGTTTCAGAGAATCAGGCTTGGCAATATGGTTTTCTCCTTCTTCGGCTACATCATCAAAGAAAGCTGCTTCGGTGATATGTGCCTCCTCTGGCCCAAAAGGATTCCTTGTCGCCGGTACTTTGACCTCCTTGCCTTTCCAAATTGCCTTCATGCACTGATGAAAAACTGATGGTACCACCCCATAATCATTCTGCCAAGCTCTTCCTAGCAACACATGATATGCTGTGTCAACTTCTACTACATGGAACATCACAGGTCCTCGGATATTCCCCACTTGCATATCCACCTTGATGTATCCGAGGGTTCTCGTGCTTTGATTAGCGAACCCCGTGATGTTTGTCTTTTCCTTCACGATCTTCTTCTCTGGCATACCTAACTTTTTAAAGACGGTGTAAGGCATGATATTTACGGATGCTCCATTATCAATGAACGCTCTCCGCACTTCTATGCCGTTAATTATTGCTGTCACATACAGTGGTCTATTATGTGGATATCTCACCTCTCTATCAGCCTTAGAGAAAGTGATTTTGTTCTCCTCCTCTTCTACCGTCCTCACAAACCCTTTGCTGACTGCCATACAAGTCTCTTGTGCTTCGGCAACTTTGATAATTGCCTTGGTCGCTTCTATCCTTGCTTCCTTGGTTAATCCGATCTGATCAAAAAATTTCCTAAACTTAGCTCCGTTCATCAATGCGGTCACCTGCAGACCTGGATCAGAATCGTCCTCCATCCTTTCTATGTTCTCCATCATCTCCACCTCTCTTCCTTCTGGTGATTCACTATGAGTAATAGTGTTGCACGTTTCTTTCCCTTTGTGGTTAGGAAGTGGCTTGTCCAGTACGTTGTTTCCTCCTTCCAGTTCGATTTCTCCTGCCGCCAATTTCTCGTGGTAAATCCTTCGTAAACTGTAACAATCTATAGTGGAATGTCCGGCATACTGGTGGTATACACAAAAGTCTGGTCTCCTCTTTATCTCTTCCGTTACAACAAATCTGGGCCTTGGAGGTTTTACAACTCCATGTTCTACCCACTGCTCGTACAAATCCCTAAATGCCTTCTCACTGCACGTAATAGCCCCTGGGATTGGCAATCTGGAAAACTTTTCTCCTGGTTTTCCATGGTTCATTTCATTCTTTCCATTCTTTTCCCTCTTGCCCCCATGTGGCTTTTGCTGTGAATCTGCTAAAGCCACAGTAGCAGTTCTTTTGCCCTTCCACGTAACATTCGCATGGCTTGCAGGCAAAGTCATAATTCCTCCCAAGTCTTGTGCAAATGTTGATAGTGTTGCAAAGGAATCGCATGCTTTAGTGACCAAGTGGGGCTTAAAGGTATCTAGGGCACCATTGTTACATATGCTCACTAGATTTTTCTCCTCAATCGGCTCCACACATTTTTGTGCCTGAGCCCTGAATCTGTCCACGTAATCTGACAGCTCCTCATTCGACTTCTGTTTGAATCTCATTAACTCCACGATGGTAACCTGTTTCTGCATATAGAAAAACTTCTTAAAAAATTGTAACTTCAAATCGTCCCAATCTTGGACTGACCCTTTCTCTAGATTGTAGTACCAACTGAAGGCACTATCTGTCAACGTTTTACTGAACTCACGGAGCAAGAGGTTATGGTTGATTACTTCATCATAACCCAACCACGGAGACATCGACTCTACAAACCTGGCTATATGTTCTCTTGCATTCCCTTTTTCTCCATTGTACTTCGGGAATTGTGGCGGATGCTCAATATACCCTGTTGGGTAAGGCTGTCTTCGTATATGTGTTGGGTATGGTGGAGTGAAGTCCAATTCTGATGGTCTGGTTGTCTGTCTTCGGAGTTGATTGATTACGTCAAGCATATCATCCTTTGTCACATACTGACTTGTTGTATGGACTCTCTGAGGGGTTGTAATGTATTGTTGCGCTGGCGGTGTATATGGTAAGGAGATCTGCTGGTGCACACTGGCATCATGTAAAGCTTGCATTGCTTGTACTTGTTGGCTTGTTTGTTGGGCGTGGCTCGGTACAGTCGGTATCTGCACTTGTGAAAAAGTTGGGAGTGTGGTGGGAATGACGATTGATTGAGGCTGACTTGTTTCCACTCTGGGTTGTGGTACATCACCACTGGTTTGGGGCTCTAAATGGATGCTTGGAATCGGCTGACTCTCCGTTATTGGAGGCACATTCTGATTGTCCTTGTTGACATCCACTCCTGTTCGTTCTACCTGCGAACTTCCTGGAAACATAGCTTTGAAGGTTGGAATCTGCATTAACTGTTGACGAAAATTTCCCATCTCTTCTTGTTGCTTCCGCATTTCTAACATCATGGCCATCATCATCCCTTGTCCATCTCTTGCCTTCTTTAAGGCCTTGAGCATCTCCAACTGCACATCATTTGTGGTTATTTGTTCTCCACTTGCTTCGTTACCTTGTCTTCCTGTGCCCATCTGCCTGACATTGGTTTGTTGTTGCTCAGCCATATGTGGTGATGTTGAACTTCCTTCAGAAACGTCTTCTACGAGGGGTTGATCGAGATCCAGATTTCTGCCTTGGAAATGTTGATTTGTCTGACTCGGAACCGGATCCGGTGAAGTAATGCTAGGTGTCGGTGAAACTCTTCCTATGGTTCTCCCACTTCGAGTCGTGGGCATACCCTTCACGAATTCTACACCTCCCCAGCAGAGTCGCCAAATAAATGTAGGTAAAGAAACCGTACCTTACTAGGGTTAGGGTTTCTTGTTGACTGAGGAGGAGAGAAATCCGCGAAGAATACGGTCTTGATTGAGTGGTTGAAGAGGGAAGAAGAACAGGTAAGCAATTGCTCGAGTAACACGTGGCAGAACTCTTAGGATTCAAGAGCCTTCTTCAAAGTCTCTAGTTCAGAGAGAATTCCAAAGTCCCCTTCTATTGAAATGGAAGGGGGTATTTATAGAGTTTCTTGGAAAATGGTCACGTGCCTTGCACATGTCTGGGTCTTGTGCTTGGCATGTGATTTCAGAGGAAATTCCAAGAATACCCTTAATTACTTAAGTAATGCCTAAATCATCCTGTCCTTCTAGCCACCAATCCAATCCCTCAATCAATTCCCAAAATGAGTCGTCCCCACGAGCCTTCTGCCTCGGGACACGTGGAGACTTCTCCGGTTCATTTAATTCTTTAGATCACACGTGAGCCCTAATTTTGTACTCGGACTCACATGTAGAAATATCAAAAATAACCTTATTTATCTTAGAATTCAGTTGTGTTGGTGTGATATTAAAAATGATAGTAAAAAAATAATGACAAATTAGGAATATCACATCACTTTGTAATTTTGAGATAAAAATGTATCTTTAATTTTGGAACAGATGAAGTAATTAAAAACAAAAAAAGAAAAAAATTAAAGATTAGTGTTAACTGCTTCAGAATCTTTGTTGATATTTCTTATTACATTGTAACAGAATAATTAATATAAATATCTTATTTTTGGGTGTATCGGCAAAACATTGTGAGTAGCCCACTGGAAGCTTAAGTTTAATAAAGAGTAATACATAAAATAAACGTGATATTTTGATCCGTACTTTTAGCGAACTAACACATAATATTTTTCGATCCAAAATCCGTCATTAAAAATACAAAAAATGGTTATTTTTAAACATCAATCCCGTCACATTTAGCGGTAGGATTTTTAGAGTTTAAATACACACCCAATTAAATTGATTAATTATATATATTAAATTGTATAATCAGAATCCCAATCAATTTCTAGAAGAAATGAAACATTTTAGTATAAAAAATTAAAAGCACATTTTCGAAGATTATGACAAAATGAAGAAAATATTTACGAGTGCAGTTATCAAAATAATAGGTAAAATCAACTAAAGAGGCAATAATGGTTGAAATGACAAGGGTAAAATAATATGACATAATGAATGAATGAATTAACTAATTAGAACAGAGACAACTAAGGACAATATGAGTTGACCCACATACTAATTTGAGAGATCATTCGGTTAGTATGAAGTTATTTTTTTAATAAGTTGGTCAATTGATCAATAAAATCCTGACACATACAACTTCATCTGCGTGTCAGAATTTTATTGATCAATTAACCAACTTACCCGAAAATAAACTTCATACTAACCGCTTCCTAATTTGAGACAACTCACTCTGTTGACCCACCTATTTAAAATAAGTGACAAACCAACAATCACTAAATTACATTATTAAACAAACCAATTACTAAAATTTCAACCACAAACCAATTTCTAAAATGAGTGGACTCATTACATAGTTTGTCAAATTGACAAAAGATTTTTTTTTTTGGGGGGGGGGGGGTGGGGGGAGGGAGGGGGGGCTCATCTGTACACTTTTATTCAAATACATTAGTTGGCTTCTACTGTATGCATATGCACATTTCTAAATAAATATTTGCATGCGAAAGAATAGACTCTCTACATCAAGGACTCGGGTGTAATTTCTACTTGGTAGAATTTCTTGTTTTCATCTTCCCTGCAGCAGCAGCAGCAGCAGCAGAAATTGAAAGATGGAATCTTTGGTGTAATTTATTAGTTAGCCTCGTCTTCTTGTTAAATCCTCTGAAACAAATAATTAAATCCTGCACCAAATGTATCATAATCACTACATAAGCAAATCAAAATCAATTCACATTGCAAATGGATGTTATAAATTTGACTGATATTTCTACTTGCTTCTTATACCAAAGGTTAATTTCATACCAAATTTCATTTTGATGTAGATTTCATCTCTACAGCCAATTATTCGGAAAAACCATATACAACAATGATTTCTACAATGAATAATTTCAGTGCATCGCAAAGAAAAACATTCCAATACGTCAAATAATAAATTCCTATAATATAAATTATTACCCTGTTTTTCTTTCTTTCTTTTTTTTTGATGGAGGAACCCCTAACCATTGCCCTCTTCTGGTGTACACCAAGACCCCCCAAGAGCCTCTATTTAGTACTTGCTCAAAACTTGAAAAAGAAGGATTTTAATAATATTGGAGAATTTCTGTTAATGGCTATGGTACTTTTTATCCTAAAACGAGTTACTGATTTTTTCTTTTGTCATTTCTAGTTAAATTTATTACAGATATTTCAACTTGCATATAACTGATCCTACTGCCTGAAACTTAATTTTATCATTTCTTATATTTCTTATATAACAGATATTCAGTATGTAGTAATGGGGAACTGATACAGGATGAGCCCGCCCAACTTGTTTGAACCAATACAAGAGGCTTTGGAACTTGGAAGCCTATACTAAGTTGTAGATTATTTCTTGAATTGGTACAACCAAGGTGGGCGGGGCTTGTCCTACATCATGTAGTACTTGCAAGTATTTTTGAATTTCAGCTAAATTAGATTTGTACAAACTTGATGTGCTTTTCCATATATGAATGGCAACAAATACAAGTAGTTGATGCTACATACCTCTCCAAAAGCAAAACTGAACTTCATCTGTTATTGCGCCTGATGCAAGGAAGAACCAATTTGTAAAAGTATAAAACTCATCCGAGAGAACCCAAATTGAACTTCACAAAACAGTTTCCAAAATAAAAGTAATAGAAGGTGAGACGTAATACGCACCGACAGGATATTCCAACAGAATAATAAAGAATGGAATAACAACAGAAATCACCATGTATGTTGTACTTCGCATAGACAGGTTATTCCAACAGAATAATAAATAACGGAACCAGGTCAGGCGAAATTCGCACCGACAGGATGTTCTAACAGAATAATAAATAACAGAATAACATAAGAATTTCACCATGTATGCGGTACTTCGCATAGACAGGTTCTTCCAACAGAATAATAAATAACAGAACCAGGTCAGGCGAAATTCGCACCGACAGGATGTTCCAACAGAATAATAAATAACGGGATAACAGAAGAATTTCACCATGTATGTGATACTTCGCATAGACAGGTTATTCCAATATAATGATAAAGAATGGAATAACAGAAGAATTTCACCAAGTATAGGGTAGACCGCATATACAGATTATTCCAACAGAATAATAAAGAATGGAATAACAAAAGTTCTCTTCATGAATACAAAAGAAATAATACCCCTTACCTTATAAAGAAGAAACTGGATATAGAAGTATTGAAGTAGCATAATACTTTTCTTCTTTCTCTCTATAGTTTCTCTCTAGAGTTTTAGTGAATTCGTAAGAAATAATGAATGAATGAGCTTCTATTTATAAAAGAATAAATTGAATAGTAACCAATCCATGAACGATCCAGATTGATTTACTTTAAACGAACGATCTAGATTGGTTTACAATAAAATATAATATATTCTATTTATAATCTAATAAAACGAATAACTTTATAAAAGTATTTTGTTTTATATAAAAAGATTTTACTATGCAAACATTATGCATGCACTATGCATAATAAAATATAATATATTCTAATTATTGCCTAATAAAACAGATAACTTTATAAAAGTATTATGTTTTATATAAAAAGATTTTACTATTAGCCTAATAAAACGAATAACTTTATAAAAGTATTCTGTTTTATATAAAAAGTTTTTCTGTTTTATTACATTAATAATACTAATAAAACAAAACTTCATCATCATTATTATTATTCACACTATTAATCGACCAGGTCGTTCCCAGGAATTAAAGAGGGGGCTTTCTAATAAGGATTTCTCCCTATTGGCGTGCAATTAGGTGACCAAATCTCTCCTTGGAAGAACTTCTAGATATCGTTAATATTTCAAATAATAATATTAATAACTTCGTCATCTCAATTATTGATTTAATAATATATAAAATATCGACAATAATTGAATCAATTAACGTGAGATACTATGCAACAATTACTGAAGCAATAATTGAACAAAACTGAGTGACTTCTCACGTAAGCATCAATAATCAATACCGTGTACTATTATACAACAACGCGTATTCCTATACTTTTAACACCGGGTGTTTCAACAGTTAACGGTAAAACTTCCGCCGTTATTTTCATAAAAATATTTTTATCATTTTTTCAATCCGACGATAATTCTGTTGTGGGGTCCACCAATGATTGTACCGTCGTACGAATATTCCCTGTTAAAACGAATATTCCCCGACCAATCGAATATTATATAACAACTTGCGTACTTTGCAAAATTTATAAATATTACTCACAACTATAACATTATATCAAATTTATTCCATAATATTCAAAAATGATATTTATAGAAAATTCATTTTTATTCATAAAAGTTGGGGTCTTACAGGTAAGGGGTAATTATTCTTTCGTATTCATGAAGAGAGTTATTTTCTTTCAATACTCGTAAGGGTTGTTATTCTATTCTTTATTATTATGTTGGAATAACTTGTCTATGTGAAGTATCGCATACATGGTGAAATTCTTCTGTTATTCCATTCTTTATTATTCTGTTGGAATAACCTGTCTGTGCGGTCTATCGCATGCCTGGTGAATTTTGTTGTTATTCCATTCTTTATTATTCTGTTGGAATATCCTGTCTGTGCGAATTACGCATGACCTGGTTCCATTCTTTATTATTCTGTTAGAATATCCTGTCTATGCGGATTACGCATGATCTGGTTCCATTCTTTATTATTCTGTTAGAATATCCTATTTGTGTGGATTACGCATAAAACCTAGTTCCATTCTTTATTATTCTGTTAGAATAACCTGTCTGTGCGGTCTATCGCATGTCTGGTGAATTCTGTTGTTATTCCTTTCTTTATTATTCTATTGGAATAACCTGTCTATGTGGATTACCGCAGGCATGGTGAATAATCCTTCGTATTCATTCTTTATTAAATTGTGGAAATGATCTGTCTACGTGGATTACCGTATGGCGGGTGAAAATCATTTGCAGTTTCGTATATTCTATTATACTCGTATGAGATATCATTTATTTTGTACTCGTCATGGAATATCATTTTCTTTGGTATTTTTTTTACGAGTTACTATTCACTCTAGTATTATTCACTCGGGTATCTGGGACACTTTTCGTATCGGGGTACTATTCATGGGTTACTATTCACCCAAATTACTATTCACCCGAATATTATTCACTCGGGTATTTGGAGTACTTTTCATGTTGGGGTACTATTCACGAGGAGATTCACAAAGTACTATTCATAGGGTACTATTGCGGGGTACTATTTACCCAAAAAATATTTTTTTTTTCTGTCCAAATTATTTTTGGTACATGAATATTAGTCTTGAATTTTACTCCACAAAGCAGTATCACGTTGACAATTTGGATATTTTTAAACTCTAGATAAATTTAAAGTATTTAATATTTATCCTTGATTTCGTTTGATTAATGCTTATATCATTGTCATCATCCTCATGCTTATATTGTGATGAAAGTCATCTTTAGCTTACGTGCATAGATAGACTGTTGATTATTAGTTTTATAGTTGTATATCTTTGGCTTACGTGCAAAGACGAATTGTTGATTATTGGTTTTAGAGTTGTATATTTTTGGCTTACGTGCAAAGATGAACTGTTGATTATTGGTTGTATAGTCGTATATCTTTGGCTTACGTGCAAAGATGGACAGGTGTATGACATGATCATAACCACTGGTGATAATAACGAATATCCTTGGCCCGTAGTGCATGGATAATTCGATGATGTGATTGGCAGGATCATGACCATTAGTTAACAGTTGAATGTCTTTGGCCGTAGTGCACTGACAGACAATTGATTGGTATGATCATGACCATTAGTTTTATAGTTGAATATCTTTGGCCCGTAGTGCAAAGGTAGACAACTAATTGGTATGATCATTGTTATTACATTTGAATATCTTTAGCCTTTGGGGTAAGGATATTGAGTAAACGTTCTATTAAGCCTTTGTGGCAAGAAGAAACTGTTGATTTACATGATTATAAATATGAATTATGGATTTAACTATAATCTTTGGTAAAGACAGGTGATGATAGTTCTTTTTGTCTTGGGTATAATAAAGAACTGTTGATGAGTATTACAGGAATGAAATATTAACGATGGACTTTTAATCTAGAGGAGATAGTAGACATTATGTTCTACTTGACTCTTCTAATGGATTGCTTATTCCGCTGCAGTTAAACTTGTTGTTTATTGTATTCTATCAGTTGTTATACTATTGAAGGCTAAGGATAATTTATTCTGTATTATCTTAGTCATAATATTTCTTACTGGGCTAGTTGAGCTCACCCTTTTCTTTCATTGTTCTCTTCAGAAAATGAGAATATAGTTGGGACTAGTTGGAGAATGGAGTGACTGTCCAGGATAAGTGGCTTTAGTAGTCCTCACATTGTTTGAAAGGTGCAGTTGGTAACCAAACATGTATAGAAGGGTAACCATTTTATTTTTTGGTAGTAACCAGATAGTTACAAGCTTGTATCAGGACATATATCAAGTGTTAAATGTACATGTGAGAGTATACATGAGTTGCCTAAACTGGGTTGGATATACAGATTGTTTCTGTTTTGGTTACCATTAAAACCTGTTCTGGTTACTTTCATATAACTATTTTGTTACTTCTTTATTATATTTTAGTTACTGTTATCTTATGGTTTGGCTACTATTATTGTGCCCTCAATGTGGGATTTTGGTTACTTTTATTTTTTATTCTGGTTAATATGTAATTGTTTAGTATACATGGATTGCCTAAACTGGGTTTCATTACATGATTTTTCTGTTTTGGTTACCATTAAAACCTGTTCTGGTTACCATTAAAACTTGTTCTGGTTACTATCATATAATTATGTGGTTACTATTTTATTATGTTACATTATGGTTAATGTTATTAGTAACCAGATAGTTACAAGCTTGTATCAGGGCAAACATCAAGTGTTAAATGTACATGTGAGAGTGTCCTATTTATATAGTTAATGTATACTTATAAATTACATACTCATAAAAATTATATGAAAACTATACAATTGGTATTTAAATCTTCATATAGAGGTAGTCATTTTATTTTTTGTGAGTAACCAAATTTACATAAAATTGATTCAGAATAGTATCCATCAGCTATTTCAGTTAAAATATATGGTAACCATTTTTATTAGGTTGGTATCCAAACCTACATATATGGTAATCATTTTTGTTTTTATTAGTAACTAGATAATTTTAAGTTTGTATCAGGACTGTTATAAAGTGTTAAATGTATATGTTTGGTTTTATTTATACCATGTCATCATGATGGAATAAGAAACTCCAATTAAGAATTCCCATTTATATATATGATGGTCACTTATAGATCTCATATTTATACTATGTCATCATTAATAGTTGTATGAATGTAACCAATGTAGTCAATAAATAACCACCAATATAAAAAAAACAATTATAAAACACAAAAACATTATATAGTAACCAAATAAACAACTTACAATATCTAAATACATATTAGACAGTAACCAATGTAGCCAATAAGTAACCACCATATTAAAACAAACCAAAATAAAACACCGTAACATTATACATTAATCATGACAACATTATACAGTAACCAAATTCATTTTAGATTGTAACCAACTCATATTTATTTAGTAACCACAAGATAAATACATTCTGCATTGCATTTTTATAGTAAAAAACAACCAGTATAATTTGTTTGTTACCAACTAAAGACAAACTTTTGTAAGAATGTAACCAAAGTAGCTAACAAGTAACCATTAATATAAAAAACATAAGTAGAAGTGTACATTAATATGCTTCAACAACCAATATTACAGTAACCAATTAATCATTGCATTAATTAAGTTTGCATTACTCAGTAACCAAGTCAACATTAGTCACTAAATAATTTTACACAGTAACCAAGTCAGCACTATAATTGTACACAGTAACCAAGTCAGCATTAGTCAATAACCATTATAATTTTACACAGTAAGCAAGTCAGCATTAGTCAGTAACTAAAAGAATGTTACATAGTAACCAAGTCAGCACTAGTCAGTAACCAATTCAACATTAATTAGTAATATTATACAGTAACCAAGACAGCATTAGTCAGTAACTAATACAGCATTAGACAGTATAATGTTACACAACAACCAATATAAAATAGTCAGTAACCAATACAGCAGCAGACAGTAACCAATTTATTTAACCTTAGTAACCATAATATAAAACATGTTTTGAAATACATTTTGCAATCAAAACATTCAGTATTCTTACTTTGTGACAATTTTAAGTGGGAAAAACTTAAGAAAGGTAACCAATATAGTAATTTGTAGTAACAATATAATAGGTAACTATATGCTTATAAATTTTAAACTCAAATACCTCAGTGTTTGTATCGAAGTTGATGTTGATCTTGTATTCAACAATCACTGCAGTAATTAAGTTTTTGGTTACTGAACTTGAAGGCGTTGTTGATTTTGTATACTATTTTCGATCTTAGAGATGCGTCACGACAACATGTTTCGTCTTCTCCGATTACGAGTTGCGTCGCGACAGGAAGCTTCGTCTTCTCCGATATCAGAGTTGTGTCGCGACAGAAGATTTTGGCTTCTCCGATTGATTTGGCGTTGATTTGTTATTCCGATTGATTTGGAGTTGCATGTTTCATCAATTGCTTGAATTTAGGTACGATTGGTTACAAATATGGAAGGAAAATAACTGACGTGTAGTAGTTAATGATACGTGATTTTAGGAATAGTAATATACTGTGTTTTGCTATTTTTGTAATTATTTTGTGTGTTTTATTTTTGTAAATACTTTCTAATTGTTGTATATTAGTGTTAAGGACCCTAAAATATTTCATGGGCCCAACTCTATATGTGCTGTAATAATAAAACCCATAGCCCATTTTTTCGTGGACAGACCTGGGCCTCTTTTGCCAGATCTTCAGATCACTTCAACTGACTACACTTTTAATTTCCACAAATGGAGAAAAACAATTTTCTAGTCTACTTGGGGAGATACACAACATAACAAATCACAATATCAAACATTAAGCATAAATAACTGACTAAATTCAAAGTTCAAAGAGGCAAAAATGTCACATAAGTGTTGATACTAACTTTAAAATTTATTTATTTTTTGAACATCCAAATAAGGAAAGTTATCATCCACATTAACTTGGGCATCTAAAAAGTTCATCAGATCTAAAGGTGGCAAACGGGCCGAGCCGGCCCAAACTGGTCGGGCTAAATTTGGGCCGGGTTAAAATGGCCCAGTTTTTCTTCGGCTGAAATTATGAGGCCCGTGGCCCGGGTTGGGCTGAGTCAGGCCACCCCGGGCTTCTCTTTTTTTTTTTTTTTTTTTTTGCAAATTCATGCTACACAATTTGTTAATTTAATTCAAGTAGATAACAACAATCAGCTGAGGGATACACCGCAAATATTTACACAGGTAGAAAGTCTTCTGGAGCCTTTTAAAATGAGCTGCTAACATGATTTTACCTTATCCTAACAATGTGATGTCATATGCTATTTAACAACTACCAACTTTTAAGTTTTAACCAAATTACAAAATTACCACTATGCTACCAAGGGACCTAGCAGGTGTATACTCCTAAAAATTGGTCTTAACAATAATGATAAAATTTGTCTCATTTGAATACAATCAAGATGAACAATAAAAATATAAATAGTTTAAAAATAAAAATATATTACTTTTTTTTCCTCGAAGTAGGGGCAAAGTTAAAAATATATTTTTTATTATATTTAAATTAAATAATTTAGGTACTTTGTATGTCCATGCCCAAATCAGTAATATTATTACAACATCCGATTGATAAAAAGAGTTATTTTAACTTTTTAAAATAAATATATTATATGATTAAATTTAAGATTAATATAAATGTATTTAACTTTAATCAATATGGAGTACTGTGAATGTAGTAAAACTATCTAAAATTTCTATTAATATCAAAATTTAATATTATTTAGAGTTAAATAAATACATTTTCCATTATAATTTTTAAAGTTAAATAGAGAATATTTTTATGAATGATATTGATGTTTGAGAAACTTATGTATTGGATAGAATTAAATTTTAAATAATTTAAATTAAATATTTTAATTATGATTCAAATTTAACTCATTTAAAAAGACAAACAAATTAAAACTAGAGATTGTACATTTTATTTAAAAGGTTGTCTTTTTATTTTTTGTACTTTTATTTAGATGCATGTTAAAACAAACAACTATTGTAATTTAATTGGATTGAACTCTTATTTAATGACTTGAAAGTCTTGTGTTCAACCTCATAAGTAGCATTGTTTTTATTTTTTTAATAAAATATTTCACGAGCGGGCCCGGATCACCCGCGGACCGGGCTATCACGGGCCAAGCCAAAATGACCCAACTTTATATGTGCTGCAATAATAAAATCCATAGCCCATTTTTTCGTGGACGGACCTGAGCCTCTTTTGACACGTCTAATCAGATCACCGATAAACTGAAAATAAGGAACTCAGTTTGTAGCTCTTAAGCTTGTATTATTCATCAACATAAAGGAGGCTTTTATACATCCATTACAAAACAGGAATGACAGAAATTGCATCCACGATTCTATATCGTGGCTATGTTTAAGGAAGAATAAATCAACAACTAATTTCACCCTATAATATAGGGCTTATTCAACAAACACGAAACATAAACACTAGACTAAATCAACAGTTGACCAACTTTCCCAACAACTCCTCCCTTAAACTGTACTGTAAACATACAGTCAGTTTACTCCTTGAGCACTGCACACACCGAGCTGCTCTCTCATCTTCAAGAACAAGTCTAGCTTAAAAGGTTTTGTCATTATGTCAGCCAACTGATCCTTTGAGCCACAATGCACCAACTCTACTACTCCATCATTAGCCAAGTCTCGAAGAAAATGAAATCGAACATCGATATGCTTACTTCTACCATGCATAACAGGATTCTTCGAGAGTTTAATGGCTGAGTTATTATCACAGAATATAGTGCACTTACATTGCTTCAGTCCAAGCTTCCCAAGAACTCGCTGCATCCACACACTTTGACAAGCACACGCAGCAGCAGCAATGAACTCTGCTTCGGTGGTGGAAAGTGACACAACTGATTGCTTCTTGGAACTCCATGCAACAGCTCCGGAGCTTATTTTAAAAACATACCCTGAGGTGCTTTTGCGGCCATCAAGATCACCAACATAATCACTATCTGAATAAGCAAACAAACTCTCTTCTCCTCCTTTCTTGTAAAGTATTCCCAGTTCAGTTGTTCCTTTCAAATATCGAAACACTCTCTTCACTGCTTGTTGATGCAACACAGTAGGAGCCTCCATGTAACGAGCTATCAAGCTCACTACATACATAAGATCTGGTCTGGTGGCAGTCAAGTACATAAGACTACCCACCATTTGCTTGTAAACTGTGGAATCAATCCTTGTACCTCCTTCATCTTTAGCAAGTTTACTTCCAGGAACAATAGGATTTTTCACAGGATTACAATGCTCCATTCCAAATCTCTCCAGTACCTCATTGGCATATTTCTTTTGGCTTATGAAAATTCCAGCTGAGCTTTGCACTACCTCCACTCCAAGGAAGTACTTCATACAACCAAGATCAGACATGTCAAACTCTTCTTTCATTGAACTCTTGAACTTCTCGAACATATGCTCATTGTTTCATGTGAAAATAAGGTCATCGACATATAAGCTGACTATAAGAATACCTCCATTTTCGTCCTTCTTTGTAAAAAGTGTATAATCACTCAAACATCTTTCAAACCCCTCCTTGATGAAATAGGATTCAATCTTACTAAACCAGGCTCGTGGGGATTGTTTAAGCCCGTAGAGTGCTTTCTTCAACTTGTACACTTTGCTCTCTCCACCCTTCACCTCATAACCCTGTGGCTGTTCCACAAACACCTCCTCACTGATCTCACCATGCAAAAATGTACTTTTAACATCGAGTTGGTATACTTTCCACCCTCGATTAGCTGCAAGTGCAAGTATTAGTCGAATAGTATCCCAACGTGCTACTGGAGCAAATACCTCAGTGTAGTCGATACCGGCTTGCTGTGTGTATCCCTTTGCTACAAGTCGAGCCTTGTATTTATCCACCTCTCCCTTCTCGTTCAACTTGGTCTTGAAAACCCATTTAACACCTATCTTCTTTGCTCCTCTTGGCAACTCAGTTAGTTCCCAAGTACCATTCCTCTCTATAGCTTGAATTTCTCGGTCCATAGCTTCTCTCCAAGCTGAACTCTTACCAGCTTCTTCAAACGTTGTTGGATCATTTGAAGCGAACATTGCAAGTTGTTGCATCTCCATAGCTAGTTTTTGCACATCATCTTCTTCCTCGGACAGGCCTTCACCGCTCACATAGTCCCTCATCCACACCGATTCTCTTCTTTTTCTCCCTTGAACTGGATTTGTCACATCAATTGGTGTAGACAGGTCTAAATTGCTGACTCCATTCTCTTCTTCTTCACTTTCTTTTCCTTCATCTTCCCACTCAAGACCATCACAACAAGCTTCTTCACTTGTTTTTCCCCAGCTCCATTTTTCTTCCTCTTCAAAAACCACATCTCGGCTTATGACAATCTTCTTGGACTCCGGATCATACATTCGAAAAGCTTTGGATTCTTCACTGACTCCCAAGAACACACACTTTAAGCTTTTATCATCAAGCTTCTTTCTTGTGACATCAGGTATGTGAACATGCCCTATGCATCCGAACACTTTGAAGTACTCCACTGAAGGCTTGATTCCTTTCCATGCTTCTTCAGGTGTTTTATCTTGTATTGCTGAAGTAGGACACCTGTTAAGCACATGCACTGCCCAATTTGCCGCTTCCACCCAGTATTCTTTTGGAACCTCCATTGCAATTAGCATACACCGTACCATGTTCATTAGGGTTCGATTTCTTCTCTCTGCGACTCCATTTCTCTGCGACTCCACAACGCAATCAGTACATAACTTGGAACTAGCTTTCAGCATTGGTAGGCCTCTAACCATATTTCTATATGCCAACGTTCGTAGCCCTTTCATGTTAAGATGACCAAACCTTCGATGCTATAGGTTTGTTGTTGGATCGTCTAAAGATGCTTGAAAGCAAGTCGGTCCTGGAACATTAGTAGGCATAGAGGCAAGCAACACAAACATTCGATTTGCAGACATTTTTATTTGCAGAATTTGCCCCTTCATTGGATGGTAGATTTTGTAGACATTACTTTGAATCAAAATAGCCAAGTTTTTCTCCTGAAGTTGTCCAATGCTAAGCAAATTATTCTTGAGCTCAGGAATGTAAAATACCCCAGTGATCACCTGAGTTCTGCCTTCAACTTGTATTCTGACGTTTCCTTTCCCCATGACAGCCATCTTCGAGTTGTTTCCAAACTTTACTGAGTGCCTGAAGGATTGATCGAGCTCAATGAACCACTGCTTGTCTCCACTCATGTGGTTGCTACATCCTGAGTCCAAGAACCACACATTCTCTTTTCAAATTGTGTCTCAATGTAAGACATGAGTAACATCTCTTGATTTTCTTCTAACTCCGCATACTCAGCATAATGGGCATGGCTAGGACATTCGTACTGAAAATGTCCCAACTTGTGACATCTCCAGCACTCCATAGTAGCTTTATTGAAAGCTCTTCCTCAACCCCTTCCTCTTCCTCTGAAATTTCCACGACCTCTACCTCTTCCACCGAACATGTCTTCCTCCTTTGCTTCAGACCTATCACCTCATGTGACTTTCAAAGCTTGTTCTTCTACACTACTCTTCTGAAACTTCTGTTCATGGACCAATAACGAGCTCTGTAACTCATCCACCGAAAGACTATCAATGTCTTTCGACTCCTCTATAGAGCATACAATGTAATTGAACCTTTCTGTAAGTGTGCGTAAGATTTTCTCAACTATTTTCACATCTTGCATGTCTTCTCCTGCGTTCCTCATATCATTTTCTACCAGCATCACTCTGGAGAAATAATCATTCACAGACTCACCAGTTTTTATCTCCAAGACTTCAAATTCTCTGCGGAGCGTCTGTAGTTGGGCTCGTTGAACTCGAATATTCCCCTGATATTTTCTCTTCATGGAGTCCCATAGCTGCTTGGAGGTGTCTTTCTGAATGATTGTTTTTAGAATGGATTTGTCAATCGAATGGAATAAGTAGTTTTTTGCCCTCAAATCCTTTAGCTTCTGTTCCTCCAAGGTTTTCCGTTGTGCAGCTGTTAGCATTTCTTCGGCGTCAGGCTCGGTGTAGCCATTCTCGATGAGGCTCCAGTACTCTTTTGACCGCAACAAATTTTCCATCAACATTGACCAATGATCATAGTCCCCAACAAATTTGGGAATGCTCAAAAAATTATTTCCTTCGCCCATCTCTCCCTCTTTCTGTCCTCACAGTGTTTCACTCAAACACTCTTTCTCTCAATATCCCTCTTTCTGTCCTCACAGTGTTTCACTCAAACACTTTTTCTCTCAATATTTCACTTGCTCACTATTTCACAAATCAAGCCTCGTTGTGTGGCTTTGATACCACTGATAAACTGAAAATAGGGAACTCAGTTTGTAGCTCTTAAGCTTGTATTATTCATCAACATAAAGGAGGCTTTTATACAGCCATTACAAAACAGGAATGACAGAAATTGCATTCACGATTCTATATCGTGGCTATGTTTAAGGAAGAATAAATCAACAACTAATTTTACCCTATAATATAGGGCTTATTCAACAAACACGAAACAGAAACACTAGACTAAATCAACAGTTGACCAACTTTCCCAACAATCACTACACTTTTAATTTCCACAAATGGAGAAAAACAATTTTCTAGTCTAGTTGGGGAGATATACAACATAACAAATCACAATGTCAAACATTAAGCATAAATAACTGATTAAATTCAAAGTTCAAAGAGGCAAAAATGTTAGTATTTTTACATCATCCCTCCCTGTACACACATAATAAGCAAATCACGACCAGTTACTAGGTTCGGTTCTTATATAAATTTTCCAGCTGCACAAACCTTATAACGCGTTCTGTCAGAAGCCCGGAAACAAAGAAAGAAGCCATTGTCAGCAGATTTGAAAACTCGATATTTGCTAAAAATTACTCAAAAATACTGAAAAGGAAGTAACCAGAAATTAACCAAATTCATGTTTATGTTCATATAAAAAAAATGGCAGATAGCAGAAAAGAGAATTCAGGGATGAATAAGCAAGCTATGAAGGATAGGATAGGATAGGATAGAACTCTCTAGAACTGAGATCTTTTAATAGATCAAAATTTCTAAATCTGTTATAAACAAAGAAATGGGTACCAGTTCTTATTATTCATTAGAATTACTCAAAATTAATGAGAGAAGATTATCGAGAATAAACATGAAAGTAAGATTATAGTAATCTATGATTAGCTGAAGAAATAGAAAATCATGCAATGATAGAAAGGGTAAAGACTTGGCAGGAATCACTTGTAATGACAAAAATACCTTTACTATCATTGCAGCTCAAGAACCAACTAAGGCTTCATCTTACTTATGTAAGAAATACAAACTTTGGAAGACTGATCAGCTGATATCAGATGATAACTTATATGTTCTTTGGATTCGGATCTGAATCAGAAAATTTTCAGTATCAGAAACCATTCCAGATAGCTGAAATTTGACGCAAAACTTGATTTCATAGGTTCTATCATGTGAATTCAAGGACTAGCAACATAGCCCTCAATTGTTATCAGATAGCTAGGCCTACCTCAAAAGTAAAACTTGATCATGATTCTACAATACAAAATACAGAAGATCATGGTCATAATGACAAATATACCTGTGCAATAGCATAAATTGCTCGCAGGACTCTAGCATAATCAGTTCCAAGCATCTGAATAACAACATCTGCCAAAAGAGTGCCCCACAACCTGTAAACGAATAAATGAAAGCAAATTGGTCAGAAATCAATAGGTATCAGATCATGATAATGTTGAAAGTAGAAAGATACTGAAAGCTACAAAATCAAGGACTTGTCTGAAGGAATTAACCTAGATTAACATTGTAGGATTATAGTGATACATGGACAATAAGTGAGGCTCTTAGGATGAAGAGAGATGTGACACACTCCAGTAGCAAAATCTCCCAGAAGATTACAGTTTAGAAAGGGAGTGCAAGCCAAACCTTCAGAAAGAGAGAAGAAAGGGCCAGGAGAAGGCTTTAATGAGTGTGATAGAGAACTGCACGAAACATGAGAGTTGATGAACTTTAGGAAAGAACAGTTCAGAAGTTCTCTTCTACCATACGGGAATAATGTACATGCTCTGATCTAAGAACTGCTTTTACGAAGGTAACAGCCCAGTATTATAGTAGTGGGTTGAGAGTCAAGAACCTAACTGGTATGTGAGGATAATCCTCTATGATAATTAAGGTCTACTACTTCCATTTGTAAGCACACACGTGAAACGTGCTGATGTGCATTCCACTTGGGTGATAATTTTGTATTCATGTTCATGAACATCTGACATGTGGCCAGTCAGGAGATCACATGATTCTCTCTCTAAATATCATGACCTAATCCACACATGAAGAGCATATATGCCAGATCCTTAACTTTAGACACCAAACAAGAATACCCTAAGAAGTCGTAAGGGAAACAACAATGAATTCAAGGTCACAGCACCAAGCTCTTAGGAGCATCTGCATTCTGCTCAAACTAAAGAAAAGGCTTGCGAGTAGGGGGTACAATCACTACAAGTCTACAAGTGCTAATCATTCTCCACCACCCCCTTTGCGTGAATGGCGTTTGGCCCATGTGCATAGCTCATTTGACACAATTAGGATGAACTGGTTCGCATAATGATTAAGCTTAATAGTCCTATTACATTTTCCCTTTAAGCATGGGTTGTCATGTAGCAAACATACACATGCATGTCAATGTCATCTTTTTGTCTAGTTCCAGAACTGCGGCACTTGGATTTCAATTTTAAACAGGTATGATGAAAGAATTATTAAACCTATGAATAAGGACATCTTCCACCTTTGAGAGATTTTCATTTCGAAAAATATGAGTCGACTTTCTACGGCTAAAATCTCATTACTAGCTCATTTTTGCTGTCATAGTCCAGTTATACTCGTGTGACAAGGGGTAACCTAGTTATTGCAATTCCTCCTGAAAAGGAGTTCAGGAAAGCACCTTACCTAACTAGCTATAAGTTCTGATGATTTTATGAAAGGGGGAGATAGTTAATGTGGAATACCGGTAATACCTCAAGAGACTCAGAAAGAAGAAATTTTCCTTTGATCTCAACTTAGTTGATGGATATGTTCCGTTTCGACCATGGGATCCCACTCATTACACTGTGATGTGAAACTGTGCAAGTAAATCTCCGCTAAACTGATCTCTAAGTCAAGGACAAGACATATAGACATCCTTTAGAAAGGCTCATGTCCTTGAAGTTGTGCTTATTTTTAGGAGTTTCTCAATGACATCGAACAATCAGGCTTTGACTCGTAGAGTTCAGACACAAAAACTTGTTGAGCAGTTTACATGCTGCTTTTATTTGGCTGGGTGGGGAAGGACTGGAAGGAGTGTGTCGCCGCTTAGGTGGGAGTTTAGGTTTAGGGAATCTGGTTTCCCAGAACCAACTTTTACTGGGTAAGTCGTCGTAGCAATTTCTTCAAGAACCTACTTCTCTCTGACATAAGGTTATAAAGAGCATGTTTGCTCTCCATTGGTACAGGTAGCCGGTAGGATGCTAATCCATGTCCCTCTTCTATTACACACCCGAGTCCTTGATAGTTTATCTCCAAGGGATATCTTACTTTTCTTCCTTTAATTCAAGATAGAGTTGGAGACGGGAATTCTGTAAGTTTTGGGAGGATGTTTAGATGGGGGCTACTTTTTTTTTTTTTTAAAAAAACATTACTACGATGACAGAACAAAGTTTCTTTTTGTTTCCAACACATACACTAAAAGCCATAGTTTCAAACATCGCTTTGCAACACTAAGGAACCACTCTTTGCTGACAAGAACATATTCTAGATAACAGGGTGTAAGAATAACCAATCTGGATGTATAGTACAACGCAAAGTAGGAGAAGAAAGTAACAACTTTCATGAAAAACAAACTGCATAAAGAAAGTGCTGCAAAAAAGAACAATACATTGGCCCAAACAACTGCATCATGCTCCTAAGCCCAAGATACCGTGATGCAGCACCTGCTACACCCTGTCGAGGATGAACGGTATGAGAAATGCTGACAGAAACACTGCAATATGTCGTATATATATTTAGTTGTTTCCAAAAATAAACCTCCAAATTTGTGCAAATATTCTACGACATTGTATTCCCTAAGAAGAGACTAGTTATGCTTTAGTCTAAGATTTATCCCATGGGCCAAAATTATCAATCCTAGCAGTAAATACAGTAATAGACATAAGACATCCATATATATTTAGTTGTGGTAAACTGTTTACATCCAAAGTCACACACATTCAACCTGGGTTCCCCAACCCAGATATGCTAAACAAGGTTCTAGTTCAACAATGTAATCTAATTTCTAAATTCAATACAAAAACTTTTACCACAAAAATGCTGACAATATTATTCAGTTCAATCAAAGCTTAACCATTCAGAGAAGAAAAAAATCATTTCAAAATCTCATCTTGGACATCATTTTGACTTTTAGAGTAGCATAAACATGATATATCAACTAATTCATATTACTATCCACGTGTAACAGCAGAAACTTTATTTGTTTGACAAGGTAACCGCAGAAACATTTTTTTTCCCTGGTAACCCGTACTATTGATTCTACAGGAGACCGCAATCTTTAAGGGTATCTCAAATTGTAAAGAATGACACAATAGAACACCTATCATTGTATATTCGTTATTTTACTGTATGACTCTCATTCATCAATCACCCAAAAGCAAATTACAATGAATGGACTTATCCACATGGTTTATATATTAAACCGCAAGGTTGAGGGTCATTGGTCGTGGTAGCCATTGTTTAGGTGAAATTTTCATGAATGGAAATTAGACGGGTAGCAGGCTTGTTGTCTGCTCTGGAGGGGAGTGTGTTATCTAGTGAACAGGAGGAGCTTGTCAGATGGAGGAAGCATAATAGCTGGTGCTACTCGGTCCATTCCTATTGGCAAGTGTTGCAGGGTGGAGTTGGGCCCCCAGTTCCTTGATGATCCATATGGAGAGTTGGGGCACCTTTTAATTCTTTGCTCAAAATAATCTCTGAAGAGAGGGCTTTTGTCTTTCTAGTAGGTGTGTTATCAGTTATGTGCTTGTGTGCGGTAGAAACGATAGATCATCTGGCGGCTAGGAGTCAGTGGACTGTCTTTCGGTATGTTGAGTTTCATGGGTGCTTCATGTGTGGAGAGGGGTGAAGGTTGCAAAGGAATGGAGGAGACAAGGGGACTTGGTGCAGCTGCAACATAGTATTTTGTGGACACTTTGGAAAGAGAGGATAATCGCTATTTTGAAGGCAGAGAGAAACCTTTTACTTAGATTCGGTTCTTTTCTCAAGCATCCTTTTCTTTTGGCTACAAGAGATGTATCCAAGTTCGATAGTGAATTTTGTAGATTTTTGGGTGGAATTTGCTTTAAGAGCTTAGAGTTGATAAGATTGATCATTGATGTGTATAGGGAGGGATACTGTTTTTCGTTAGCGGAGTAGTGCCTTTTTTCCCTCCTATGTTTTGTATACTACTCGTTTACATGGGGGTTCTCACCCCTTTTGGTGCTTACAGTGAATTATATTCCCTATCAAAAAAATATATCTAAACCGCAAGGTAAACCTATAAGGCTTAAGTTACTAGAAGTAAAATATTATATTTTTAATATTGTCCCTCACATGTGGCTACAAGCTAAAAATATGGAAAAAAAAAAAATTAGGTAACATGGTGAACATTAGACATGAGCGGAATGAGAAGATGAACGATATTTGTCAAACTAAAATTCATAGCAAGTGATGAATTCCACCTTATTGATGTACAACAAGGCTTAACTTGTTTGATATGACAAGTTACATTTTACAAAACCTATTCATGATATACTAATATTATTTCCTCATGGGTGTACACATTGTAAAATCTAAAATGAATAATCAAAGTTTTAACTATTAGAAGTAATACACCTGTTTTGCTGCTAGCAAGGCTGCTATAGACTCCAGGTTAATAGCTGCTAAGTTTCCACCCTAAAACACAAATGATTACATGTGACATGTCATTTGTCCTGAAACAGGTGGAGACTACTTGATGATCAAAAGAAAACAATGAAGGACGATAGTTAACAGAGCTAGAGAATAGAGAGAAGCATATTAATCCACCCAAATTAAAGAACCTGAGGCAGCAGCAGCAAAGATGAACATGGAGACCCGAAAGACAGGTTTACATACACAAGTCCCAACATAACTTTCAACCTGAATGAAGAACCTCAATCTCTCATATGGTTATCAGTAAAAGTTGTCGTTTGCCTCAGTTTCACTTTTTTTATATAGATAAAAGCAGATTTTTTTTAGAAGAAAGAAGAGAAAGCAGACAGGTGAACTAGAAATCCACAAAAGAAAACAAAAAACAACACGTAGAGAAGTATACAAATCCTTAGAAAAAGGATAGCCAGACAATCTCTACTCGAAATCTAAATAGCTAATATGGCCATGTTCCAAGATAAGCCAGATAAGATACCCTATCCCAGAAGAGATGCAAAGGAAGAGAGTTGTCTACAAATTATCTGGAATACCTTTCGTCCAAAGACTCCATATTTAAAAAACATGCACATGCAACAAGATTCTACAAATCCCCCCACCACTGAAACCTTTAAATGTTGTTACCACTTACCAATGGCATATACAAAGAAGAAAGAAGAAAAACTTTATCATCATGCAACACAAACCCAGTCAATTTAATCTTAGACTGAGGATGTTAAACACATGAAAATTGGATTGCGGGATAGGCAAGGAACATAACAAGTGAGAATAAAAGATTGCATCCTAACATAACGACAAAAGACGCATGATTTAATTATCAGTGGTTAAAGGCTATTATGTACCTTCTTGATAACTTCCTTTTTTATCTGATAGTTGGCAGCCTCCAAAAACATCCTCCCAGATAACCCCCTTGCTAACTAGCACCGCAGAGAAACTAGCTTACCATTACAATAATGCACCAAAATAAAACAAAATCAAGTAAGTATTCGCTTACCAACTCATATAGTTTACCCAATGTGAAAATCCCGCCACCCTGGAAAATCAAGTCCAGTAAAACAAAGAGAATGACCGGAGAACCACTGAAAGGAAATGGGCAAATAGCCACAAACTAAAACTAACAAGACCTTCAAAATCATTGAACGAAGCTCCAGTGCCCCAACCCTGAAAGCAGAAACAGCTTGTATTTTCTGCTGGTTGAGACCAAGTTCTAGACTACTATGACCATCAGGTGGCTTTGAGCCAGATAATCTTCCTGCTTCTTCACTGCATCAGTGGTAACATGATTAAACTATCAGAATATATCACAAAAAAACTAGTAATAAGCATTATAAGAAATGATGCAGTATATGAGACATCCCAATCTTACAGCAGCTGCAGAAAACATATCAAACTCTTGCATTTGTAAGAAAATAAATAAAAGTGAAAAGAGAGCAGGAGGAGGGGAGAGAGAGAGAGATTCACTTATAAGAAATAGTATCTTTTGGACTCTATTAATTGTAGTAAGTAGTGAATTAAACTATTTCATAGACTGATAAAGAAATGGTTCGTGCCTCTTGTAACGACCTAGAACAATCCAGTACTATATTGAAATAGCTAATAAATTATTCAAGATGTTTCAATATCTACAAGAGAATATGGCATATTTTTCAAGTGTTTTTTTAATCCTCTATAATTCGACATTTTTAAAAGTAACTCAGTTCCAAGTCAAAATAGTGAAGGTTTGCGACTTCCTTTCTTTAGCCAACAGATTCCAGCTCCTATGACCTCAATAATTTGACATTTTTAAACGTAACAAAATTCCAAGTTAAAATAATGAAACCGCAAAAAGACAGCAGCAGGCTCAGATTATACCTATGCCCACATATATACATGAAAACAGCGAAAGAAGTCCAACCCAGGACACACAGTCATTAGTAAAAAGCAGAGAAAACAAAAAATTTAAGGTAGAAAGGAGAGTGCTGATGAGTGGGTTTTATACATATGAATTGGATATCTTTAGTTTGATGAATTGTGAGTTTTCGGGTATTTTCCGTTCCTTTTTATGTGTTTAATTGATCTTGTGTAGGAACAGGGAAAATAGAACAAATATATGAAAAATGAAGCTACTTAGCTAAAGTTGTGTCAAAGTGGAGCTAAGCGGTTTGAGCTAGGCACGGTGAACACGTAGCCGTTGACACGACATTGGTATGAAGACGGTAGGAAAGACTATTCGGACATCTTTTGGAGTAAAAGATACAAGCAAATGCAAGAAGGAAGATGAAATGGATCAAAGTTTGGAGTTGCCGTGTTTGAATTTTCAGCTTGTCATTTGAAGCACAATTTCGACCTTGATTTAGCCAGTAACTCTCAATTCTCAAATAATGAAAATTGTAGATCTACTTATTAGCTTTCCGAAACATCTTGAATCGTCCCAATCAGAGTTCGTATGAGAGAGTTATGATACTATTGTTTCTTTGTCACTTCTTGGAAATCACGAAGAGGATTTTCGGACTGGACTAAGCGGGAAGGGGGGACCTCCGTCCCCAAAGCAAAGAAAGAGGAGCAGGAACAAGAGGTTATCCTCTCCCGGCTCAGTAGTTCCGCAACACATAAACACAATTATAGGTTTAGAAGTTATAAGGTTGTCCTGTGACTCCCTTTTCAGTCTTCGGGTAGGGCATCGGGCTAATGTATCCTGATGAGCAGTACTAGATACGAGATAGATCTTCCAAAAAATAAGGCGTTAAGCTAATTCATTTAGGACCCTGCAGATCCCCTCTCTAAGTAAAGGTCATATTCTTAGCCCTTTTACTAAAGGATGTCGCAGAAGAAAATTGCCAAGCGCGGCAGCGCCATTTCCCAATTCATTTCTGGTGCGGCAGCGCTATAACACCAGAGAATTCAGTGCGGCAGCGCCAGAAACGGCGTTGCAGAGCCCGGGGTCAGGCCAGAT
This sequence comes from Panax japonicus, assembly GCA_020205505.1. Classification (NCBI taxonomy): domain Eukaryota; kingdom Viridiplantae; phylum Streptophyta; class Magnoliopsida; order Apiales; family Araliaceae; genus Panax; species Panax japonicus. Next base: position 5,119,053 of record CM035098.1, on the reverse strand, counting down.
CAAGCGGGGACTCGTTTTTGCATGTTTTTTACTCTAAATTGAATTGGGTTTCCTCCTAAGCTTGGGATTTGACTTGTAACCTATAAATACCCATCAAGACACATGATTTGGAGACTTACATACTAGAGAATAACACAATCTAGGATTAGAGTAGGAGTAGAATTGGAAGCAAGGCATTCATCAAATTTGAAGAAGAATTCAAAGGAAGGTTGCAAGGGTTGAAGGCTAAAGTAAAGATAGCGCATAAATACAGATTCTTATCTCTTCCATTTTCCTTTTATTTTTGTATTCTGAACATGAAGGATTATCTTATTAATTCGATTTCTTTTTCAGTTATGAACTAAATTTTTTATTAAGATTGTAATGGAACTTGATGAGTAGTTTTAATTAATTTTGCTTACTTGTTGATTATTATTTACTATAATTGGATTGTCTATCATATCTTGTGCTTTAAAGTTTAATTTCTTGGGCAGTAATTAGTGTGGTAATTTATATGAAATTGAGAGATGGATTATAGATTTAGACCTAGGTATGTTAGCTTATGATTGTGATTTTTACTTGAATTAGGATTCATGATTTGTGTATAGGATAGAGATATACATATCGTATGTAATTTAAAGAGAACATGTGCTTGGAATCATTTTTAATTGCAATTCACGTAGAGATATAGTGAATTAGTTATCTATGGTGTTCTTTCCAATTTTATCTTTTGTGGATTTAGATATATTGGTTCATATGATCATCGAGAGGTGTTTATGAATACTAATGAGTTCTTGATTAACAATTTATTATAATTAATATAACTTAATAGGAAGTGAAAAGGTTGAAACGAAACATTGGAGGAAGTTGTAATCTTAAATATTTTTAATTATATTAGTTGTTAATTTTAATTAGATTTTATCTTACAGTTTAAGTCAAATGTTTAAATAAAATTAATTTGGTTAAGAGTTAGTACTTGGTAATCATTATTAAATAATTCTTTGTGGGAACAATATTCTTCTTGCCATTATATTGTTAATCGATCGCGTATACTTGCGTGTATTTGTTTATAATAAATTAGACAAACAAGTGCAGAAGAAACAGTTCATATTTTTCTTCTTTGGTAGGCTTCTCGAAATACATCTATAGTAATACTATCTGGTTTTTTCTTTTTGGTTTTGGGAAGAGTAAGTTTGGCGCTAAGTGTGTTGAGGATTAAAACCAGCAACCTTGAGGTTATTCCTTGAGGCCTCTGCCAATACCCACCCACCCAACAATAGTTGTCATGGAGTCGCCTAGGCGACGATTAGGCGTCTGACGCAAGAGAAGTAAAAGACAACACCTTGGACGCCGAGCTGCCAAGGCTCACGCCTCTGTAACTAGCTCAAGTTAAGTGATTAAGTCATTTTGTATTCATGACTCATCCTAACCATGTATTTGCTATGTAGTATAATTTTATTACTTATTAGACTTGTAATGTGTGATGAGTGTTAACTTGGTTGATTCTTTATTTTTTACATAGTGTGTTTGTTGACTTGTTCTACTAGTTTTTAATGTCAATTGTTTTATTTTTGAATTTGTGAAGTATTCATATAATTGTGTTTTTAATAGTGTTAGTTATGATGTCTTGAGTTTGAATGTATATATAAAGTTTATTGTTCATATACTTTTTAAAGTAAAATAAACAAATATAAAAATTACACATTGTTAACGACTTGTCGCCGTACGGACGCCATGGCGGCGCCTTATCGCCTAAGCGTCTTGGCAGTCAACTATCGTCGCATCTCGCCTAGTGTCGTGACAACTTCGGTGGTTTACTAATTGGTTATTGGTTCTTTCTTCTTTTAATTTTCGACTAGAGAGTGAGAAAAGAAACCATCTAATAAATTTACTGGATTCCTCTAAATTCAATAGTTTTAAGGATACTAAATTACAACACCTCAACGACCTTCAATCTGTTTCTTCCAAAACACATTATATCTAGTTGAATCCCTTGGTGTGAGCAATTCATCATGTCAAGCACATATCTAGATGCTTATATGGAAATTATCAAGCAAATATAAAGTTAAGCTCCCCTCTTGCTTTCTTAATTACTACATGCAAAATGGAGTGCTTACCATCAAGGATACTCTTTCACTTATAAATCCATTGTGTCAACTAAAGATGTACATTCATTCAGTAAGAACCCTTTACTGTTAACAGTTATTAGTTCCCAAATCATGATTTTAAAAGTGGAAAAGTTAATGTGAAATGACACATAATTTTTGTTATTATAGCTGTAATTATTATATAGCAAACAAAAGCATCTGATTATACATGGTCAGAGGAAATATATTGTGCATTCAAGAGGTTCCATAGGCGAGCAAATAATTGAGAACTTCATGGTTATGGGTTAGGAAGACAGTTTGGAAGGGGTAAGACTATCGCAGTGCTGGGCTGATAGGTATTCTTGGCCGAAGACATACACAGATTGTCTCGAAGAATCAAATCAAAGCTTCATGTCGGTTGTCGGACAGGGCAACCTAATGAAGTAATGGTTATTGCACCCCTTTCCCAGCCCATGAAGTCCTGAACTTCATCTCAACATGGAATTGTAGCAACCCAAGCCGGAAACAAAGCTCAATCCATTGTTCCAAGAGAACACAGGCCATTTTAGCCTGTGTTTCACCTTGTGGGGCAAGTATGGTTCTCATTGTGGTTCACCTTCATATTTTTAGTGGTCCATATCATGGGAGTTATAGCAGTCCTAGGGAATTTGTTCAGACTAAAACTTACTGAGACAACATGGTAACAAGGCTTCCAGTGAGAGATTCTCAAGTCACCATTTTCAACCAAAAAAAAGTTGTAAACATAATAGTATTTATTTATTCAGAGAAGAAGAAAAAATTATTAAAGAAGAGAGAAGAATTTACAAAGCATAAGGAATCCCAAAAGAAAGTGAATAAAAGGAGAGGAAAACATTGGGGCATTAATAAAGCACCGCTAGCATATTCTATGAAGATCGGACAAAAAAATTTCTCAAAAAGCTACCAACACATGAGCCAAAGAGAAGGGAAAAAGTACACTATCCCAAAGATCAATATTTATTGCCCAACCTTAAAAATTCTAACATTCCTCTCAATCCAAAATCCTCACAAAATGGCAAAACAAGCATATCACAAAAGAATCCCCTATCCTTCCCACAGCCAAAACCTCTCAATCTACATAAGAGATAATCTTCCACCGTAGAGCGACAAATTCAACATTCACACAATGTGCCATCCAGAAAAACAACACAACCACCAAGTCATTGGACAATGAACATAAAGGTAAGTAAAAGACTCACTTTCGTGCATCATATAACACACATCTGAAGATTTAAAAGGTTTACGCCTTAGACACAAGTCATTCGTATAAGCTGATTAACAGTAAAAGAAAAGTCCTGATTTTCTAGGGAACCTTCATCTCCAAATATAAAAAGTAAGGTAAAAAACACAGTAGAAGATAAACCAATAAATAAGTGAAAATAGATGATAAGATAATATTCCATGAGTGTCAAAATACCAAACACAGATATCCAAGGACTAAGAAATATAGGCTGAATTAAGAAGTTGATATAAAGAAATACTTCTGCCTTCATATCATTTCAATTACAGAACAACAGAATTCTAAAAAACTGTCTTACGTTCCCAAATATTAAAGTTAGAAATGGGAGAATTGTGATGAGATGTGATCAAGATGAAGAAAAGTTAAAGAGCGAAGAGCATCCCATCTTATATATCCTCCAAAGATTAAAAATGCATGTTATTACCAACTCAAAGCCAAACAAGGAACTGTAATGTTGGAACTAAACTTCCAAGCCTGGAATGAGTAAAAGAGAAGGTAATGAATTTGCATCCTACCATTCTGTTGAAGTTAATATTTGCTTCTAGCACCTGACGCCAAAGGAGTCAGATTCCAAAAGATAGTGCCATATTTATCCACCAGAGATAGGTTCTTAGATACTAAGTTCCCAAGGCCTAAACCCCCGTGGTTACCAGAAACGCTAATTGATTGGGTATGTGGAACAAAATCGGGTATGAGAAACACAACCTGTGTTGAATGCATAAGGCATCTGAGTTCTCGTACCATGATTTGAAATGATAGTACCTAAAATAAGAACTCCCTGGTAACCCTATTAATCTAACTTCCTCTCTATGACAAAACACAAAATTCCAATCCACCAAATGCTCCTTCAAATCCTCATTATCCTTAGTCTACAAAAACTTAACCATTATGTGCTCAAGTGACTAAGCCACTCCATAGGAATCCTAAAATATTAAATTGTTATGTTACCATCACATCTAACCACCACCCCCCACACCCCACACCCACCCCTTACACCCATCCCCACCCCCCACTCCTCTCCCCTCACGTGAATCATAAATATCAAGGGTAGCGTGCACTATGCAGTGGGAAGGTTTGAATCAAAGACCTTGCACGCTCAGAGCTCTGATACTATGTTAAGTTACCATCTAACCTAAAAACTTAAGTTGTTAGAGAGAAATCTCAACAATGTATATCGAGCTAACAGAATGGTAATAAAGAGGGATAATCGAGTATTTAGCAAGACTTTGTATAATATAGGAACATCAACTTCGAGAGGTAGATGATGAAAATTATTGACAAACTTAGTTAAACCATATGGCCACCACTGAACATTTTGATTCGCTGAAATTAGTGAATATAATTTAGCTACAGCTTTGCATAAGATACTGAATAATTACAATAACGATAAAGACATTCCAAAACTTCTAATAAGATTAATTTGGTCTTGTCCCTCTTTTGTACTTTGATCTAGTAATTTACCTTTCCATGTTGCACATTTCCCATAATTGAATGTCCAGAAATAAATTCACTAAAGCAATGTAAGAGAAATTGGCACCTTATCAAGACAGATCCTCATTTTAATTGTTGAAAGTACCAGGTAGCTGCAATTACAAATAGTTGTTTATGAATTTTATCTTTTAAGGACATAGATTGACATAATGTGCATTATATAATATCTTTAGACCGAGTCATTATACTAGGACCACTTCTCATGTTCATACCATTCCACATAAAGACGGAGTCCATTTGGATTCTGTTGCAATGTAACAACTTTAACCAGGACTGTCGCATTAGCAATGAACTCATAGTTCCCGTGGAACACCAGCCATTCATATCACCAAATTTTCAATGCAAGTCAGTAAGTCACCATTCACCAAGAGAAGGGGGCTTAACTTACAGATAAAGAAGATTCTAACTGTAATTGACTAATGTAAAATATTTTTAGATATACATCAGAGCCTCATTTCCGCTGTTTCAAAAAATAAAAGGTCTCATTTCTGCTCAGATCACGGATGCAACTGCTGGACAGATAACATTCAGTACCATATACATCTCTTTTTTCTTTTAAATTGGTAACTTAAGCACCGATGTGAATAGCTTTATGATAATTTTTCGTATGTAATGTATTACTCCAGAAGCTCTTAACACTTATTCCTCAGACCTAAATTATATGGGCAACTTCTACTACAAAACTCTGCCTCCTTTGGAATGACCAGACCAATTATCATGACCATAAGAAATAAATTAAAGAAAAAACGAACAATAAAAAACAGATAAATTTTGAAGTCAATGACTAATAAAATACATTACCTAGAGAAATCCTGCATCAGGTGAAGGAAAATCTCTACTTCTAGATCTTCAGTTGTCAGTTTGGTTGAACAAGGTACATTCAATTTTTTCCGTACACCAAGCAATACATTTCTATATGATGGTCTCCAACCCCTACAAGGAATACCAAATAAACTCACTAAGAGAAAGGAAAAATTAATGAGTTGCTAGAAATCATAAGAATGATACTCCTTCTGTCCCAATTTAAGTAAGCTCCTTTCTTTTTTGGGATGTCCCAATTCCCAAAATAGGAGAGTTCATTCTATTCTAGGAATTCATCTCGTTATCTAATGTTATTGTAAATTTGTAATCAGTCTTTCCAATGATAGTAAGATACTAAGATAAACTGAAACACTCACTATACCTCTCCTAAAATTACATGTCCAGTAAACCACTACTTACAATTTAATCAAACACAAATTTGAACTTTTTTGTTATTAGTATTGGGACCATAAACAACTGCTCTCACATTCTACAAAAAAGTAATTCACTTAAATTAGCACGGGAGAGTAATAAACAACTATAATTTAATCAAACACAAATGTGAACAACTGCAACTGACATGCTACCAAAAAAACTAATAGTAGATGGTGATTGTGATTCATACTCCCTCCATCTCCAATAGATTCTCCCTTTTGAAAAACACTTAAATTAAGAATATAACTACCAAACGTGTATGCTACATATTGCTAAACTAAAATTACCCCTTTTAATAAATACAAAAATTCATCTTCGTAATTTATCCTTAAAAGGTAAAGGCAGTTTTTTAAACTTTAGTACTCCCTCCGTCCCTAATTATTTGACGTTTTAGAGGTGGGCACAAGAATTAAGATAATGATTGGAAAACATTAAATATAGTACTCAATTGTCTATAATACCTTAAATCTTTTATTGGGATAAGGAGAGTTTTGTTGGGAAAAGGAGAGAGAAAGAGTTTAATGAGAGGTAATTTTGGAAAAATTATCATTAATTCTTCTAGATTTGAACAAACGTCAAATAATTAGGGACAAATGAAAAAATCTAAAACGTCAAATAATTAGGGACGGAGGGAGGAGTAAAAGTAATTTTAAAGATATTTGACGAGCATTTCAGGACATCCACAAAATTAAAATTCTGACAACAATTTCTCTAAACCTAGTACCTAGTCATTACAACAAATTAGGCCACTGTTATTAACAGAGTAGATCAATAACCTCAATGTAGATCGTGCATCAGCAGCAAGGAAAAAAAATCTCGATTCAAGCATCGCTATAAAATCCTCCCTCTCTTCTGGGTCTTCTTCAATCATGACATAGTCAATATCCGCAGGTTTTGTGATTGACTTCAACAAAGGACTGAAGTAACTGAAAGTAGCCAAATTCAATAAATTAATATTCTAGTGACTAATGCTATGGTTAAAACTCGGAAAGTGAGAATAGAAAATAGAAAGGAACGGAAAGGAAGGAAAGGAAACCAAACACTAAGAAAGTACTAAAAATAAACTAACTTCTCTTCACATTTAATTTTAACATTAACCTGGCAACTTTGAAAGTATATATAGTTTGCCTTGTACTCATTAAGAGTTTTCTTACCAACTTCTACTAATTTTTGACTTTCTTCTTCCGTGCACTTTTCAAAGTTTTGGATTAGATTTTGTAAGAGAGAATGTACTTCAAATGAAACTCATAGACAAAAGGCTGTCCAACTATGTTAGATACTACCAAAAGAATATAGAAAAGGAAAGGAAACGACTTAAAAATTTTGACAATTGTATTTCCTTTTATTAGTTTTCTCCTATTCTCCACAAGAATCAAACAACAGAATACTGATTCACTCATATTTTCATTTACTTTGTTGGCACATTGACAAAGCAAAACGAACCAGAAGTGAACATATACATAAATACATATATATATATATATATATATATATATATATTACCTATGTTTCAAAATATAAGATCAAATTTGACTTCTAAAGTCTATATGAGATATGTTCAAACTCAAAATCTATGTGATTCATTTAATTTTTGAATACACCAAATCTTGTATTTAGTAGTACTTTTTAAGTAGTCTATAATTTTCATAATTGCGTCGACTAATTTGATTTTAAAAAGTCAATATTGATCCTAACAGAGGGAATATATATTACACTCACTTGTCCCAAATTGAGAGTTCTACTTGCTCTTGGAATATCACATAATTAGAGTCCACTTTTACGAGCGATACCAAATTTTTTCATAGGCGAGTAAGTTTTGATATTGGCAGTAGATTATTTTGAAATCGAACTTGCTGTAATAACTTTTTGACTTTGAAAAGTGCACTCTCGCTATGCCATGGACATGGTAATATTGTAGACTTTAGAACCTCACCTTGGACCATAAAGAATCTGCTCGATCTCATATAATTCAGAACCTGTTGCGAGCTGAAGCACAGAGTGCAGTTCTGGATCAAATGGACCTGAACATTAATAGATAAAGCCCTGAGTAGTGCCAATATAAAATGTTTAATAAGTCCTTTCAAAACCCAATTAGAAAAACCTTATTGGTCATTATAAATCATAAAAGACTAAAATGAGTGGAAAAAAGGAACTGAAAGTATTAATGTGTAGTTGGAAACAAACAATAGATAGACCTCGGGCTTCAATAGGTAGTGAAGGGACTGGTAACTATAAAGGATTGACATTATAATACCAAAGAAATGAGGTGGGTAACACTCATAATATCTTCTATAAATGAGAGTAAGGTATTGAAAAACATGCATTTAATAATAATAATTTCCCAATTAACTTCCTAACTCTATTTGAATAACAATGTTTTATTAAATGAAAATTGAAAACTAGATTAAACTACTTCACATTAAGCATAAATTCAGTATATTACGCCTCATTTTGCTTGTTCGGGAATAACTTATACCAACTTATAAGTCATTTGTTACTATTCACCTATTTGAGAATGACTTATTTTTCTACTTCTAAGTTGAGTTTTAAGTAAAAAAAATGAGTAAGTATTTGTAACTTATTTTAATAATATCCTTTTTAGTAAGTATTTGCCCCTCTTTTTATTAATATCATTTTTAGTAATCTTTACATTTATTTTAACTTATAAGTCATTATGAGTCGAACAACTTCATAACTTATTTTAACTTATAAGTCAAATTGATGCCGAACGTTTTTACTTATAAATCACAACTTATAAGTCAACTTATATTTTAACATATAAATCATTTAAAATAAGTCATTCCCGAACAGGATAGTATATTTTTTGAGAGTGAACTTTAATTTTGGGATGCCTAAAAACTGGGACTCAAACTTTGGGACAGTGGGAGTAATACAAATTAGTTTGCTTTTTGTTAGAATTTAAGAACGAATAATATTACAATCACACAGATATTATATGAAAGACGGAAAAGCAAGAACACACGATATATTCATGTTCATCAATTTGGCTAGTCGTGCACACACTCTACAATGATCCACACACCAAACAATGTTTGTATAGTAACTAAAAAACCCTAAGAGCATCTCCGGAGATGCTCAAATCCTAGACTAAATTTAGTCTAAGACTCAGAATTAGCTCCAACAGACAGACTAAATATAGTCTAGGGTATTTTCCGTAAAAAACAAAGAGACTATATCTAGGAACTTGGTTTGGTGGACTATAAATTTTTAATATATTTAAATGGGAGTGTGGAAGAATGATTGGTGGACAATAATTCATTAAATATAATATAATCTTTTAATATTATAATCTATGAGATAGTCCATCTACTGAAAGGATTGAAAGACTATTTCATGAATTTAATCCATGATAGTCCACCGGAGATGCTCTAACCTCCTTAGTCACATTAGTTAAACCAAAGACCGAGCTACTAATAAATCCACAAGCCCAACACTAATCAAATTTCTGTCATTTATCTTGTTACAATCTATGTCTAAGCTTCTACATCAAAATTTATTGCCATTTTGGTGCTTAAAATCATAATTAGAGAAAGAGAGGGAAAGAATAATATAAATGGATGATAAAAATACCTTGAACTTCTCTTGAAATTGAAGCATGAGGACAACACAGAAGCCCAATTTGATTATGATGCAAAGGGGACCTGAAAATCTGCAAAATTACCAAAAACACAAAATTTAAATCCAAAGTCGCCTATAAACTGAAGAAATCGTAGAGACATGATGCAATAGTTTCAGTACCGGAAATTGGCTGAATTTGGTGGCAGAGGAAAAGGGAGAGAAGGAAATTTGATGGTGGAATTTGGGGTTGAAGGAGGAGAGAGAATGGAAGGGGGATGCGATGGAATTTGTAGCTGTAGCGTACATTTTGGGCTCAAACAACCTTCATGTACCACTGCAGACTGCAGTTCTCCCAGGCTTAGACAGAGCCGACTCTGGCCATGCTTTTAAAATCCTTATCATTTGACCATTTGGCCGAATAAAATGAGTTGATATTTTAGCCTAAAATATGACAAAACGTACTTCGATCGCCATTTGATCTAAGAAGTCAAAATCATTGTGTATATACTTTTTAATACATGCATGTACATCATTGGAATAATACAACAAATGATATGAAAATTTTGGTATAATTATGAGCATGACATATATTGTATCAGAAAAGATAATGAGCTCAAGATCAACTTGATATTAACTCGGGACTAACTCGGGACTAATTGAAATTGACCAATTAAAATAAATCAATTACTTTGAATAAAATTAAATTGTTTTGTCATATATTTAATTTATATTTAAGTGAGTAAAATCGAGTTGGGTTAGCAAATGGTTCATTTAGTTTGCATTTTGTATTCATAAAGACTAGAGTATGAAATGATTGAGCGAGCAATTGTCCCCATTGCCCTTCTTAATTTTGTCTGTACAAGTTGGAGCTCTTGGCTTCATGACTATTGAATCATCTCTTTAAAGAAAAATGTCACATCAGTAAGAGAAGTGGGCAAAAAAGTTGCTCTCCTAATCGGTACCCGTGGTGGTCGATTTTATTTCAAGAGGAGGCCTAAGCGTCCCAAATAGATTCATCAAATTAATGGGTGTTCATGTTTGAATTGAAATTGAGATACTGATGCAACATTTCACTTGGGTACGATCTAAAACGATTCCACATTCAAGAAAGAACCAGACCAGACTCTCATGGAGGAGGTGAAAGGCTCACAAAAGGAGGTAGACCTTCGAGAACAAATATTGGATCGGAAAGAAAAAAAGGAGGAAAAAGTATAGTC
>CM035098.1:4691745-5108044 GCA_020205505.1 Panax japonicus | reverse complement strand
GTGCACCAATTGCCAATTCGCCAAGGGTAAAGGGTAAGACCACTCTCTTGAGGGGCAGCAACGTGGAAATCCCCTACTCCGGGCTTGGTCTCGAGGGTTGATTTTAGCTCTTATAAAAAGAAAATTGATTCTTAAACCCCTTTCACGCTCATGTCACGTTAAGGCACTGCATAAGAAAAAGCTGAAAAATCCCCAACTGCAACCGAGCAGTCTGAAAAGAGAAATTTTTCACAGTATTGCCGAATGAACCCACTTCCCACTTCCATTTTCCCGCCCCTTTAAAAAAAGAGTGGGCCTCGTTCTTATTGACGATCCCATCGCAAAGTTGAGAGAGCTTCTCACTAACACTTTCAACTCACTAACAGAAGGTATTGATTCTGTAGTGCCCCCAAATCCGGGTACTAATCACCACAAACCTGGTACACTAATTGTATAACTATTGCGGAAGATATAAGCATAAATTGTTTATACACATACCTTTACACATAATTCCCAATGTCGATAACTAATACACAAATTCAAATCCTAAAGGACTTACAATGTTAATTGCATTCAATACTATTACAATTTTAACTTGTACAATAACCCAATGCTGGAATTGTCTTTGACTTTGCATGTATCCGACGTTTCGTCCTAATCTGAAATGTTAATCATGATATAGCAAGGGTGATCGAGCAACAAGTTTGCCCAACAAATTTAAGTTCAAAAGAAAGATATTATATCATGATGAAAAAGAATGAATAATAAGCTGACAAACTTTCAACAATATAATAATTGTGAAAGAACATGAATCAATTTTCATAACTGAATGACCGAGATAATAAAAATGAATGGCCAACAATGAACATGAACAACTATAACTGAGCCAAATGGTAATGAAAGTAATCAGCCTTTCATACCTGATGAACATATACAACATGCACAATGTACGAATCAATAAATCATAGACGTGATGTAATCAACAATAATTAACAACTAGTTAAAAGTATAGTTCGAGAAACTTGCATGTACCGTCAACTACTGCTACGAAATCTATTTTAGCTTCATCTGAAAGACCTAATATTGATAATATCGATCTCCCAATTAGAATATATTACTGTTAATTATTGTCATAAAATATCTTAAACACATAAGCACGTATCCCTAACAATCACTAAAACACATAAAACTCGGTATCAAGTCAAACTATTTTAGTCTGAGTTGAGTTCGGTATTATTTTGACATCCTGGTTGCCTAATCGGATGATTATCGAGCCTATTTTCAATAAGACTTTACTTAAATGCTTCAATATTATCTTAGATAATTTATTTATTAGTCAAAACATTTTTCAAAAGCGCATAATAATTTTCTAATAACTATTATCATTTATATTGATTTTTCAATCATTAATATTATTTTTATATGATTTAAATATTTCATAATTCCATTATTATTAATATTTAATTAATTTCAAACATTAATGAAATACATATCCCAATATTTAAAAGTTATTTATTATAACTCAAAGTATTTTTAATACATTAATATCGCCTTTAAATGATTTTAAAATATTTAAAATCATTATTAATTAACTGTCATTAATATTAAAATATTAATGTATTTCATGATAAAATATTAAAGTTATGTTTTATAACTTAAAACATTTTTATAACCTTTAAATCATTTTTAAATGATTTTTAGAACATTAAAACTATTTTTCCATAATTTATTTACTACAATTATTAAATAAAGTATTATCATTAATATTAAATTATTAATAAAATTCATCCCAAAATATTAAAAGTCATTCAAAATAACTTAAAATATTTTCTAACACTTTAATATATTTTCAAATGATTTTTGAAATATTAAAATCATTTTTAAGTAATTTATTTAATATAATTATTAAATAAATTAAAATATCATTAATATTGAAATAAATTAAAATATTAACGAAATATATCTCAAATTATTAAAAGTTAATTTTTATACCTTAAAATAAATTTTACAAATTAATTATGAATTTTTCATAATTAATTTCTATTTTATTCTAATTTTTTAAATTAAATAATTTATTTTTTTATAAAACTATCGCTAAAAGGGCCTATAGCGACAAAACTGTCGCTATAGGTTTTCTTGAGCCTTTAAGAACATTCAAAGTCAGTGTCTAGGGTGCCTAGTTTAACCACTTGTAGATCTTTGATCCTGATATTTCTGGGCATGAAGGTGTATTAGTGATGTAGTATTGATGTAATACTACAAGCACAAACAAGTTGCAGGGCCAAACTACATCACAACAATAAGTTATAAGCCATTAAAAAAGCATGTCAGAGTTGTTCTTCATTTTTCGGGTTACCCAGAAAATAAGAACAATGTCAAGGGTCCATTTTGTAATCTTTGTAACTTGGATTTTGGGCTTACTATAAGTGTTAAAATGTAACACTTATATAATAGGTATGTCAAGGTACAAATGTTATACACTTTTGTAGCTTAACAACATCACAACTGAAAGATCTAGGTCAGTCAAAGTAGTGTCAGAAACTTGTTCTTGAGAAATCTGAGTTTTTCAGAAACTCATCTAGGCAGTTTGTGACGCCCCCAAAACAGGTATACATCACATATTCTGAGTCGTCAAATACATGGTACAGAATACAAATACAACCTTAAATATACAACATGAGCTGTGAGTTTTAATACAAATATAGTCTTCTAGACATTATTCAAACTCAGAATAAGTCCTCAATACATTTATTATCACACTATTTCTTAGAATAGTGAGGACTACTAATGATATCATCTGAACCGTCATTCCGTTCCCCGACTAGTCCCTGTTATGTTCTCATTTCTTTAAGAGAACAATGTAAGCAAAAGGGTGAGCTCAACTAGCCCAGTAAGAAATATTATGACTAAAATAATGCAGAATAAATTATCGTTAGCCTTCAACAATGTTAAACTGATAAAATACAACAGACATCAAATTTAACTGCAGCAGAATAAGCAATCTATTAGAAGAGTCAAGTAGAGCATGATATCTACTATCTTCTATGATTTAAAATATTTTCATCAATTTTTATCGCTGAGACTCAGCTTAATAAATAAACCACATCATCGAGTCATCCCTACTCTACGGGTGAAGGATATTCATTAAATCATCAATGATCATGACTATACTGAATAATCCATGGTCATAATCATACCAAAAACTTTCCAACAATGCACTATAGGCCACTGAGGACTTTTACCACATCATTTATAACATTACAGGTCATGATTAGACCGAATAATCCTTGGTCATAATCATACCAAGTCTATTTATGCACGTAAGCCAAAGATGACTTTCATCACAATATAAGCATGAGGATGATGACAATGACATAATAATTCAATAAAAACAAGTTCAAGAATAAATTTTAAAAATTTATAAGTTAATTTATCCTGAACTCAATAATGTCCAAATTGTCAATATGATACTGGTTTGTGGAGTAAAATTCAAGAATGCTCAGAAGAATATTTCTGTAAAATCCCAGATTTTATGAATACAGATTTAAATTTCTTGAAATATATATTTTTTTATTTATGGTGTGAATTTGAGATAATATTATAGTTGTGAGTAGTATTTATAAATTTTGCAAAGTATGCAAGTTGTAATATTATATTCGATTGGTCGGGAAATATTCATACGACGGCACAATAATTGGTGGACCCCACAACGGAATTATTGTCGGATTGAGAAAATGATAAAAATATTTTATTAAAAATAATGGCGAAAATTTTACCGTTAATACTGTTGAACTACCCGGTAATAAAAGTACAGTAATACGCGTGGTTGCATAGTAGCACACGGTATTGATTATTGATATTTATGTGAGAAGTCACTTAGTTGTGTTCAATTATTACTACAATAGTTGTTGCATAGTATCTCACATTATTTGATTCAATTATTGTTGATTTATACGTTTTGTTTTATTAGTATTATTAACGTAATAAAACAGAAATATCTTTTTATATAAAACATAATACTTTTATAAAGTTATTCATTTTATTAGATAATAATTAGATTATATTATATTTTATTATGCATAGTGTTGCATAGTATTTTGTATAGTAAAATCTTTTTATATAAAACAGAATACTTTATTAAAGTTATTCTATAAATAAAATATATTATATTTTATTATGCATAGTATTGCATAGTGTTTTGCATAGTAAAATCTTTTTATATAAAACAGAATACTTTATTAAAGTTATTATATAAATAGAATATATTATATTTTATTATGCATAGTGTCTGCATAGTGATTGCATAGTAAAAATCTTTTTATATAAATAGAATATATTATACTTTATTTAAAAGATTTTTCTTTAAATAAGTATCGTCAGATTAAAGTAAATTGATCTGGACCGTTCATGAGTTAGTTACTATGCATTTCATTTTCTTATAAATAGAAGCTCATTCCTTCATTATTTTCTTACGAATTCACTGAACTCTAGAGAGAGAAACTATAGAGAGAGAGACTATAGAAAGATAGAAGAAAAGTTTTTTGCTACTTCACTACTCTTACATCAAGTATTATTTTACGGTAAGGGGTGTTATTCTTTCTTCATGAAGAGAACTTTTGTTATTCCATTCTTTATTATTCTGTTGGAATAACCTGTAAAAGTGGCATACCCTATACATAACCTGTATACGTGGCATACCCTATACTTGGTGAAATCCTTATGTTATTTCATTCTTTTTTATTCTGTTAGAATAACATGTATGCACGGTTTACCCTATACTTGGTGGAATGACATGTATATGCGGTTTACCCAATACTTGGTGATCTTCTTTTATTATTCCATTCTTTATTATTATGTTGGAATAACCTGTTTATGCGAAGTACCGCGTACTTGGTGAAATTCTTTTATTATTCTGTTCTTTATTATTCTATCGGAATATCCTGTCGATATGAATTTCACCTAACCTGGTTCCATATTTATTATTCCGCATTTATTATTATGTTGGAATATCTTGTCTGTGTGTTTTACACCGGACCTGGTTCCGTCTATATTATTATGTCTTTATTATTCTGTTGGAATATTCTGTCTATGTGTTTTACACCGGACCTGATTTCGTCTTTATTATTCTGTTGGAATAACCTGTCTATGCGAAGTACCGCATGCATGATGATTTCTGTTGTTATTCAATTCTTTATTATTCTGTTGGAACATCATGTCGGTGTGATTTTCACCTGACTTAGTTCCGTTATTATTATTCTGTTGGAATAACCTGTCCATGCGAAGTACCGCATGCATGGTAATTTCTGTTGTTATTTCATTCCTTATTATTCTCAGTTGGTTAAAATTTTGACTTCTATACTCCATGAAATTAGTGGAATATCCTTGATATTCGTGCTTCATCCAGTATCTTTTCATAGAAATATTCTTCTGAGCATTCTTAAATTTTACTCTACAAAGAAATATCATGTTGATAATGTGGACGTTGTTAGTTCCTGGATAATTTAATTCTTGAACTTGTTTTATTGAATTCTTATATCATTGTCATCATCTTCATGTTTATATTTTGTTGAAAGTCATCTGTGGCCTGTAGTGCATAGATGGACTTGGTGTGATTATGATCAGGGATTATTCGGTATAATCATGACCGTAATGTTACAAATGATGTGGAAAAAGTCCTTATTGGCCCGTAGTGCATTGATGGACAATTTTTGGTATGATTATGGCTATGGATTCTCTTCGGCCAAGGGAGCAAAGATGAATTATTTTATGGCATGATAAGGACCGTTGATGAAAACACGATTATCTTTGGCCCGTAGTGCATGGATAATTCGTGGTCGTGATACTAAAGAATATCATTGGCCTGTAGTGCAGGGATGATTTAATGATGTGGATTATTTATTGAGCTGAGCCTCAGCGATAAAAGTGATGAAAAAACTTTTTAAATCATAAAAGATAGTATATTTTATTCTTTACTTGACTCTTTTAATGGATTGCATGTTCCGCTGTAGTTAAACTTGATGTCTATTATATTTTATCAGTTTAACATTGTTGGAGACTAATAATAATTTATTCTGCATTATCTTAGTCATAATATTTCTTACTAGGCTAGTTGAGCTCACCCTTTCTTTCACTGTTCTCTTCAGGAAATGAGAACGTAGCTGGGGCTAGTCGGGGAATGGAGTGATGGTCCAGAGGATAGCTTAGTAGTCCTCACTATTCTGTGAAATAGTGTAACAATAAATGTAATGAGGACTCCATCGAGAGTGGATATTGTCTAGAAGACAATATTTGTATTTAAACTCACATCATATGTTTTTGTCGTATTTTACACGACTGATGTATTATTATTTTGTATTAGAATTTTTACCATGTATTTGGCAACTCAAGATGTGTGACGTATACCTATTTTGGGGGCGTCACAATTTCCATGAAAAGATACTGGATGAAGCGCAAATATCCAGGATATTCTACTAATTTCATGGAGTATAGAAGCCAAAACTTTAACCAACTAAGTATAATAGAATATATGAAACTGCAAATGAATTTTTGCCCGCCATACGATAATCTACGTAGACAGATCATTTCCACAATTTAATAAAGAATGAATACGAAGGATCATTCACCATGCATGCGGTAATCCACATAGACAGGTTATTCCAACAGAATAGTAAAGAATGGAATAATTGAATAATTCACCAGGCGTGCGTAATCCGCACAAACATGTTATTCCAACAGAATAATAAATAATGGAACCAGGTCATGCGTAAACCGCACAGACAGGATATTCTAACAGAATAATAAAGAATGGAACCAGTTCATGCGTAATCCGCACAGACCGAATATTCCAACAGAATAATAAAGAATGGAACCAGGTCATACGTAATCCGCACAGACAGGATATTCTAACAGAATAATAAAGAATGGAATAACAACAGAATTCACCAAGCATGCGACAGATCGCACAGACAAGTTATTCCAACAAAATAATAAAGAATTGAATAACAGAAGAATTTCACCATGTATGCGGTACTTCACATAGACAGGTTATTCTAACATAATAATAAAGAATGGAATAACAGCTCTTACGAGTATTGAAAGAAAATAATTCTATTCATGAATAAGAAAGAATAATACCTCTTACGAGTATTGAAAGGAAATAATTCTCTTCATGAATACGAAAGAAATAATACCCCTTACCTTATAAAGAAGAGTACTCCGACGGGTAGGGCGGGGATATACTTGAAGAAAACTTGCACTATTTTCTATGCTCAAAGCTTTCTTAAACTCTAAAGAAATAAGCTCAAGATTATAGAAGAAGAATTCTCTGAACTTCTGGTGTGATTTTAATTCTAACTAAACATCTTATTTATAGGAGAATGGAAAGGATACTATGCAATAAAATATAATATATTCTATTTATAGAATATATATATATATATATATATATATATATATATATATATATTCATATATATTATTCAAAATCTAATAAAACAAATAACATTATAAAAGTATTCTGTTTTATATAAAAAGATTTTGTCAGGAATAAACATGTGAATGTTATTCCTATTTATATATGATTTGATTATGATATATATGAATGAATATGCAAGTATGTTTGCATGAAGAACAGATGTTAAGTCCTTTGATAGATAATAGAAATATATGTACAAGGACTTAGAATGAATTGATCAAAAATGTTAGGTTAATCCTACATAAGCAAAACGGCTTTGTAAAGTCCTTAAAAAGAAATGATGTACAAGGACTATAAATATAGAAAGATCAAGCTTGTTAGGTTGATCTTATGATGTAATAGATAGGCTTGTCTGATCGTCGAGCATTGCACCAGAAGTCGTAGTCTGCCAGGAGAGTCAGAGTCAACTCGGGAGCTATCGAGGCAGAATAGGAGTATGCAAGATAGTGAGATCTCGGAGTTCGTAGACTTCCAGGGAAAACGAAGAAGGATCGTAGTGTGTCGAGAAGAGCCTCCTCGGGATCGTAGTGTACTGAGGAAGTCATGTTCTGAATCGTAGAGACAGTCTGCCTATAAGCCGAACGATAATCTGCCGAAGCTAAGTATGAAATGCACTCTACGCTCAGAGTCGTAGAGTCTAGCGATGCCGAAGTCAAAGACAAGGATCGTAGACCTCACTCTGCGATCGTAGAGTCCACTGAACAAATGCAGAGATCGTAGTCGGACAAGATCAGATGAAAACAAGCTCAAGTCAGCGATCGTAGAGTGGACTCAACGTTCACCAAGCTAACTCTACGATCGTAGTGTGCAGAGTCAGCGATCGTAGTGTGCTCTTAGGGTCGTAGAGTCAACAACACGAGCAAGAAAATATCATAGTGTGATCTCGGGATCGTAGTGTCTGCACAGCCGAAGCTGAATCGTAGAGTGCAGAACTACGACTCCAACAATAATGCTCACAATGCTAAGTCAGAATCGTAGAGCAGATACGGTTCTCAACGAATGAGCACTCCCAGAATATCCAAAGGTACGAAGCCTCTGGTTGGCACTGCAAAGATGTAATCCACAGAAGGGAACCAGAGAGCACTCAACGAATGGCATGCAAGCTAGCAGAAGAAGTAAGCACCAAACCAATCAGCATCAAGATTGAGTTGAAAGGCCGTTCGTGATGAAGTCTTCCACAAGATGATTCAAAGAAGACTTCAGCAGTTGACTAAGGAAAAGTCAGCTAATGCAGTTGCTATCAAGAAAACAGAAGACAACGATCTTGGAAGCAACCAGGATCGTAGTGTTTGTCAGACAAAGAAAGAACTGATGGAAGGTGAACCGAGATACTGGTCAGCTTCTGAAGAGCACGACTAAAGTGATTAAGTGCAAGGTCAGTTCATTGATGATAAGTGAGCGGAAGATCACCAGGAGAAAACAAGCTGGACGCGCCACAAATCTGAAGTGTCTTGATATTCAGAAGGGAACCAGAGCAAGGAATTAAGCCATCAGTATCTGAGAACAGTCGAAGCAAACAGAAGTATTGAAGCACTGCACAATACAAGGAGGAGGTGTTCTACATTGAACATCCAATCAACACTCTTCAAGATCGTAGTGTTGTCTCCACCAGTCAACAAGACACTACGATCAGGTCCCTGAAGACGTGCATCAGAATCGTATAGCTCGGATACCTGAAGATTGATGTAAGACCCCAGTTTTTATAAATAAAGATAAATTTTCATAATTATTATTTTTGAATATTATGGAATAAATTTGATAAAATATAAAGTTGTGGGTAATATTTGTAAATTTTGCAAAGTACGCAAGTTGTTATAAAATATTCGTTTGGTCGGGGAATATTCTTTTTGTCGGGGAATATTCGTACGACGGCACAATCATTGGTGGACCCCACAACGGAAGTATTGTTGTAGTTAGAAAACGACAAAATTATCTTTCTATAAAATAACGGCGGAGGTGTTACCGTTAAAACTGTTGAACTACTCGGTAGTAAAAGTACAGTAATACGCGTTGTTGCATAGTAGCACACGGTATTAATTATTGATGCTTACGTGAGAAGTCACTCATCTATACTCAATTATTGCTACAGTAATTGCTGCATCATATCTCTTATATTATTGATTCAATTATTGTCACAGTATCATCTGTATAATATGTTATATTATCTAAACAATAATTGAGACGACAAGTTATAAATTATTAATAATTGTTGGAAGATTAAATATGTGTTGATAAAATGATTTCTGGTAATTTTTATCCTTGATGTATATAAAGAGTCTATTATTAGACGTTTGTGGTAAGTTTAATTATTTATGGGGGGCCATATGTCATCATCTAAGAGTCTCTTTCGTAAATAGTAATTATTTTCGTAAATAGTAATTATTTTCGTCAATAGTAATTACCTTCGTCAATAGTAATTACCTTCGTAAATAGTAAATACTTTCGTAAATAGTAATAAATCTTCTATAAATAGAGGCCTAGGGCTTCATTATTTTTCACGAATTCGCTCAAGCTATAGAGAGAGTAATAGATAAAGAAGAAGAGTATTTGGTTACTACACTATTGCAGTATTCAATCTCCTAATACGGTAAGGGGTGTTACTCTTTCTTCTTGAAGAGAACTTATGTTATTCCATTCGTTGTTATTCTGTTGGAATAACCTGTAAAAGTGGCATACCCTATACATGACCTGTATACGCGGTGTACCCTATACTTGGTGAAATCCTTATATTATTCCATTTCTTATTATTCTATTGGAATAACCTGTATACGCGGTTTACCCTATAATTGGTGACATTCTTCTATTATTCTGTTGGAACATCCTGTCTGTGTGTTTTACACCGGACCTGGTTCCGTTATTTATTATTCTGTTGGAATATCCTATCTGTGTGTTTTACACCGGATCTGGTTCCGTCTTTATTATTATTCTGTTGGAATATCCTATCTGTGTGTTTTACACCGGATCTGGTTCCGTCTTTATTTATTATTCTGTTGGAACATCCTGTCGGTGTGAATTTCACCTGACCTGGTTCCGTTATTTATTATTCTATTGGAATAACCTGTCTGTGCGGTCTATCGCATGCATGGTGATTTCTTTTGTTATTTCATTCTTTATTATACTCAGTCGGTTAAAACTTTAACTTCTATACTCCATGAAATTAGTAGAATATCCTTGATATTTGCGCTTCATCCAGTATCTTTTCATGAAAATATTCTTCTGATCATTCTTGAATTTTACACCACAAAACAGTATCGTGTTGACAATTTGGACGTTAATAATTTCTGGATAAAATAATTCTTGAACTTGTTTTATTGAATTATTATATCATTGTCATCATCCTCATGTTTATATTTTGTTGAAAGTCATCTGTGGCCTGTAGTGCATAGATGGACTTGGTATGATTATGACCAGGGATTATTCGGTGTAATCATGACCGTAATATTACAAGTGATGTAAAAATTAAAAATCCTCATTGGCCCGTAGTGCATTGATGGACAGTTGTTGGCATGATCATGACCACTAATGAATACACAAATATTCTTGGCCGTAGTGCAGGAATAATTGTGGTCGTGATACTAAAGAATATCCTTGGCCGTAGTGCGGGGGTGATTCGATGATGTGGAATATTTATTAAGCTGAGTCTCAGCCATAACGATGATGAAAAACCTTTTAAATCATAAAAGATAGTAGTTTTTATTTTCTACTTGACTCTTTTAATGGATTGCTGGTTCCGCTGCAGTTAAACTTGATATTTATTGTATTTTATCAGTTTAACACTGTTGAAGGCTAATGATAATTTATTCTGCATTATCTTAGTCATAATATTTCTTACTGGGCTAGTTGGGCTCACCCTTTCTTTCACTGTTCTCTTCAGGAAATGAGAATATAGCTGGGACGAGTCGGGGAACGGAGTGATGGACCAGAGAATAGTATTAGTAGTCCTCATTATTCTGTTAAATAGTGTGACAATAATTGTATTGAGGACTCCTTTTGAGTTTGTATGATCTCTAGTGGATATTTATTGTATTCAAACTCACAGTTGTATTTTGTCGTACTATACACGACAGTGGTATTAGTAAGTTGTATTTGAATTCTGTACCATGTATCTGACGACTCAAGATGGGTGATGTATACCTAATTTTGGGGGCGTCACAATTGAGGCATTGGAAAAGGTTCAATCTGAAGGGTAATTCGGACAAGTGCTTATTGAGAGCATCGATGCAAAAGGACAACCTCTGATCAAGAAATCAGAAGAAATAAAGTCTTCGACCTGCCCAGGACAGTAAAGTGATACATCTGACAGGGTAGGTGAAAAAGTAGACTGCAGAGTCAGAAAAAGTATGTCATGTCACATCAAGCAGTCTACATCAAGCAACTTGGGATCTGTGAAGACATTTGAATAACTTCCAACGGCTACTTTCCAACGGAAGGATTGGGAAGGTGTATAAATGTAGAAGATCTTCAAAGATCAAAGGTTGCTGGAAGAGTTGAGTTTTGGAGAGAATGTGGACTGATCGAATCAAGTAATAGTAAGTACAAAGACTCACTCTACGATCCACCAAGAACACTCAAAAGTCAGATCAAACAAGAAGTAGAAGTGTGAGTTCTACTATGTAGAAGTGAGAGTTTTACTACATGAAGAGTGTTCTGAACTGCCGAGAGAAAGAAGAGCATCATGTCATCTGGATGTCCATCATGGGAAGACTCTAAGTACAATAGAGAAGAGCTTACGGTCATCTTAGCAAGTCCATCATGGGAAGGCATCGAGTAGCAAGAACGGAGATCACAAAAGCCATCTTGGTGTCTAGCTTGAGAAAGCTTCTAGGTACCTTGCAGAAGAGCTTACAGTCATCCTAGAAGCCTCTCATGTGCAGCCATCAAGTATCAAGAAGAATGATCTTCAAGGTAGTTCATCAAGGGGTCATCCGGAGTAGTTGAGCCACCTAAGAAGCTGAGCATCATGCAACACTCAACTGCTCTTCAAGGATGATCAAGCCGAAGCTGCTAAAGATAGAAGATGTTCAGAGCATGAAGACATCTTAGCAGCTCAGCACCGACTCCAACAACAACAACAACAACTCAAGAAGCCAGGGCCTGAGAGGTCCTTGTCCAAAGGGACTAAACAAAGCAGGGCCAAAGGGTCCTTGTCCAAAGGGACTAAATGAAGTTCCAAGCCTGTTGGGCTTGAAGAGTTCCTAGGGAACTAGAGGAGTCCCAAGGCTGCTGGCCTTGAAGAGTTCTTAGTGAACTGAAGTCCCAAGGCTGCTAGCCTTGAAGGAATCGTAGAGATTCAGGGTGCTGCCCTTCCTTAGTGGAAATCCTGCTAGTTGAAAGCAGAAGAGTGGATTAGGAGCTTGAGTCTCTGAACCACTTAAAACCCCTTGTGTCTTTTACATTATGTCATTTATATTATGTCTATAACTGCTATAACTGCTATGTATGTTTTAACTGCTTACAACTAAACCAACCCAACGAACAATGTTTGTATGATTATGAATATGTCAATGAAGGAGGGGAATCTTTTACTTATTCCGCTGTGCTTGAAAAGATTCTATGTTTGTCATATAATCTAATATGAAAAATACATCATAAACCAGAAAAGTATTTCAAAAGAAAAGAATCTATTCAACCCCCCCTTCTAGATCTATTGTGTCCTCTGGGATCTAACAGATTTTACTATGCAAACACTATGCAGGTACTATGCAAATACTATGCATAATAAAATATAATATATTCTATTTATAATCTAATAAAATAAATAACTTTATAAAAGTATTCTGTTTTATATAAAAAGATTTTACTATGCAGACACTATGCAAACACCATGCATAATAAAATATAATATATTCTATTTATAATTTAATAAAACAAATAACTTTATAAAAGTATTCTATTTTATATAAAAAGATTTTACTATGTAAACACTATGCAGGCACTATGCAAACACTATGCATAATAAAATATATTATATTTTATTTATAATCAAATAAAACAAAACTTTATAAAAAGTATTCTTTTTTATATAAAAAAATCTATTTTATTACATTTATAATAATAATAAAACAAAATTCATCATCATTATTATAATTCACACTATTAATCGATCAGGTCATTTTCAGGAAAGAGGGGGCTTTCCAATAAGAATTTCTGTAAGACCCCAAATAATTAATAAATGAAATTTAATTTCCTTTAATTATTATTTTGAATAGTAAGGGTTGATTTGAATAATGTGGATAGTTATGGGTAAAATACGCAAACATTTCAAAATAAGCAAGTGGTTATAAAATATTGTTGTCGGGGAATATTCGTTTGGTCGTGGAATATTCGTACTGTCGGGGAATATTCGTACGACGGCGCAGCCATGTGTGGGCCCCATAACGGAAAGCGATTGGAGGAAGAAAACGACAAATATAAGCTGTTTAAAAATAACGGCGTAGTTGTTACCGTTTACACTGTTGAAATACCCGGTGGTTAAAATACAGTAATACGCGTTGTTGCACAGTAGCACACGGTATTGCACAGTATTTTGAATTATTGATCCTTACGTAAGAAGGCACTACTCAATAATTGCTACAGGAGTTACTGTTCATTACTTTATTGATTCAATAATTGCTGCATTGATATTTATATTATTATTGTTTTAATAATTGTCATTGCACAGTATTTTCCATTATCAGATCAATAATTCATATTATTTGAATAATATTATCAGATAACATTATTGACAATGTCTAGAAAGTTCTGTCAAGGAGAGGTTTGGTCATCTAATTGCGCGCCAGTAAGGAGAAATCCTTATTGGAAAGCCCCCTCTATCCTGGGAACGGCCTGGTTGTCAGTACTGTGATTTTGTAATATTATTTTTAATAATTAATTATTGATTATTATGATAAAGAAAATATTTATTTTATGTGGATATAGATGGAGAAAATTTTTAATGTGACAATTGTTGAAAATTAATATTTTATCTTTTTCTGATAAAATAATTCATTTAAATATATTATTTTAATAATATATTAACAATGATATTTTTACAATGAATGTGGGATATATGAGTATATAAGGAGGTAGAATATTTTTGTGGCATTAAATGTTTAACACATATTTTGTGTGTCGGTGGACATAATTTTTGACCGAAAATTGATTATAGACTGTAAAATTGCCCGTTTGTGGATTTAGGATAATTTCTGTTTGGAATTTGGAAAAATTTTCTTCTGCAAAGTTGTAGAGAATGGAATTTCCCATGGAAAGTCGCGAATTTCGAATTTTTCTGATAACCGAGCTATTTTCTATGAATTATTGAAGTTACGGAAAATAAAATGATTTTTTTATTAATTATGGGTGGGACCCACTTTTTGGTTGGTGAGTAATTCACATGGGCTGCTGGAATTTTCTTCAATGGTGGCTGGTCTAACTTAGCACATGCGTAGAAATTGTTAAGAAAATATTATATTTTAATATTTTAGTCTCCTTTGGCGTTCTAACATTTTCCTATAAATAGAGGGCTAAGTTAGAATTGAAAATCACACCAGAAACAAAGTTTTCTCTCTTTCTCTCTCTATATTATCGAGCGTATTCTTGTGAGTATACTTTGAGTGTTGCTATACGGTGCGAGTTTCTGTCAGCACTATACCGAAATTCAGTCAGAAGTACGGCTATTTTGAGGTAAGGGATGTTATTTTCTTCTCAAATGGTATTATTTTCTTCAATATCATTATGCCGAAATATTGGTGAACGTTTTTATCAAATTTGGAACTTTTTGTGCCGGAGTTACTATTCACGTATACGGTACTATTCACGTATACGGCACTATTCACGAATACGGCACTATTCACAGAAAAATTATCTTTTTTTTCTTTTCGTCCAAAATATCTATGGTGAATACTAGCTTTGATTGTATCCATGTTTTGATCATTCTTGAATTTTACACCACTATGATTATTTATGAGGTATTTTTGAACATGGATAAAACAAAGTACGAATCCTTAATCCTTAATCCTTGTCATTTTGTTTCACTGGATTCGCTTCTTTAAAAATATTTTTTATCATCTTCAGTCTTAAAGGAGGTAATATTGAATATCTTTGGCCTGTAGTGCAAAGATGAATGATTTCTGATGAATATCTTTGGCTCGTAGTGCAAAGATGAACAGGTGTTTAGATGAACATGACCAACAAATGAATATCCTTGGCCTGTAGTGCAAGGATGAATATATGATACAAGATGTGCATTGATTGATGTTACAGGGATAAAAATACTGTTGATGGTCTGTTAAATTCATAGACATTAGTAGATTTCATCCTCTACGTAACTCTTCTATGAATTAATATTTTCCGCTGCGAATATTGATTTAAAACTTGTTGTCTATTGTATTCTATCAGATTTTTCCCTGTTGAAGACTAACGATAATTTGTTGTATATTATCTTAGTCATAATATTCTTTACTGAGCTAGTTGAGCTCACCCTTTTCCTTTTTGTTCCATTTTCTTCTCAGGAGACGAGAATATAGCGGGTACGAGTCGGGGTATGAATTGATGGTCCTTGAGAGAGATGTTTAGTAGTCCTCACCATTTTTGTAAAATAATATATCAATAATTGTATTGAGGACATAGTTGGGTATGTATATTGTCTAGATGACAATGTTTGTATTTAAACTCACAGTTTATGGGTTGTAAAAGTTGCGGTTGTTTCTGTACCATGTATTTGGCGACTCAAAATGGGTTGGATGGAATGGACCTATTTTGGGGGCGTCACAGTTGGTATCAGAGCTTAGGGATATGATCTCTGGCGGAGATCGGGGAATAGAACTAGGAGGGGAGAGACGAGTAAATCCTTCGCTAGTTTGTCCTACCTAAGCTTATTTGTTAGTTGGTCAGTATATAGGGATATTATGTGATATGTGATTTGCTTAATTAACCCTTGTTTTATGGCAGTATTTAAGAATGGCAACCGAGAATGTTAACAATGGAGTTAATGAGACCGTGGAGATGCCTGTACTTACCAACGAGGAGAACGTGCAACAGGCTGGTAATGTTCCTCCTGTGAACAACACCACTGATCAGACGATGAACGACGCAATGTTTAGAAGCTTTTTGCAGTTCATGCAAAATCAGACGAGGGAGACTCGTGTTCAAAATACAGGAGGAAATGATAACAATTCACGGGTTGTCACAGCCAAGCAGTTCAAAGAGCTGGGACCACCAGAATTTAAGGGAAAGCCAGACCCGATCATGGCGGAGACATGGGTCAAGCAAATTACCAAGATATTCGATGTCTTGGGATGCACGGAGGAACAAAAGGTTACATTCGCCACCTTTATGTTCCGTGGCGAGGCAGACTACTGGTGGGAGTCTGTGAAACGTACCCATCCAGCCGCACTCAGCATGTCTTGGGAGACGTTTCAGAAACTATTTAATGACAAATATTTTCCTGAAAGTGTTCGTCATATGAAGGAAGTGGAGTTCATCAGATTAGAACAAAATAACATGACGGTGTCTCAGTACGAGGCAAAGTTTGCAGAGTTATCCAGGTTTGCACCTCATTTGGTGGAGAATGAGGAACGTATGACGCGGATGTTTCTGAGAGGTTTGAAACCCGGCATACGACAATATCTCATCTCTCATAAATTTTCTCTCTATTCAGATGTTGTTAACAGGGCTCAATTGTTGGAGCGAGACAACGAGTACGGTCAACCGAGGTACCACAATCAGGATCATACTGAAGATAGCAGTCAGCAAAACAACAATAACCAGTGGAGAAAGAAAAAGACGGACAAAAATGGTAACCACTCTGGTGGTAATCATAGCTATGAAAATAGAAGAAGCGAGTCAGGAGGAGATTTTAAAAAGAGGAGATTTAACAACGACCATATGAAGACGACAGTTCCGGCAGCAACTGGTTCTAAGGGAGGAGAAAGACCATCGGTTATATGCTATAAGTGCGGGAAAGAGGGACATATCAGTCCAAACTGCCCACAACAGTTCAAGGTATGCTATAATTGTGGAAAGGAAGGACATATCGCTCGAGATTGTACGGTAGCGAAACCTAGTTCAGCGGGGACGGTGACTCAAAAGACTGTCCCAGAAAAGCCAAAGTCAATGGTTCCTAGAAGAGCGTTTGTTGTGACTGGTCAACATGCGAGGAACCCAAACGAGGTGATCACGGGTAAGCTATTTATAAATTCTTGCGAAGTTTATACCTTACTTGATACCGGTGCTACCCATTCATTTATCTCTCCTGCTTGCGCTCAACGTTTAAACTTGACTCCAGAGAAATTAGACTTTGACCTATCTGTGGAAACTCCGTTAGGAGAAACTTTTATCACATCCACTGTTTATAAATCTTGTTTCATTCAAGTTGGCACCATCACCTTACCTGTTGACCTGATCTCTTTAAAGATACTTGCTTTTGATGTGATTTTAGGGATTGATTGGTTAACTACTCATCATGCCAAAATTGATTGTTTTCGTAAGGTTGTTAGTTTTCATATTCCTAATCAACCTGTTGTTCGAATTCAGGCAACTAAACCATTAAAATCAATCACTGTCATATCTAATCATAAAGCTATTCGTTTATTGAAAAACGGATGTCAAGCTTTCTTAGCCCATGTTATGGATTTGAATAAAGACACGTCAAAATTGAATAATATTCCTGTTGTTATTGACTTTCCTGACGTATTTCCTGAAGAACTTCCCGGTCTACCCCCAGAACGTGAAGTTGAATTCTTTATTGATCTTGAACCTGGTACAAAGCCCATTTCTAAAACCCCATATCGAATGGCTCCTATTGAACTTCAGGAGTTAAAAGTCCAACTACAGGAGTTATTGGACATCGGTTTCATTCGTCCTAGTACATCTCCTTGGGGTGCTCCTGTTTTATTCGTAAAGAAGAAAGACGGGAGTATGCGACTTTGTATTGACTATCGGGAATTGAACCATGTCACCATCAAGAATAGGTATCCTCTACCTCGTATTGATGACTTGTTTGACCAGTTGCAAGGAGCACAATTCTTTTCAAAAATAGATCTTCGTTCTGGATATCATCAGCTGAAAATTAGAACTGAGGATATTCCAAAGACTGCCTTCAGAACTCGGTATGGGCATTATGAATTCTTAGTCATGTCTTTTGGATTGACTAATGCTCCTGCTGCTTTCATGGATATGATGAACCGAGTATTCAAGGATTATTTGGATCAATTCGTTGTTGTCTTTATTGATGACATCCTCATATATTCCAAAAGTCGTGAAGATCATGAGCACCATTTGAAGCTGGTACTCCAAAGGCTTCGTGAAAACAAGTTATATGCTAAGTTGAAGAAATGCGAGTTCTGGCTTGAGGAAGTAGCATTCCTTGGGCACGTGGTGTCAAAAAATGGAGTATCTGTTGACCCGACGAAGATTGAAGCAATACAAAGTTGGGAGCAACCGAAGTCGGTCACTGAAGTACGTAGCTTTTTGGGCTTAGCTGGTTATTATCGGAGATTCGTGGAAGGGTTTTCTCGAATTGCTACTCCATTAACTCAGCTAACTCGGAAGGATACAAAATTCGTATGGAGCGAGGAATGCGAGAAGAGTTTCCAAGAGCTTAAGAGGAGACTTATTTCGGCACCTGTTCTAACAATACCATCTGGTTCGGATGGATTTGTTATCTACAGCGATGCTTCGGGCAAAGGGTTAGGATGTGTTCTCATGCAACGTGGGAAAGTCATAGCCTATGCCTCGCGACAACTTAAAGAGTATGAGAGGAATTATCCTACTCATGATCTAGAGTTGGCAGCAGTCGTTTTCGCGCTAAAGATCTGGAGGCACTATCTATACGGGGAGAAAGTGGAGATATATTCAGATCATAAAAGCCTCAAATATTTCTTCACGCAGAAAGAACTCAACATGCGGCAACGACGTTGGCTCGAGTTGTTGAAAGATTACGACCACACTATTCAATACCATCCTGGAAAAGCGAACGTGGTAGCTGACGCATTGAGTAGAAGATCATATGCAGGAATGAGTGCAAAGATGTCAAGTATACGCATAGAGCCAACTTTAATAGAAAAAGTTAAGGTTGCTCAAGCCACCGATCCGGAGCTGATGCATATGAAGATGAAAGTTCAAGAAGGTGACATTCCAGAAGCGAGAATTGATGAAGAAGGAATACTTCGAGTCCACTCCAGACTTTGTGTTCCTAACGATCC
Organism: Panax japonicus; assembly: GCA_020205505.1. Lineage (NCBI taxonomy): Eukaryota > Viridiplantae > Streptophyta > Magnoliopsida > Apiales > Araliaceae > Panax > Panax japonicus. The sequence goes on along the minus strand of CM035098.1, from coordinate 5,088,409 downwards.
TGATTTGAAGTACAAGATCATGATGGAAGCACACAATACTCCGTTTGCAATTCATCCTGGAAGTACCAAAATGTATCGTGACCTTCGACATACATTTTGGTGGAACAATATGAAAAGAGAGATTGCAAAGTTTATTTCAACGTGTTTAACTTGTCAACGTGTAAAGGCAGAGCATCAAGTGCCAAAGGGTCCATTGCAACCACTTGAGATTCCGAAATGGAAGTGGGAACACATTACTATGGATTTCGTTACGGGTCTTCCTACGGTTTCTCAAGGCATCAATGCTATTTGGGTTATTGTTGATAGATTAACCAAGTCTGCTCATTTCTTGCCGATACGGGAGACTTATTCCCTTGAACGTCTTGCTCAAATGTACGTAAATGAGATTGTAAGGTTGCATGGCATGCCAGTATCCATAGTTTCGGATCGTGACCCAAGATTTACTTCAAGATTTTGGGTTAGCTTGCAAAAAGCTATGGGTACGGAGTTACGATTCAGTTCGGCATACCATCCTCAAACGGACGGACAATCAGAGAGGACTATTCAAACTCTTGAAGATTTATTAAGACTCTGTGTCCTAGACTTCAAGGGCAGTTGGGATAAATATTTACCATTGGTGGAATTCTCCTACAACAACAGTTATCAGGCAAGCATTGGTGTGGCCCCATTTGAAGCATTGTATGGACGAAAGTGTCGCTCTCCAGTATGTTGGGACGAGGTGGGTGAAGCAACATTATTGGGACCCGAGTTAGTACGTATGACTACAGAGAAGATCCAAACGATTCGACAACGTATACAAACGGCACAAGATCGACAAAAGAGTTATGCGGATCTTCATCGAAAGGACGTAGAATTTAGTGTTGGGGATCATGTATTGTTGCGTGTTGCCCCATGGAAGGGAGTTACAAGATTCGGGAAGAGAGGAAAGCTTAATCCACGATTTATTGGTCCGTTTCAAATTCTTGATCGAGTAGGTAATGTAGCCTATAGACTCGCGTTACCTCCAAGTATGTCTCGTGTTCATAATGTTTTTCATATATCTGTGCTTCGTAAATATGTGAAAGACCCGAACCACGTCATTGAGTTAGAACCGGACGAGATAGCCGAAGATTTAACGTATGAGGAGGTACCTGTCAAGATCTTGGATAGGAAGGAGCATGTCCTACGCACGAAGGTAATACCACAAGTTAAAGTTTTGTGGAGGAATCATGCTATAGAGGAAATGACCTGGGAGTTGGAAACGGAAATGAAAGCGAGGTATCCTCACCTTTTCGAAACACCAGGTACGTATGTCAATTTCGAGGACGAAATTTCATAAGGAGGGGAGGTTGTAAGACCCCAAATAATTAATAAATGAAATTTAATTTCCTTTAATTATTATTTTGAATAGTAAGGGTTGATTTGAATAATGTGGATAGTTATGGGTAAAATACGCAAACATTTCAAAATAAGCAAGTGGTTATAAAATATTGTTGTCGGGGAATATTCGTTTGGTCGTGGAATATTCGTACTGTCGGGGAATATTCGTACGACGGCGCAGCCATGTGTGGGCCCCATAACGGAAAGCGATTGGAGGAAGAAAACGACAAATATAAGCTGTTTAAAAATAACGGCGTAGTTGTTACCGTTTACACTGTTGAAATACCCGGTGGTTAAAATACAGTAATACGCGTTGTTGCACAGTAGCACACGGTATTGCACAGTATTTTGAATTATTGATCCTTACGTAAGAAGGCACTACTCAATAATTGCTACAGGAGTTACTGTTCATTACTTTATTGATTCAATAATTGCTGCATTGATATTTATATTATTATTGTTTTAATAATTGTCATTGCACAGTATTTTCCATTATCAGATCAATAATTCATATTATTTGAATAATATTATCAGATAACATTATTGACAATGTCTAGAAAGTTCTGTCAAGGAGAGGTTTGGTCATCTAATTGCGCGCCAGTAAGGAGAAATCCTTATTGGAAAGCCCCCTCTATCCTGGGAACGGCCTGGTTGTCAGTACTGTGATTTTGTAATATTATTTTTAATAATTAATTATTGATTATTATGATAAAGAAAATATTTATTTTATGTGGATATAGATGGAGAAAATTTTTAATGTGACAATTGTTGAAAATTAATATTTTATCTTTTTCTGATAAAATAATTCATTTAAATATATTATTTTAATAATATATTAACAATGATATTTTTACAATGAATGTGGGATATATGAGTATATAAGGAGGTAGAATATTTTTGTGGCATTAAATGTTTAACACATATTTTGTGTGTCGGTGGACATAATTTTTGACCGAAAATTGATTATAGACTGTAAAATTGCCCGTTTGTGGATTTAGGATAATTTCTGTTTGGAATTTGGAAAAATTTTCTTCTGCAAAGTTGTAGAGAATGGAATTTCCCATGGAAAGTCGCGAATTTCGAATTTTTCTGATAACCGAGCTATTTTCTATGAATTATTGAAGTTACGGAAAATAAAATGATTTTTTTATTAATTATGGGTGGGACCCACTTTTTGGTTGGTGAGTAATTCACATGGGCTGCTGGAATTTTCTTCAATGGTGGCTGGTCTAACTTAGCACATGCGTAGAAATTGTTAAGAAAATATTATATTTTAATATTTTAGTCTCCTTTGGCGTTCTAACATTTTCCTATAAATAGAGGGCTAAGTTAGAATTGAAAATCACACCAGAAACAAAGTTTTCTCTCTTTCTCTCTCTATATTATCGAGCGTATTCTTGTGAGTATACTTTGAGTGTTGCTATACGGTGCGAGTTTCTGTCAGCACTATACCGAAATTCAGTCAGAAGTACGGCTATTTTGAGGTAAGGGATGTTATTTTCTTCTCAAATGGTATTATTTTCTTCAATATCATTATGCCGAAATATTGGTGAACGTTTTTATCAAATTTGGAACTTTTTGTGCCGGAGTTACTATTCACGTATACGGTACTATTCACGTATACGGCACTATTCACGAATACGGCACTATTCACAGAAAAATTATCTTTTTTTTCTTTTCGTCCAAAATATCTATGGTGAATACTAGCTTTGATTGTATCCATGTTTTGATCATTCTTGAATTTTACACCACTATGATTATTTATGAGGTATTTTTGAACATGGATAAAACAAAGTACGAATCCTTAATCCTTAATCCTTGTCATTTTGTTTCACTGGATTCGCTTCTTTAAAAATATTTTTTATCATCTTCAGTCTTAAAGGAGGTAATATTGAATATCTTTGGCCTGTAGTGCAAAGATGAATGATTTCTGATGAATATCTTTGGCTCGTAGTGCAAAGATGAACAGGTGTTTAGATGAACATGACCAACAAATGAATATCCTTGGCCTGTAGTGCAAGGATGAATATATGATACAAGATGTGCATTGATTGATGTTACAGGGATAAAAATACTGTTGATGGTCTGTTAAATTCATAGACATTAGTAGATTTCATCCTCTACGTAACTCTTCTATGAATTAATATTTTCCGCTGCGAATATTGATTTAAAACTTGTTGTCTATTGTATTCTATCAGATTTTTCCCTGTTGAAGACTAACGATAATTTGTTGTATATTATCTTAGTCATAATATTCTTTACTGAGCTAGTTGAGCTCACCCTTTTCCTTTTTGTTCCATTTTCTTCTCAGGAGACGAGAATATAGCGGGTACGAGTCGGGGTATGAATTGATGGTCCTTGAGAGAGATGTTTAGTAGTCCTCACCATTTTTGTAAAATAATATATCAATAATTGTATTGAGGACATAGTTGGGTATGTATATTGTCTAGATGACAATGTTTGTATTTAAACTCACAGTTTATGGGTTGTAAAAGTTGCGGTTGTTTCTGTACCATGTATTTGGCGACTCAAAATGGGTTGGATGGAATGGACCTATTTTGGGGGCGTCACAATTTCTCCCTATTGGCGTGCAATTAAGAGATCAAACCTCTCCTTGACAGAACTTCTAGACATCTTTAATATTGCAAATAATAATATTAACAACTTTGTTATCTCAATTATTGATTTAATAATATATAAAATATCGACAATAATTGAATCAAATAACGTGAGATACTATGCAACAATTACTGTAGCAATAATTGAACAAAACTGAGTGACTTCTCACGTAAGCATCAATAATCAATACCGTGTACTACTATGCAACCATGCGTATTACTGTACTTTTAACACCGGGTGTTTCAACAGTTAGAGGTAAAACTTCCGCCGTTATTTTCATAAAAATATATTTCTGTCGTTTTCTCATTCTGACAATAATTTCGTTGTGGGGTCCACCAATGACTGTGTCGTCATACGAATATTCCCTGTTAAAATGAATATTCCCCGACCAATCGAATATAATACAATAACTTGCATACTTTGTAAAATTTATAAATACTACCCACAACTATAATATTATCTCAAATCCACACCATAATATTCAAAAAAAATATTTTGAGAAAATTAAATCTTTATTCGTAAAATTTAGATTTTTACACAGTTGGTCAACCCATATTTGACCATGATCATTATCTTTGATCCTGTTGATGATTTAAGTGCTCTAGTGTTATGGTTTGGTAGTCCATATGTTAGACTACAAAAGTTATACACTTATATGGCCTAACAACTAAACAATTGCAAGATCCAAGCCCTACAAAACTTTGTCAAACAATTTATGGGTTTCTGGCCTTTTCTGATTCCAGATTATGTGACTGGTCAACCATGTTTGACCATGAATAACTTGAGATCTAGAACTGATATGGACTTGATTCCACTTTCAGTTTACTCTCCACATGGCATAGAATATCAATGATACACTTAGTCATCCTAACATCTAACAGATTAAGATATATGGCCTCTGACACATTAGGCTTAGGCCATATTTTTAGTGTTCATAGACAGTTTCTAAAATCCTATTTTCATGCACTTAGATGTTACGGATCCATGATGTATCATCATATATAGATCACTAAATAACATCTCATAACATAAATCTAAACATCAAATCACATCATTAACAGAAATCTTAATGATTTAGTAAGATTTAGGGTTTATACCTTTTTGGTTCAATTCTTGATTTCTACTCCTTGATTATGATCTTGGCTAGCTAAGAATTGTTCTTGGCTTTATTTTGGACTAAGTTTCTCTCAAAAATTTGGAGGTTAGAGAGAAAAGTGGTCTTAACTAATGAGAACTAAAGTAGGATATTTTCTTACTTTAATTCACTAACTTTTGATTTCCTTGGACAAGAATGATGTTATGTGTTCAATTGTGGCTGATCCAAGTTGCTAGAACACATGTCAAGCTCAAGTGGTGGTTCACCACACATTTGAAAATATCTTTTACATAAAAATTAAGTAAAATGGCATTTTGGTAATTTCGCACCTACTAAGTGTATTTTGGTCATTTCCCCTACAATTCGAAGGGTAATTTGGTCATTTAAAATATATCCCATAACTTTTAACCCTTAGGATTTTATACTTAGCATTAGGGTTCCCAAATTAGAGTTTAATTAGAAATTCCTAGTTAGGGTTTAGAATTCTCAGAATTGAAATTAAGGTTTCCAAAGCTGGAATTAGGGTTTCTAACCAATCGCTAGGGTTTCTTAACTGAACATTGATGTTCTTATTATAACATTAGGGTTTTGCAAACGATACACTTATCAGATCAACAATTGACCCTTACCCACATACTGTACACACCTATAATCACAATACACAATACCATATACCTTGCTATCAGATATTCACTTACAGTTTGTAATCCAGAAAAATCCTTCATAAAAACTTTTAAATCCATATCTTATTTCCTATCTAGGTCTTATTATCTAACCTTTATTCAACCATTTAAGATTTTATAAATTCTAAAAATTCTCAGGTTGTCACAGATTCGCTGGAAGGCAAATGCTACCTCGACAGAAGATTTTACTAAACTTCTATAGCTCGAAGGGCTATCTGATTCGATCGACTTCGTAAGTTGTAATGCGCTTGCGCGCGTACTCTTCCTCTATAAGGGAGACTCTATCCAAATCTATGGATCTCTCTCTCTCGTTATTCCTAATACTAAGATTGTGTCCCCTGCATACACTTACTAAAATGCAGATAATCCTTTTTCACTAGGAACAACTCCTGATTTATTAGAAAAAGCTTCCAGTCGATTGAAGCTGAAAAGACTCCCCTCACTAGAATACATTCCCCTCGGCGTTTTCCTCGGAGCCAAGTCGTACTGGCACTTTCCCCTTGAAGAAGTTTGTAAAAAGGCTCACGTTTTTTGGCTAGCAAGCAAGAGTTGTAGTTAGGGTTCTTTCAATATATATCAGGATTAAAAGTGTTCTCCGAACAAAAACTTGCTTTATTTCCTAAAACTTTAGGTCAAATCCATTTTTGGATTTTTCTTGAGGTCCCATCCTTTACTAATTCAAGGTTATGGCAAAATGAGGTAAAAAGCCCATGCCGACACCTTCATTATTAAGACTGATTCATCTGTGTCATAGGTTGCAAACATATTACTCAAGTACTTCACTTGCTATGGGATGTGATTCATTCACTTGCATTCTTGTTAGCACTACAGAAAGCTTCGGTCTTAACCCCCCCCCCCCCTACCTACTACTGTTGTGCAACCTTCCACAGGTTCGTAGAGTCGGGTTTACTGTTTACCCACAACGGAGGAAAGCCGCCCCCAACAAAAAGGAAGAACCTTACAAATCCTAACCTTGTTCATGCTGCCAAGCTCAACTCTTGCAGAATAAAACTCCACCAAAGGTACGACCCAATGTACGTCGTTGCAAGGATTGATTGCTTTTTTTTCATTAACAAAAGAGTAAAAAATTTAAATTTATTGTCAGAGTAATAAATAATATTCAAAATATTACCTAACGGTAAAATAATTATAAATATTGTTAAATACATATTTGCACAGCATAAGCTTTAGCAAATATCAATTGCCAAAAATATATAACTAATTAATTAACAAATTGTAAATACTTGGTTTCATTTAGCCTTGTAAACGAACTGACTTGTGTGCGAGCTCAATCTAGCTCGAGTTTATCCCAAGCTCGAACATGATCTAAAATTCATTTAGTTAAAAGAGTATATGTTCGACTCGAGCCCGATTTGTTTAAGCTCGATTTGAGATCGGTTTAAGCTCAGGTTATTTAAGCCCGATGACTCGTTTAATAATTATTTAATTAAACTTTTATTTTACATATATAATACAAAAATAATATAATTCAAGTAAAATTGTTAGTTATGTTTGTGTATAATATTAAGTTTCTAGTTGGTTTAATTTCCATTTACATTCCCATAATTATAGGCGAATATCGAGGTAGTTACGAAAAAATTGACGCGCGCGCGTGTGTGATGGTGACGCTTGAGTAGTTGAGAGCTTGTGATTAGGTACGGTTAATATTATGTGGTTATTTAGTGTTAAACAAATCGTGACCGTCTGATATATTGACTTTTTTTTTATGCTACACTGGTTTAAATCTTGTGGCTGAGATGGTTTATTATAAAAAATATACTATACTGTATATAAAGACTACTATTGCGTGCCGTTTTATTATATGTTGTATCTACACTTGGCAGTTAGAGCTCGGAATGTTGTAGAAGAGGGTTTTCATGCAAATAAATATCATCAATCGTCCTTCCCTCCCACTTCAGTCTTCAAACTCATTTCACTGGTCTCTCTTTTTCTTTCTCTTCGTTTTCTCTTACTAAAAACAACAAGTAAACCCTAGCTTTCTCTCTCTCTAATGGCGACTTCTCTGCAGCTTACAGTTATCTCCATTGTTATCCTCCTGGCTTCCTTCTGCTTCGGACGAGCAACCGCCATCGGAATCGGAGCTTCAGCTATCTCGCCTACTCCAGAAACGTCACAGTTTATGTCAAACGACATCACCAATCTGCTGGAGCCTATTCTGACGAGTCTAGGCTTTCAGGAACTGGCGATGGCAGTTCCTACTCTCTCTGACACCGCCTTCACCACCTGGAACGGTCCGTCAACTCTCTTTGCTCCCAACGATGCGTCCATTCGAGCTTGTGGTGCTGCTTCCTGCTCCGTCACTCGTCTCCTCCGTGAACACATCGTTCCAGGTTTGTTCTCTCATGAATACCTCAAAAAACTCGCTTTCGGAACCAAAATCGAGACTATGGACCCCGGCCGCTGCATCACAATTACCTCCGCCGCCGATTATCAAAGCAACGCCACAAAAATCTTCATCGGCGGTGTTGAGATCACTCGTCCAGATCTCTTCAACAACGGCCTCCTGGTTATCCACGGCCTCCAAGGCTTTTTAGCTCCTCTGTCTCCGTTCTCTTGTAACGTCGAGAGGATGAATTCTCTCTCCTTTCCGTATCAGCCTCATCACCATCCATCATCCACTGTTCCGTTCTATCTGATGCGACTGATGATTCGAGACGCAATGCTGAGGCTTCGCAGTACTGGATTCAGCGTCCTGTCCCTAGCAATGAAGGTCAAATACGCAGAGCTCGTGAATCTGAACAACATGACGGTATTTGCCCTAGACGATCAGTCTATCTTCTCCGGTTCGCATACTTACGTCAGCAACGTGAAGTTCCACATAGTGCCGAACCGGTTGCTTCCTATTTCCGAGCTTGAGAAGATTCCGGTAGGGACGATGCTGCCGACGCTCGAGAAAGGACAGTCGCTAATCGTGACCGCAGCTGGCGGTGGAGCAGCGCCGATCAGGATCAATTTCGTGCGCATCAAGGTACCTGACGTCATCGGCAACCTGAAGATCGTGGTTCACAGTGTGTATCTGCCGTTCCCGCATCTCCACAACGGCATTGCTGATGGTGCAACATCGTACGAAGGATTCTCTGATCTGACGGCTGAGAATGTGACAGGATCGTGTGCGGCTGTGATGGAGGATCCTACTGGAGTTGGTTGTTCTGGTGACGTGGCACCTACTGCTCAGGTCCAGCCCTTGGTGGATATGGATGATCATCACGGCCTGTGATGATGTTGATGAAGTGTTTATTAGTCAACTACTACTGTGAGTCAAATGTGTGTGAAAAATAGTTGCTGCTTTTTCAGTAAAAATGGAGAAAAAGCATGAGTCACTGTTTTCCAGGGAAAAAAGGGGGGAAGGTGAATAGTTACTTGTGTGTAACGTCATCACGTATCTAGCTTGCTGCTATTACTCTTTAGCATTTGCTTGTATCCAGTTTGCTTTGGATTTGTGTGAAAGGTGACATTGCTACTGTCTCTGCTTAAGATTGGATTGGATTGCATTTCTGTTTTCAATATTTAATTCTTGCTACTATTAGTTTCTTTATGTTTAGATGGTGTTTGTTGATTCAGATTTTTTTTATAAAAAAAAGAAAAAATTAGTTGATTTCCATGTAACAATTCATCAATAAAAAATCGAGAGAAAATAACTTAATTTTCCAAATTTTCCTTCTTTCATACGAACATGTATTTCATACTTGGATGAAAAATGAATAGCAGAAATTCGTAAAAGGCCGACTGAAACACATCAAAAGCACAAGCCTGCCAACTTGACAATTTATCCCTAATTATGACCTATAAGAATAATCACACATCATGTACAACAAAGATTGAAGATTTCCCCTTCCACCCGGACAGATCCAAAAACAGATTACCCTAAAAATACAGCTAATGTGCAAAGATTACACTCTTGGGGTACTGTAAATTAAATACAAAGGATTGACAAACATCACTATTCAAAACCAAACAGGCCACGACCGACTGTGAAGGTAACAGAATGGTAAAACCCCAAGCAAGATCAATTTCAAATAGATATACAATTTTACTCCCGCAGCAATAGGGGTTCCTTCCCTCACACCTGAGCACCCATTCCTATGCCAAAAGGCACCCTTCAGCAGGTCACAACCACCACAAAAATCCCTGTTAAGGTTCAAGAAGATATTGGCTCGTAAGGGTATGATAGCCATGGATGTTTTAAAGCTTCTGATGCAGAAGGGCGCTTCTTTGGGTTAACTTCAAGTAGATGATTAACAAAATCAATGAAACCTTGGTCTCCCATGGGCAAACGATGCCTTAATGACGACTTTTTGGGAATTAAGTATTCCAACCTGTTGGAATCCTGAAGACAAAAAAACATGCATCACTTCAATAGAGGGTAAACAAAAACAAAAATAAAAATAAAAATTGTAACCGGAGAAATTATTATTACTATTTCGCTTCAACATATACTTTGTCAACACATTTGAGCTATTGTATTAGTAAGTGATGGAAATACAAAATGTGCAACAGCATATTCCCTAAGAAACTTCTATGACTTTAACAGCTTATTTAAGTAGATTATACTTTTCCGATTAGAACTTTTAGAAGGAAATGAGGAGAAGGTATCGAAGTTGGATTCTACTAAAAGCTCTGTTACCTGGACTCTTCACTTGAGGATGAAGTATACATGTCCACACGGAGTGGACATGGGTGTGAGTGTGAGTGTGAGTGTGGGTGTGGGTGTGGGTGTGGGTGTGGGTGTGGGTGTGGGTGTGGGTGTGGGTGTGGGTATGGGATCGGAGTCGGATCATTCAACTGTCAGTTGGACACTCAGAGTCGCCAACAAATGATTGTGCACCCCATAAACTTTCTAGTATTTGAACTTGAACCCATAAACTTATAACTATTTCCACTATACCTGTAATATTTAAATCTTCACTTGTATATACAAATTAACCCCCAAATGATTGACATTCTTCCACTAGATATCATATTGCATTACCTTATAAGAACAGTACTTCTTGTAACCATGCACCTTTATCTTAAATTTAGATCCTTTTATGCCATGTCTCCACATTGTATTACTTTAAAAATAGACAAATCTTAACACCTACACCCCCAACACCTGATTCCCACCCAAGTCCATGTGACAAAGATTGAAGGTACGCAATATCTTTTCAAGCAAAAGGATGGCATGTGTTTTTTACCTATTCATCTAATATAATCTATATATAGATGTACTACTTTTGTTCTGATTTTGAAGAAAGACAACAAATACAGGGAATTATTATTTCCACAAGTGTTTTTAATAGTTTTACAAGCCCCTCTTTTTCGCATCACACTGTGAGAACCACTTACTATCCATGTGAGTGAGACCTTGTGAAACTCTCAAAAAGGCTAGTCTCCAAATACACCAAGTGACACCTTTGTATGACCCCAGCCCAGATTAAGGCATAATTTGATTACAATTGCCATGAGGCATTCATAGCTAAGCTAACTGGCAACTTCACTCAAAAAAACAAATTTACTATAAATTGGCTTGTTTGCTTACTCTTAAAAATAGATAAAACCGAGTCTACTCAGAACCATGATATTTCCAGAAAATAGAAGTTATATCACAATTTCGACAGTATGTAAGAACTTGTACACAACGGTTGATTAGAAGGAAAATGAACTCAAACGGTTTTCATAATAGAAAGATGACAAATTTATTAACAAATGTTGGTCCATCTAACATCAGATATTAGGACGGGTAGCTGGGTGCAGAACTTGCCAATTCACTGTTTTATACATTAAAACAGTCATAAAATAAAGAACAATATTGGCATTTCGCTTGTATTATCTTTTTGTTTTTTGACAAGTTCCATTATATATATTATTAGCACAACCGATACAACCAAGAAAAAGGATTCAAACTGAATCAAGGCACTAATATTAGCACCTGCAGCGGTGTTAAAAATGCAAGCAGGCAACATATATTGGAAATTATGTTACAAGAGAAACGGAAAATGGAGTTGATTAACATGCACACACAAATGCAATCTGTTAGAAGCATAAAAGTTTGTTGAAGAAGAAATGGACTGTTAAAAAGAAAAGGGAAGATAACAAGAAGGAATCTTTACCTGGTTGCGTTCATAAAGCATGTGATTCTTGGTGAAGTACTTGTATGTATCTCGTCCTTTGGCAAGCATATCTTGGTCAATTTGTCCAATAATTCCAATAACCCGAGCAAGCAATGTAGCAGGTGAATCATTTTGAAATAGAACCTACAATTACATTTAGCATAACCAGGTCATATATCAGGCAGCATATAAAATGATCAAATTATATTGGTGTGATGATGTTATAATGCCATATATAGTACGCCAGTCAAGAGACAGACAAAAAGCCTAGGAATAAGCAGGAGAGAAAGGGGTGGAGTGTTAAAGTAATATTTAAATATGCATCATTCTAACATCACAGTTATCCAAAAATAAAATCACAGATATCAGGCAGAGGTACTAAATACCCGTTGATTTGTTTCCCCTCTTTTTAAAAACTATTTCTAAAGGTAAAATCATAAACAATAAATTTAACACACAGACTTCATTTTCTCAAAGTCCCGCTTGGTCATACTCCAGAATCGTGTCCAAATTCAAAATCAGTCATTCAGTCATTATTGGTTGCAGTTTATAGAAATTTTCAAAAAAACATTTAAATGCCAAGTGGATACAAAACTTTAGACTCTCTAAATATAAGGCAAAGGCCTTGGGTAGCCATATAAACTTTTGCACTTGGCACTAGCATGTTATCAATTATTTTAGCAGCATGCTATCTTGGGGTTATCTCGTCTATGGCAGCAGGTCTCAGTGAATTGCTAGAGGGTGCGGCAAGGCATTGAGGAAAGCATGTGGCATAAAGAAGTAGGCAGTCCAAAGTACACACATTCTTCAACAAAAGTTACAAAATAACAACAAAGTAAAATTGTTATTGGAGAAACTCACATTTCCAGTACAAAGTTCTGCTAAGATGCATCCAAGTGACCAGATATCAATCTTTTTATCATATGAAAGTCCTAAGATAACCTCTGGCGCTCGGTAGGATCTAGATTGAACATAGGAGCAAAGATGATCTGTTTCAAAACAACTACTTCCAAGATCAATGACCTTCACTTCACATCTACTGTAGCTTTTCACCAAAATGTTCTCCGGCTTCAAATCACAATGTATAAGGCCAAGACCATGTAAGAACTGAAGGGCCTCCAAACACTGGATAGTTATCGACTACACAAACAAATCCAGAAAAATATAATTAACCAACATATCAATGGATTAAAAATCCCTTAACAAAAATTCTGTTTTCCAAACCTGTAATCTTGGCATTGTAAAGTAAACCTCTCCTCCAGATTCTCTATTAAATTTATGAAACTCATACAAGTTTGCCTTGAGAAGTTCGCATACGATTAACAAATGCTCCTGAAAAGGTCAGGAACTAATTAAGTTGATATGCGCTAGGTATTTGTCAAACTTTACATTGATAAACAAATATATCAGTAGGGGATTAGGTATGCACTAGCGTAGAGAGCCATTGAAATGAATGCCCCATTAAGTTCTCTTCACAAGGAAATGTGCTTAGAACCCTGAAAATGTACATATTTAATACGAACAAGGTAATGGGTATTAAATTATTTTTTTCGCTGAAACAGGCACAAGTATGACTTCTACAAAAGTAACACAAGTAAAAACTCCATCAGAAACTAGGGGTGGTCATCGATAAATACTGTAACCGATTACCGATTATGTACAAAATAGGATACCAAAGCCAGTACCAATTAAACCGGCGGTGAGCCGGAACGATAACGGGACGGTACCGTAAACCGATGGCTCAACTCCTTGTAATATCTATGCATCCAAACAAAGCCTTATCTATTGATTCTATTCAACACCATGAACTGATGAACCAATGAATTAGATGATAATCCAGATCTCAGAAACCTTCTATTTGCAACCAGCTAGTTTCAATAAAATTAAAACCCTAGCCACCCAAAAGTCACCCAAAGATAGAAAATCCCACATATTACAACCAGTTAGCTCCAACAAAATTAAAACCCTAGCCACCCAAAAGTCACCCAAAGATAGAAATTTTCACATACAATTACAATTAATCGTTGTCAAAGCCCAATTACAAAGTATACAATCACTAGATCAACTTCAAATTGATTACAATAAACCCACAAAGATGAGACTTTTGAGAGTGGAAAAAAGAAAATCGGAAGCCAAAACAAAAATTGTACTTAGAAGTATAAGATGGAGAGGCTGTGACTGTGAAGAAGAGAGAGTCTGTGACTCTGTGATGTGGTGACGAGGAGAAGAGACGGAGCGATGAGAGAGAATACTAACATAATATATATAATATAAATACATAATAGTTAACCGGCTAATACCGGTCCGGTTCAGTACTTACCGAATCCTAAAATTTAAATACCCTAACTATACTGTTTACCGGTTTGTATCGAATTTTTTTACCGGTATCGAACCGGTTGACAAATTTACCGAACTGGACAGTTCGATTTGCCCGGTTCTGGTAAAAAACTGTTTGTACCTTATGGATTTGTAAACCCCTATCAGAAACTGTGACAACTTCTAAGTTGTCATTATTTCATATAATTATTTATAATTATTTTATTAGATAGGTAAGTTTGGCCAGAAGTATGGCAATTGGAACCAGCGACCTTGAGGTCCTCATGGACTCTGCCATTTCTCACCCCTTGGGGTAAGCAATTTTGAATGGACATAGAATTCATGCTAGTGTTATGAAGGATAAATTAGGTCAGGAGGTGCAAATGTTTGAATTCGTGAGTACAGTCACTGTTTAGCGATGGTATTTTTTGTCTGGAAAAAAATAATGGGTCCCTACACTCAAAAATCAAGAATAAGATATTCTATGTTATGCAGTAGTACTAGTTAAAGTGGAAAGTTCCTAGCTGTGCTAACCGCTAGTGTTAATAAAAAGATCCATCTTTAGGAGAAAACCTTTCATCTAAAAAAAGTTATTTGATGACATTTTATTGTTTAATTTTTTAAATAAGCATAGAGCTTTGAGCGAGTTTACAAGAGATCATTAGATAAAAAGGTGTTAATAAGATTAAACATTTAATTGGGAGAAATCATCAGGTAAAACGAAAGAAACTTTATGGGTATAAAAAACATGGTATAAACAAACGAGATTGTGTATTTAGACGAAGAGCAATGCTCGGGTTTTTAGTGGCCAATTCGTGTACTCTCACTTCCTTTGGGACAGGATCATTTTTCTGACCTCTTTGTTTTCTTCAACGAGGGATTCTTTTGGAGGGATTTCATGTTCAGATTTGCAGAGAAACTAGAGTGAATCCCTTTCAAAGAGCTTTGTAGTTTTTCACTTGTTCTAATTTAGGAAGATTTCTCATCCTCCGCTTCTTATTTTGTATTCTCTCCCTTTTCTAACAAAATCCTCTTTTTCTATCACAAAAATAAAAACACAATGAAAAATAACCCAAATGGAAAAGACTCTAATGCCTATCATTTTTCCAACAAAACTTGTGATATAGAGAATTCTGTACAAGTTCTTATGCAAAAGTGAATTTCGGCAACAAGAGAACAGGCTTTTAGGAGCTGGTCTTGCTGGGATTTGTGGCTAAAAATTGATAAAGATATCGACCGTTATGCTTTCTTAAAAAACTAAAGATGCCAGAAGAGTTAGAATTCAAGGCTTAAATTGGAGAAAATAAGTGATGCCCAGGGTCCGGTCTGGGGCTGTTCAGGAAACTGGAAAAAGTGTCTAAGAACAGCTGTACTTCAAGATTAGAGTTACACCTTCGATAGTAAAATGTGCTTAAGGTTGTAGCGTGTAACTAAGAGATTTAAGGATGGCAATGGGTGTAATTTAGATGTGCTTTAAGGGTAATGATTGCAGATAATTAAAGAAATAAATAGTATCAAACTTAGATGCCATTGACATCACACCTGGGCTTATAATTACGTCTAACTATCCCAAGGAACCCTAAAAAGCTTCTGAATTTTTTTCTTTGAATTCAATTTAAATTTACTAGAAAGAATTATATAGCTTTATGCAGCCTTAAGCAATTCTGAGCTACCTTCATCAATGGAATTAATTTAATTTGACAAAGAAATATCCAGAAATTTCAAAACCTATGACCAAAAGATCCAATAACTCATACTACAAATAAAGACTAATATGTCCTTACCACAATCCATGACCTCAAGACATCTTTAATTTACCAAACTACCCCCTATTCTTAAAGCATCGTAAAATGCGTGTAATACATACTTGTGACAAAAATGACTTAACTAAACACAAAAGAGGACTCTATTACAATTAAAACTTGGTTAGGAAAGAACAGGATTAGTGCCAACATGAATTGAGCAAATACCCAATTTTTGCCACTTATGATTTTACACAAAAAAGAACTCTAACCAAAGATCTAACTTGATTATGAAATAAACTATGTCCACCTTGAATTAAACAATGTCATAAATTTCTACATATTTGAAATTCCTCTACCTTGAACCTTGTTATGGACTGCATCGGCATGCTATACTTAGCTTAACCACACAATCTTCCAGAATAAAGGTGTGAAATATGATAGGTCAAAGGAGTTTCTAATGTAGCACAGAATTCCTTTCTCTTCTAAAGTTGTCCTTTTCCAGACGAATAATTTTCACTTTCAAATGGATTCC
This sequence comes from Panax japonicus, assembly GCA_020205505.1. Taxonomy (NCBI): domain Eukaryota; kingdom Viridiplantae; phylum Streptophyta; class Magnoliopsida; order Apiales; family Araliaceae; genus Panax; species Panax japonicus. The sequence continues at coordinate 5,071,949 of CM035098.1, read as the reverse complement.
TAGATCTGCATTTCAGATGGTAATGACCCGCACATGACACAGATATTGCGTACCCACAGATACACACAGTCAATTGAAATGGCATCTAATGTGATGTTAGTCAATTTGCATTTTCAGGTATCCAAATTCAGCAGCCTCCTATCATTATATTGTGATTTTCCGAGGGAGGAAATCCCTTGATGTCATGATTAGGTTTCCTATCTAAGAAACAGCTTCAACCCACACACCTCACGAGGAAACTCCTTATAAAGAAAATACCTATATATAGACTTAAAAGGACTACAACACTTAAAGCTTGACTATGCAAAGCCCCTGGGGGGTTTTTTGCCCAGTAAAATTCCAAGAGAGATCAACCTGATGTTCTCATTTCCTAGAGCTTCATGTACACTACATTACCATGTTGAAATTATTAAAGAGCAGATCGACTGATAGAACAGCTCCCTGGAAGTTAATTACAGATAAAGTACTACAAAATCCTTACCCTAAAATTAAGTGCTTGCTTGAAGAGAAAAAAGGGAATGCTTACTATAATGTGAGGTAAGATTACATCACACAAAAAGAACATCTTCAACTATAGAAAACAAATATTAATAGATAGCTAACAAAGAGTAACCTGAGAAAAATACATCCCACTTACACGATAGTAGAAGTAATCATACAACCGGAGAATATGATACTTGTCAGCTGGATCATGCTTGTTGACAAACTTGAGAAGCTTTATCTCATCAAGGCTCTGGTCAAAAAAATCTTTGTTGTTCTTTATAATCTTCACACAGACGTCCATGCCTGTGTGGAGGTCATGCGCTTGAATAGCTTTGCTGAATGCAGCGGATCCAAGATACTCAGTGACATGATACCGCCCAGCTAATACCGAATTTAAAACAACATGAAAATTTTTGTCCTCCTCAAAGCCAGTTCTGAGCAACAAACAGAAGTTTAAATTTCATTACACTAGCTTAAGTTGCTAATAACAAAATCAGTTGGGGAAACTGAAAAATGAGAGAAACAAGAACTAGATGAGAAAGAATGAGCAAACAGAGAACCAGAAAATGCAAGAGGCATTTGATAAAGTAGAAAACCTATGGTTATATCGCTCGCAAATAAACTTCCACTCTAACTTACAAAATCAATTTTTAGGACTCTAAACTATTCAAAAGATACAAACAAAAAATCATACTATCTCCGTCCCATAATAAGTGCTTTTTTAGCTTAAACCACACATACCAATACATAAACTAAAATGGCAAAAATACCCTTAATATACTTTCTTTGGAATTGAAGAGTTAATGAGTGTCATTTAATTGTAGTGAGTAATGGAGGAAACGAAGAGTCAAGAATAATGGAGGGCATATATGAGAAAATATTGTAAAATTTGTATTGGAGTTCTAACACATTACTTATTTTGGAAAAAAATATTAAGCCTAAAAAAGCACTTATTGTGGGACGGAGGTAGTAGAAGATGAAAAACATACTCATGTGCCAATTTAGTTGAACTCCATTCTATTTTGAAGTGTCCTCATATTAAGTAGCCATATTCCACATAACAATGCATAAATATCTTGTTTGATTAAAGAGTCTTGCTATATATTGCAAGAGTTTTTTGCCGAATTATGATTGAAAAGTATATCAATACATGGGATTGGGTAGATACGTCGTTAAAATATTACCAACCATAATTATTCACGCAACTCGCAACTAAAAAGTCGACATATAAAGTCGCAAGATATATCTTGATTAAATTACCCTTATGTTTGAAATGTAAAAAGGGGGAAAAAAGAAAGAAGAGAGAGAGAGAGAATTTGAAACAATGTACCTCATGTCATATGTCAATGCATTATTTAAAGGTATAATGGGAAGCAAAATATAAGTCTCATGTACTCCAAGTTCTTAAACTCTGCCAAGTAAAACAGTCACTTAAATTAGGAAGGAGGGAAACCATTTGGTGCTAAAGTTGCTTGGAAGAAGCTTACTCTTTCCCCTTTTTTAGGAAGGGCCAGCTATTAAAAGCCTTGAGGACAGTAATAGGTCTTTAATTCTCTTTCTGTTATGGATATTTGAGCAATTTCAACCCGACTCACTATGGGAAAGGTGGGTACATTCTAATCTTTTGAAGGACCATAACTTCTGGATCATAAGCATTCCCCAAGATTACTCCCACATTTGGATAAAAATTCTACAACTCAGGGATGTTGCTAAGCAGTTCATCAGCTTCGACATTGGTAATTTTGCCAATGATAATTTTATGCTTTGACCGCTGGTTTGCTCACAAGTCTCTGGCTCATTCTCGAAGCTGTCTCGTTCTGGTTTAGCAATTTATACCAAGGTAAACTCTCTTACTATTAATAATAATAATTCCTGGAAATTGCCTACTTATAATCATCCAATTGTTTCTGAGGCATAGACAAGCCTTTGCCTACAAATGGGAACATTTGTTACTCTGAAGTCAAGGCTGCTTCGATTTGGAATACCATCATAAAGCAGAAAGCTCAAGAGGTGGAAGGAGATTAAAACTAAAACCATCTGGCATAAGCTTTATGTCCGTAGATTTTTTATCATTCTAATTCTATGCCTTTTTTTTAAGGAAAGTTCATACTGCTGATGTCCGCATTAGATATGGAAGAGTGGTGGATCATTTATGCAGACTCTGTAAAAGCCACACTGAAACCATCGATCACTTGTTCTTTGAATGTAAGTACTCTTCTAGAGTGTTATCATCTATGACTTTTAAACCATGTACTTGGAGAAGAGACATTTAGGTGGACTGCAAATCTACATAAGTAATAAGGTTACCAGATTCAAAGGATCAACAATTATGTCTCATATTGTTAGATTGTTGTTTGTTGTGACTACATAGAAAATTTAGTTGGAAAGAAATGCTAGAGTTTTCTTATTGGTTGATCCAGATAATATCTGATAGGGTTTTGGCTGCTGAAATCCTAAATCTATTCAAGTGCAAGCTGTATAGCTCCTCTATGTTTCAAAAAGCCTTTCATTATGGCTTCTCGGAGTATTTTCTAGAATCATAAGTCATTGTTATTCATAATGTCTTCTTTTGATGGTATAGCAGATACATCATTAGGCATGTCTAATGATGTTCATGATATATTCTTCTCTAGAACATACCCTCCACTAAAATTGCTTTCCATTTTACTCTACAGAAAATTTAGCAAATAAAAGGGAGAGAGTACTTTACACTTTACTTAATTTTAGGGAAACTGAATAGGAGGTGATAAGAACCTTTTACAAAAAACCACCAGCAACAAAACATCATTTATGGCTTCCACTCGTGGTATATGACATTCTCATCAAGCCAGAACCTCAATCACCACATATCACAACTTTTCTATGCAAATAAATATAAAAATAATGAACAAAAGAAAAAAAGATGTTACGCACTGAATAACACACTAAAAAAAACTTAACTATGTAAATTCTAGGTAAAAGAATATGCCAATAACGCAACAGCTGGGTAATACTAGTTAGTGCAAAATCATGATGAACATAACAAGCAGCCTGATTTCAAACACGAGTCTTCTGATATATAGCAAAAAACATTAGTCATTTTCTTATCACAAGTCCCATGGTGTGGGTTAGCTGGTTTAGCGACAAACCATACCTCCAACTTTCTTACCACAAGTCGGCATCCTGATAATTGCAATCTTACACTTGACATCCAGAACTGAGGGCTTTAAACTTTAACCATTGCACTGAGGAATAAACCTAAAATACTCTATCTAGAACAAGAAAATATATGTACCCCAGATCATCATAATTTAGGCCTTTAGAAACTAGCTTTTCATTTTCCACTACATGAGCATGGGTTTGGTAGCAGCCTTAAGCCCACTAAGGAAGACCAACATGTTATTGGTGAAGTTTAATCCAAACTTTAATTTAGAAGTGATTATAAAGCTATCAAAAAGGTTAACTGGGCTTGTTCTTGGGGCAGAGAGTGGCCCTAACAGGCATAATCATCGTTTGATTGCCGCTACGAATAATTTAGCGGGGTCCGGGGCAATGTCCATGGCCCAAATTTGGAGGGATAGTTTTGTACTTTTGGGTGGATTAGGGTTATTTATGTTCGTTATATAAGGAGGGGATATTGTATGATGTACAAATTTTTTAAGAGATATTGAAACTGTCAGCCGCCGGACTAGCCCAAAAGTTTTGGGTGAACCACATAAATCTTGTGTCTTGTCTAACAAATATTTATAGTTCATGCTAGTAATGTTCAACAAATATTCTACCATGATGACACCTTTGAGGACATGCCCTGACAAATTAAATTTTCAAATAACTTTAGATGGAGCATTACTCTTAAATATGTAGCAAGCTAGCGACCTTAAGCCTCCAAAAGAAATAATTGCAAAGTACAAATGCATACATAGGCACTAATATTCAATGGGTAAATTGAGTTTGAAGAAGGAAGACATGCCTGTTTTTCCTATGCACAATCTTAAGATTGAAGGTCTCAAATTCCTCTTCCTGAGCCCTTATTTGCTTTACTTGCTCTTGCACAGCAGCTGCCTCTTCATCCTCCAGTGATACCCCTGGATCTTCTTCTCTTGCACCCATAAGTTTTTCGCCCTCCTCTTTCTTAACATGATCCCTTTCAGCATAACCATAATTTGAGAGCGTGGAGGGAGAAGAACTAGCAGACCCTACTGCATTAGCATCGTCATCATCCCGTGAACTCCTGACAGGTGAAGAATCACTGCTTTTCCGCCTCCATGAAGCAAGCATCCCATCACTTCCAATCAAAGTATTTAAACTTTCATCATTACCTTTGTTTGACCACACAGATTTACTAGTGACTGTCTGCACCATTTGCCCATCTCTAGGAGGGGGAAAGGAGAACCCCCCTTCTGTGTGATCTTTTACCTGTGTACCTTCCCCTTTACTATTACCCATTACATGCTTATCAGGGTCATGTTTAGTCATTCTCTTTTTATCCCTCTTTGATCTGCCATGATATTTCTTATCCAAATCATGCTGTGAAAGTCTGGACCCACCGACATCTTGATCATTAAGGTACTCTATGTCCCCTTCACTACTACCTCCAACCAAACTTTCCCGTACCTCACTACCAAAATCAGCAGCATCACTGTTAATCCCGACACCAATTGATCTAACAGAACCATGTTGATCGTCATCCATACAAACATCATCAAGACAAGGCCTTCCACACTCATCCAGAACTTTGCCATCACCAAGCATAATGAGATCATTAGTCTGGGTGACAAAACCCTGCCAAACAGGTTCAGCACGCATCGAATTCAGCTCTTCTTCATCTATCAACTGTCCATCATATTGAGCTACTAAACCACTTTCATCTGTCCTTCCATACATTTCAGTTGCTGATAGCCCTATAGGATCATCTGAAGGTGCAATTGTATTAATATTTTTCGATTGAAAATAATGGTCACCAGATAAATAGGAATCCTCCTCTGCGAATGACTGATCATCATCCTCATCTTTGTTTGGACCTCTTTCTTGTGGGTCTGGAACACTCCCATGTCCTGTTCCCTTTTCGTTGTCGCTTGGGTAGTCAATTTCATGAGCCAGAAACCAGGTCTCATCTTCAATAGGTTGTCTCATGTAGCCAACATCATCGTCATCGTCATATTCATCAGAGTCCCAATACTCATTTGGATAGTCAACAGATTCACTCAATCCATCACCTATAGTTGCAAAACCAGAAACAAGATCAGAAGTGTCCTCAGTAATTCCCTGGCTAACAGATAGCCAATTGCCTCCTCCCAGCCTTTTCCCACCTGAAATATCAATTAAAGTTTCATAATAACATCTACTATTCATTAACGGGATTACAAAAATAACTTATGTGCAGGATAAAACTAAGAAATGAATGCAAACAGATTGTACTCCTCTGGGTGGAATCCAAATACTCCCTCCGCCCTAAATTAAATGTCCTAGTTTCTATTTTGGCTTGTCCCCAAATAAATGTCCTATTTCCTTTTCTGTAATAACTTATATTACATTCTTCCAATACTACCCTTGAATTACTTTGGTCAACTTTCATTGTAAAAAAAATAAATCAAAAAATTAATGAAATGATAGTCCACTGCATGTAAAATGGTAGCTGATATATTTAAAAGGAGAGAAAAAGAGAGAGGGAGATGGGAAAGAGAGAAGATTTTTGAAGTATGCTTTTATAAGGAGAGAGAATGTAAGAAAATATTTAAAATTGGTTAGGGGAGAGAGACAATTATTATTAAAATTAATTACTATCATAAATGGGCAATTTGGGAATAAAAAAATATTTCTTAATAAGTGTGTAAATGGAATTAGGATATTTATTATGGGACAGAAACAGTAGTATATTATAGGTTTCTCCTTGATTTCTATTATGGGGCCTTTTAGAGGTCTCTCTAAGATTAGAGGGTTACACTTAAAAAAGCGTTCTTCGGTTTTTATTTTTTTATTATGCTGAAGGTGGACTTCTTGTCCCCCAATTATCATATCCTTTCTTTTCTATTAATAAAATTTCTTCTTTTATCAAAAAAAAAACTCTCTTCATCCCAAATTATCTGCACTTTTAACCATTCGCACACTTATTAAGAAATGCAATCATTATGCCAATTTTATTATTAAGAGTACAATTATACCCATACTTAAAATTATTCATCAAGACTTAGCACCCACATAATTGTGTTTTTGGAACAAGAGCCTTTTAGAATTGTTGCACAATAAATTATCCCCATATATACATGCTTTTTTTGTAATTGGTAGAAATAAGCTCAACATTTTTGGGAATTATACATTTATGAAAGAGAATAATTGAAAAGAGTAAATTTGTAATATAACCACTTTAATAGTCTAAGAAAGAGCAAAATACAGTTATTTTGACACAACAAAAATTCTCTAAAAGAGCAAATAATTTGAGATGGAGGGAGTACTATAGCGTGGTTTTGTTGATTTTCAACCTTGATGTCCTCTGCCCCTGTCATGGCGTCACCCAGGTGACAACTAGGTGTCTTGGCGTTGGAGAAGGGCAAATCGACGCCTTGGACGCCGAGCCGCCAAAGCTCACACCTTGGTAGCTAACCCAAGTTAAGTGATTGTCATTTTTTACCCATGACTCATCATAACCTATAGATTTGTTATGTCGTGTAATTTTATTACTTATTATACTTGTAATGGGTGATGGACAAGTCCTCAATTTTATTTTCTATGGTGTTTATTGACATGTTCTATTAGATTTTAATGTTGAGTGTTTTATTTTTGCATTTTGATTGTTAAGTATTCATATAATTGTATTCCATAATTGTATTCCATAGGGTTAGTTATTATGATTTGGGTATTAATGGATATAAAATTTTATTGTTCAATATACTTTTGAAGTAAAATAATAATGTACAAATTGCACATTGTTAATGATTTATCGCCGTACGGACAACATGACGGGCGCCTTATCGCCTAGACGTCCTAGCGGTCAACTACCGCTACATCTCGCCATGACGCCGTAACAACTATGCTTCCCATTGAAACTTTTTCATAAACTGTCATCCTCCATCGCAATCCTCCACAAATACTTATAAAGGAGGGTTGAATTGAATTGGTTAATCTCTAATTCCCCATGCTAACGCTCCAAAAAGAGAACAAACCCCGGGCCCCAATTCACCAAATGGTGTTTCCATCATTTCTCCTCAAATTATGCCTGAGAGAGGCAGGCACGACAACAGGACAAGTAATAAGTAGGAAGGTATAACAAGGTTCTCTAAATTACAATGTTCTAAAAGGAGTTAGGCGGGAGGTGGGCGGTCAAAGGGGCCTAGGCGGGATTTTTTATTTTAAGCCAATTTTAATATTTTATCTCACATTTATCCAAACAAAACAATAATATAAAACAAAACAATCTATAATAAAGATAATAAAGGTTTTAGCTTAAAGTTCAAACACATATCCATATTACGAATGTCAAATGTCAAACACAAACATGTAATTGTTCAAAGTTCAAACATATTTTTAACGTATTAGTTTTATTCATAAACAACATGATTGCTATTAAATAATAAAATTTAAAATTTCAATAATTTAATTCAATATTAAAACTTAAGAAACTAAACATAAATTTAAGAATTATATTAAATTAAACTAAATATTACAAATGTATCATCATTTATATAATTTGAAGTTGGCACAAATTTAAAAAATTATAACTATAATAAAATTATCCATTTTGGCTTAATATTGTTCACTTCTTGTTGTGATTTGATATACTACAACATGTATTGTGAATATGGTAAATCATTAGAAAAATAAATATATCAAAATCTGATTTGGGTAGTTATTAAAATAAAAAAAACTCTCCGTCTAGGCTCCGCCTAATTTCCTGAAGAGATTTTTTTGTCGCCTTGGGCCTAGGTGAGGCGTCGGGGGGCCTAGCGCTTAGGCGGGGCGCCAAAGGGAGCCTAGCGCCTAGGCGGGGATTTTTAGAACAATGCTAAATTACCATACATATAGTATCCCAAAACTCTACGTTAAATCATAATCGAATGTCAGTAAAATGACACAAATAAGGGCCAAATGAGAAAGTTCCTTCTTGACGCACCTTGAATATTCCATAATCATTTTAAATTGATTAATATTATATCTTTAGTCATGCTTTGTTAGAATAATTGTTTCTAAATGTTATTTTAATTTTAACTTCTATATTTATGGGTTTTTTAATGCAAGAATGTATTTACGAGTATTTGTCACTAATATCTCACAAATGACTATTTTATCGTCCAGGGATCATATTTTGGGTCAGATTATGTTATTGACGTTATAAACAGGACAGTTTTCTTGGTATTCTGAAGTGTCATGTGTCTTATTTTTTATTCTTGTCCTGACAAAGAAAACAAACAATTTTACTATTCAATAAATATTGTGTCTTTAAGTACAAAGTGCCAAGATTCTAGGCGATTTTCTGTACTCTACTTCTTTTCCGCCTTTCTCTTTAGCTATCATACTCAATTTATAATTAACAACCCCATAAATCAGCTGCAACTATACTTCATAAGCATTAATCAATCGTACCCCATTCCTCAACCATCAGGCCTTCAAGATGAAACTAGCTAAACCCAGAAAGTATTCTCTGTTTCCAAAAAAAATAGCAGACGAAGATCTAAATCTCATGCAACTACTATGAAAGCCTAAACCAACCTTTTCTAATTGACAGAAAGCTACAAAAATTCTTCTAGATTGTAAAACTCCAATCCAAAAAAATTTCCACGACCTTTACCCGCTAACAAACATAAAAGAAAATTGTTAAGGTTTCCCATAAGCTGTACTACATAAAACTGATAAATAGATCTTCAAATATTTTACTAATTGGCAAATGCCATGTGTCTCATTTCCTAGACAATGGAAAGGACAGACTTTTTAGGCATACTTGATTAAACAATAACTTTTGGAGAATAATTCCAGTTGAAGTAATTAACTTGTAAACAAACGACATGCCTGCAACATATTCATGCCACATACAGAAGCCAAGTCTTATTCAATGTCAAATCCTGACATTTGCTTGCCTTAAAGATAATTTAAATACAGAGAGGTAAAAATAATTGGAGAGAAATGGGAATTGCATATACATGACATTTAGAAAGTGGCTAAAGTTAACTAGATGAATACTATAACCCTCATGATAGACAAGGAACATAATTAAAAGATTAAGGACAATCCTAATAGTAAAGAGTTATAGGGATTTTTTTATATTTTCTGATAGGTAGTTGCAGGAATTAATACAACCATTATCAAGAACCAAAGCACCAAGAAAATGCAATTAAGACAGTTAAAGAACATACTGTACATAATCAGAAATATATGCTTACAAAACTAAAATGAAAAATAAGAAATTTCGCAGCAGTGTATATAGACTGAGAATATATATCAAATTAGCAAACCTGCAGAATTAATTTCTTGTCCGATCGGAACATCCAGAAATGACCCAATATGGTAGGTGTCTGCATTGATAATCTTTGAACCCGGTCCATCACGCTCAAATTTCTCCTCCCAAGTTAATAGCTTGTCCTCTGACTTCAGCTTAACAGGTGGCAACCTAGGGAACTCTTCCTTGTGATTCTCAGATTGTACAAATGGAATAATTCCTAAGCTACCAAAAGTTTTTTGTTCCTGAGTTTTCCCAAAGTACAGAGCTCTTCCAACCTCGTCGACTTGCTCTTTTATTGCAGCCCGGATATCATTGATCTCATTAGATTTTCTCTTTCCTTCAATTTTGTTTCCAACAATTGTACTATCGTAACTGGTCGAAGCGTCTCCTATGGGAAATGGGAATACAGTTTTAATAGAACAGTCTTTCCATACTTCCATGCCCAATTGTGTGGTGGGTTCTTCATTTCTAGACCATGGATTATCCCCAAACTCATCATCTTTAGAATATGCATCACCGCTAATCTTATTTTCCTTAGGATCATTGCTGGATTTACTATTAGTCCCAAGCCACGAAGATGTCGTTTTCTTTTCACCTACAAAGAAATTAACTCCATCTCCCTCTCTTGAATTTGTATCTGCATTTGCACCAACAAAGCCACCATTACTTGGATTAAATTTCCAGGTATATAAATCAAGCAGAGTGTCCTCTGAATCATTAGCTAAACCGAAATTCTTCTCTCTCATCCCAACAGGTAATTCATTAGCTTTACTAATTTGCTCGCTCAGATTTGTCCACTTGCTATGATTAGATCCATTTTTTAAGTTTCCACACCCTATTTCTTTAACAATAAGCTCTTTAGAAGAAACTTCCTCATTTTTTTGAGAACTTCCCGTCTTATTTGGCCCATTCTCTGAGTTCTTCACTTCTTCTTTTTCTAATTCTTCTTCTTTAATGGTAAGATTTTGAAATAAACCATTCAAATCAGGGCGATTACCCAGCTCACTGCGCAATGCAGCTTCAGCCCTAGAGAATTTGTTCCTTTTAAGAAACTCTAAAATAACATCAACTGAACCCTTCGACTCTTCTGCCATTTTAATCAACTCTTAACAAATTGCAACAACAAAACAGGTTCCAACAAGACCAGCAAACCTGAATTACGCAAGAAAATCTTTACATAAGAATATCAATTTTTGAACTTTGATTCAACATTTCACAATTCCATTAATCAAATACTACTAATATCAACAAATACTTTTAAATCTAGTTAAAAATAAGATTACCAATTACACTAAAATCATAAGATTGCCAATTACACTAAAATTGCTGAAATAGTGATAGGTTTTGGGGAATTTTTTCATAGAAATTGAAATTATAAATACTTACTCACAAATCCTTGGCAAATGAATTAATGTTGTAAGATTTGAAGTTGCAGTCTTGCATAAGGAGTATGGCCAATCAGCGTTGCCTCAAATCGTATTGATTTCTTCTTGTTCTTGTCTGAGTTTCTGAGCCCTAAGATCGACGAGAACCCCCTTTGGGTAAATGCTGACTATTTGTTCCCACGTAGCCCCATACTAGCAGATATTTTCATTTTAAGACCAAAACGTTTTGTGAGACAGAATATCTAAATAGTACCCCCCCTTCAAATGACATTAAATTTAACTTTTTAAAGTTAATTTAAAATGTTTCTAAATTTAAGTTAATTTTTAAGGAAACAAAAACTAGTAATATTACTAGTATAAAAGATCGTTCGAATTTAATGTAGGAAAATTTTAAATGAGTTTGGACAAAAATTTATGTCCAAAATGAAATTCGGGTCGAACGGTCAGCAAGTTGTTCGGCCCATTACAAGTTCAATTGAATTTTAGTGTTAAAAATATTTAGGGTCCTTTACATAAATATACAACAAATAGAAAATAATTACAAGAAAAATGCATCAATTAAATAATTACAAAAAGAGTGTAATTAGGACTTATATTACAAAAATAGTACAATTCACATTAATAAAGAAACCTAAAATCAAGGATAACTAATAATTCAAACTCAAATCTATATTTCAAACAACAATTTTAAATCCATATTTCAAAATTCAAATCAAAATGATAAAATTAAAAATTAAAAATTATGAAGGAGCTAATGTTCATCATCATCCTCTCTCGCTGCCACCGCTGCCACCGCCACATCGCCGCCGCCGCCACCGGAGTTGCTATTCTGAATTTTTTTTGACGATTTGGTTACCCACAAAAATTGAAATGGTTACCTTTATGCGAATTTTGACTAGTAACTGCATCACATTTAAAATAAATTTGGTAATCAAATAAAACTGAATTGGTTACCTTATCAAATGATTTGGTAACCAACTATATGAAATTTGGTTACCAACTGCATCACATCCAAAATAAATTAGTAACCTAATAAAACTAAATTGGTTACCTTATCAGAAGGTTTAGTAACCAACTGTATAAATTTTGGTTATCAACTGCATCACATTCAAAATATATTAGTAAGCTAATAAAACTGAATTGGTTACCTTATCAAATGATTTGGTAACCAACTACATGAAGTTTGATTACCAACTGCATCACATCCAAAATAAATTAGTGGCCTAATAAAATTGAATTGGTTACCTTATCGGAAGATTTCGTTACCAGTGAAAATAAAGAATAGACCGGTGGCGGTGGAAGGCGGAGGGATCAAGGAGAGGGAGGGCGGGAGGAGGAGGAAGAGGGGGTGGGGCTTGGGGTGTGGGGGGAGAGGAGGGTGGGGAAAGGGGGCGGAAAGAGGGGGAGGAGAAAGGGAGACGTGAGGAGGGGGATGCGGGAGGAAGGGGAGGCGGAGGGAGGGGAGGTGGTGAGGCGGGGGCGGGAGGAGGGGGCGGCAGTAGGAGGAGAAAGGGGCGGGAGGAGAGGGATGGGTAGGGAGGGAGTGGCGGGAGGAGGTGGAGGCGGGAGGAGGCGGGAGGAGGGAGGAGGGGAGGCGGGAGGAGGGAGAGGCGGAGGGTGGGGAGGGGTTGGACAGGAGGAGGAGGAGGAAGAGGGAGGGAAGAGAAGAAAGGAAACAGAAATGGAGTTGGAGAAAATCGTGGGAGAGATGGAGAGAAAATTGTGGGAGAGAATCGTGGAAATTAAAATGCATTCCATAATTAAAGTAAGCATAAATATGTACTAATAATGAAAATAAAATTTTAAAAATATTAATTGTGTAAATATTTAATGAGTGCACTTTTCTTGTAATTATGTTTTTAAATGTACTATAAAATGTAATTGTTCCAAACATTTATATTAAAAAAAAGAGCGTGTCTTAAAACATACAAAAGCTCATGTTTATTTTATTATTTCAACCTTATCTGTGTCATATTATTTTAACAAATTTTATTAATGGTATGTTTGGAATTTCACCATTTTTATTAATAGTTATTTTGACATTTCACAGATTTGTTAATTAAAATTACGTTGTATTAAATATATGAAGCACAGATTTATATGTCTAAGAATTTTAGTGTTAAATAGTTGTTTGGACTTTGGATTCTTTCTATGTAGAGTGTTGATTTCATCCACGACGGTGTTCTAAAAATACTCGCCTAGGTTCGTTTAGGCTTCTCATTGGCGCTCCGCCAAGGCGCTAGGCCCTCCTGATGCCTCGCCTAGGCGCTAGGCCCCCATTGGGTCTCGCTTAGGCGGTAAAAAAATCTCTATAGAAAATTAGGCGGGCCCTAGGTGGAGTCTGGACTAAGAGTTTTTTTTATTTTAATAACAACCCAAACCGGATCTTGATATATTTTTTTTAATGATTTATCATATTCATAATACAGGTTGTAACATATCAAATCACAACAAGAAGTGAACAATATCAAGTCAAAATGGATAATTTTATTATAGTTGTAATTTTTTGAACTTGTACCAACTTAAAATTATAAATGATGATACATTTGTAATATTTAATTTAATTCAATATAATTCTTAAATTTATGTTTAGTTTCTTAAGTTTAAGTTGAAATATTGAATTAAATTATTGAAAATTTAAATTTATTATTTAATAGCAATCTTGTTATAAATAAAACTAATACGTTAAAAATATGTTTGAACTTTGAACAATTACATGTTTGTATTTAAACTTTGACATTAGCAATATGGATGTGTTTGAACTTTAAGCAAATATTTTTTTTATCTTTATTATAGATTGTTTTGTTTTATATTTGTTATTCTGTAAATATAGTTTATATAATATACACTATCAAACTTAGTTTAACCAAAACAGAATTAATAAAGTTTATGGTACTTACTTGACGAAATCAGATTGTAGATATACAAGTCAGATAATTATATCTCAGTCATTTGAATTCACAAAGTCTCCTTGAAGTAAATTTATTTTCTCACTGATGCTAAAGGATTTATTGAATAATTGCTTCACAAGATAAAACGGATTTCTAATTCGTAATTAGAAGCACTTCAAAATTAAGAACACTTCGAACGCAAATTCTATGTTATGTACTGAGCTTTACAGGGAATGAATGAACAATAATGATGCGTGAATACTGGGAAGGAATGAAGAAAAAATAATGCACAATGTTTACTGGGCAGAGAACGGGATTACTTCTAAAATAGGAAATAAGAAGGGAAAAAATAAACTTATGTAGGAACGTGCCCAGATAGTTTATTTTATAGAATATTTTGTGACCGTTAAGGACCTGATATGACCGTTGGTTCAAAACGATGTAGTATCGTGATGATAATTTTAAACAGATTTTGTTCAAAAAATTATATATCACCACCCACCCACCCCGACCCCGGGCTCGGCTTGCCCGACCGAACGAGCAGTGGCGCGCAAGTTCAAACCAAGCCTTGACTAAATCCTCTCCCTTCCACAAAAATGGGGTGCCTCTTGGGGCCTTTTCCATTGAGCAAACATCTCATATATAAATTCTTCACATTTCCCTCTAATGCCCTATGCGGGACTTATGCAATTTACAACATTTCAAGTAGGTGACTTTGGAGTCAACTTTCTTATTCAATTCTTAATGGATTTGAACAAATAAATATACCACATTATACTCCTCGCGGAGGAGAACACATTGGTGCATAAACCCGATATTTTCGGAGTGTGAGTCCCTCATTAAATTAAGACTTAAAATACTTTAATATTTATTTTGTCAAACCCATTTCCAACAATATTATTGTTTTGTTTGGATAAATATAAGATAAAATATTAAAATTGACTTAAAATAAAAAATCTATTCTAGACCTCCCGCCTAACACCTTTTAAAACATTGATCCACGGCGATATATGTTTGCAAATAAGCAAATTGAATGCACGACACGACGTGCAACATGTGTTCGACAATTATTTTACAATTATTTTTTATTTTTTGATTAGGTTATGAAAGTCTATTTTTTGAATTTCATTTTTATATATGTTAAGTATCACTTTAACTTTATCATATATGTATATGAATCTTACTTGATATTGTTTTTAAAAAAATATTTAAAAAAGCAACATTGTAAATGTGCATACAAATTTTTTTTATCTGAAATTGCACATTGCCACATTATAACAACTGCACTTCATTTTACGGGTGACCAAACAAAAAGCCTAATAAAAAAAGGTTGAAACAACTTGAAAAAAGAAAAGAAAATTAAAAAAATTAACAGTTAAGTAATTAAGTTACTACCAATAGTACCTTCAAATCATGATCTTTTGAATGAGTCCGCGGTTGGATAAGATGGCTCAAGAAGATACTAATAAACTAGTAATTTAAGGCTTTATTTGGATTCGGACTTAGAATTTGACTCGAAATTTATTCCGGACTCAGAATTTGACCAAAATTATTTTTCATAATCATAAGGTATAAAGCTGACTCTCGAAAACTCGAGTCGGGTCATCCTTATTATCTCCAAAAGTGGGGGCACGAAGCCACAATGGAGAGATGGATGTCCGACAATAAGGACACGAACCAACCGATATTATCTCACCATGACTAGAGAGGTTAATTTTAATTTAAGTGAGAGAATTTGCAACACTCCAATCTTATATTAAATTACTATCAAAAATATCTTCAAGTCATAATATTAGGCCAGTGGTTTAAAACCTTATTTGAATAAATTTGATTTAATTCAAACTTAAAACTTTGACCCAAAATTATTGCACAAATTATCTTTTACTATTTAACCATCTTTTATTCATGATGCCCATCATCATCTTTTAACCATCTGATTTTTTACCCAACTTTGAGACTTCACTCGTCTTTGTTCTTCATGGGTAAAACTGTAAAAGTATTCATCCATCTATAGCAAACTTAACTTGATTTCTGCTCTGACAAGTGGCAAAGTATTTCGGTTTCAGAGTCCACCCTACTGACATTCATCACCCATAAGAATACATAAACTTTAAAGCCGTATATACGGTTTTCATAAGAATCTTTCGAAACTAAAAGAAAACTCATATATCATTAGTCAAGAAAAAGGGTTTCCAATTATGTCCCCAAAACAATTCTAATCCCAGCCAGTTGGTGCAATAGAAGAAACATCAAGTCCAGCTGGAGGCACTGGTGCAGCTGCAGCATCCCACCCATCAGCAGAGATCGGTGCTGAAGTCACAAGATGAATAACAAAAACTTTAATCAGAAATGAGTTATACTTGTTCAAAAAAATAAATAAAGTTAAAAGTCCCCCTCCTAAATAGAAGGAAGACTGGAAGATGGTCTAACAATTAATTCATCTAAAAAAGTAGAAAATTCAAATTAAAAAAATATTTGTATGTTTTGACAAGTAAAGCAAACTGAACAAAAGTATATTCCTCCAACAAGAAGGTCGAGTCCACCAAGTATCCAAAGAACCACAAAACCTCACAAATAACAAGTAAGCTTTAAAGAGAAATAAAGCTTGCATATAGATCAAAAGCACACAAATGCGGAATAGCAAGACCCAAGTTTATTTCCAGGTCATGCACATGCTACTAATAGTCTCTGGTTAAAATAGAAATATTTTACATAATGAAAAGGATCACACAAGTTATTGACCACATAAATGAACATAATAAAAGCATTAGCAAGGGGAAGTCTTCTTCAGGGATGTCAACGAGGTTATCAAGGAAAAGTTCTTAAAGGCTACTAGGAAGATGCGTGATTTAGTCATGACACCCCGAGTCTTGACTTGTTTGTTTTAACTTTTCACACACCTTGAGAAAATTTGGTAAACGGTTTAGTTATCTGATGGAATATGGATCTCACCCCAATTGGTTTTGAACAATTAAATGAGGAAAGGGTAACAAGGGATTACTAGATCAAAAAGGTAAGACTGCAAACCTTGATCTGGGATCCAACCAACACCGGGAACTGCAGAAATGGAAGGCGGAGCGGTTTCAGGTGTCCACTGGCTATCAGGAATTTGGCTGGACCACTGATCACCAGGGATACCACCAATTCCAGCAGCCGAGTAATCTGCGTAGTCAGGGGCAGCAATTGCTTCCTCATCCTGTTCCTTAGGTTCCTCAGGCTCCCTGTAGAAAAATAAATCAACCTGCAATCGAAATATAAAAATTAGATATAATGTAAGATTGAAAATTCAATGTTATATCATCAGTTTTTCTGTGTGGGATAAAAAATGTCAAATAATCAATCATCTATGTTTCATTGTTTTTATTTTTCTTTTCCTTTCCTATCAAATAAGAATTCACAAACAATTCCATAGCAGAAGAGTCTCTGTCATCATTATATGAAATTTTAAAGAAGCAAAAACAGAAAGAACGATATGTAAAAAACTGTGTGTTTTCCCCATTATAAAAGATGTTTACCATCACATCCCACTTGTGGCCTTGAGGAATTGTGCCACGCATCTGCAAAACCATCCTTGCTAACAGCCAAAACAGGCAACCAATGCTGTGCTTTCCTTTGTTATTGGAAGGGATACCAATATCAACGTAGCGCATAGGCGAATCAGTGTCACAGAAAGCAATTGTGGGGATGTTTCCAAGAGCCGCCTCCTTGATAGGCTGCAAAATGTTTCGCAATGACAAGTCAAATCAAAGATCAAAAGAAATATTAACAATAACTAATTAACGAATAAACCAACATCTTAGTTACAAGCAGCGAAAAGAACTGAAATATAGGCTGATAATATTTTCAAGTGACAAAAATCAGGATAAAAAGTAAAAACTGATTCAAGAAGTTGCAACAATGAAAAAGTAAACTCAAATAGGCAGTCTAGTAATGCACTAAATGTATCTAGTTAAATAACAATCAGTTGAACAACTTGAGAAACATAATAACAGGAATTACAAACCTGATGATCGGTCCTAGGATCAGTAAGAATGAGGAGGCGGGGCTCGCTGAATGATGTCTGAAGCTGGTTAGTGAAAGTCCCTGGGGTGTGACGCCCGGCAATTGCATGAGCACCAGTGTACTGAGCAAACTTCAAGACTGCTCTCTGACCATATGGCCTAGCAGATTGGACAATAATATCCTGAGGGTTCTCAATTGCGACTATAACCCTGGCTGCCATTTGAAGCTTTTCCCATGTTTTTCCAAGGTTGATTATGTATATTCCTGAGCATAAAATAATAAATATACATATCCAACAGAGAGTGTCTAAGAAATTAAAGCTTGAGTTCATCAGTGGTATTTTTTCAGCACATGTAACAAATAAAATCTTGAAATGTCAGACTTAGGAATAATACTGCAATTTGGGGTAGAACAGAGCCCAAGTTCCAAATACTTGATGCAAAAACGGAAACTTTTTTAACAGACCTTGTCAAAAGATTCTGAATATATTAAAATATTCCCTCCATTCCACAAGAAGAGTACCACTTGCAAAGTTTGCAAATTGCGAATATTAAGGATACATTTCTGTTCAATGTTTACCACTAAAAATAATATTATTAATTTAGTAGTGTGGCATAATAATGAAATTATAATGACAAACTTGAGGGGCAAGGGCATTGTGTCATTTTATACTACTATCACTAAAAAGTGAACTCTTTCTGCGAAACAAAAAATAATTTACAAATGGGACTCTGTTCTGGAACATAGGGAGTAACAAATTACTGCTTATTGAGAAGCCATTTCTTGTTTCTTGAGAGAGCAACAACGAACACCTTTTAAACATTTTCTGGGATTTATATACACATATTTATTTTAACTACAAAAACAACTGAGAAACACCAAACTTTAGCTTCACCGAGCAGTTAACCTAAAAAACTACACTGCTTAATACACTGCTCTATTGTTACCTTAGAACCTTGAGAAACACCAATTTTAACTTCAGCCGATATTGCACTTAGACGTTTAAATTCTACTGTATTGTTAAGCTAATCTAAACCCAGATAAAGCACTTCTGTATTAGAAGCATTGCAAAGTTACAAACTGGACTAAAAGAGGTCAAAGTCTAGCAGTGATTTTGGGACCAAGTCGAGAAATCTCAATAAATCTATCTATCATTTCTAAACATACATACAAAATTGAACCGCCCCATAAATTATTTAATTTCTGAGTAGGAAGAAATAAAATCACTGTATTTTGCAAATGCATATTATATATATACATAAATAGATAAATAAAAACAAGTATTAGCTGGTAGATATTGAGTTCAGATCTTTTAAAAACAGCACAAACCCAGAAAAACAATTTTAAAAAATCCAAATATTGATTAAATAGCATACATACAAATCTCTATTGTTTAGATCCAGATAGAGAGGAAGAAATGTAACCATCATTTCGGCGCTTGAAAACGTAACGCTCCATCTGGAAGTCGCAGTTCTTGGTGCCGAGATGAACTTCAGCAGCCAACATCATTTGAATGTCTGCTTCTCTTGTGGACAGAGCTCTAGCCTCTCCGGTCGCCATTTTGCTCAACTCCGCCTCTGTCTTTCTCTCTCTGCACTGGTTTTGCTTGTAGCGGCAAGCTCAATTAGGGTTTCTTTACCTCTTCGGCTGCACCAATATTATAGGGGTTTAATAGATCAGAACAAAAAGAAAAATGGAATTGGATAAGCCCGTTGGCCGTTGGGCCTGTGGCAATGATACAGGCTCCAAATGAAAACATTTGAGTGCTTTATATAAATATACAACAAATAGAAAGTAATTACAAGAAAAACGCATCAACTAAATAATTACAAAAAAATATAATTAGGACTCATATTATAAAAATAGTATAATTTACATTAATAAGAAAACTTAAAATCAAGGACAAATAACTGCCATAATTAATAATTCAATTTCAAATATTTGAATCTAACAACAAAAATAAATTCAAATTCAAATTCAAAATAATAATTCAAATTTAAATATTCAAATTCAAATCATCATCTCCCTCACATACACTTTGAAATAATAGTCCATCGATACACCGCCGATACACCTCACATATTATGTCGCTACACCGCCGCGAATCTCTGTTGTCCAAAATGCCAATGAGAATAAGAAGAAGATTCGCCCTACAAAAAGTTTAAAAATAAATAGATGGAACTATTAATGTTCTGAAATTTTTTTATAACTATTTTGTTACTCATAAATAATAAAATGGTTACCTTTGTATGAATGGTTGGCTATAAACTGCATCACATTCAAACGAAATTGGTAACTTAATAAAATTGATTTGGTTACCTTGGTCTAAAGGTTTGGCTACCGACTGTACTATGAAAAAACTGCAGATGTGGATGTGAATTAGTTACTTTGGTATGAAAGTTTTGTTACCTTGGTACAAAGGTTTGCTTGCCTTGATCTGAAGGTTTGGTAACCAACTGTACTAAGAAAAAATTTAAAATGTGGAGGTTAATTGGTTACTTTGATATGACAGTTTGGTTACTTTGGTATGAAGGTTTGGTTACCATCATCCAGTATTTGAATGAACACATTCAACACATCAGAATTGAGGAGAGAGAGAAGAAGCCTTGAATTAAAGAATCCTAATTACATTCCCTGTGCTTTCGACAAAAATGCTTCTTGATTCCGGTTAAGTCACCGAGTGGCCAAGAAGGATGGTTGTGGACACAGTTTGTCTCGAGGCACATGTAAACGTGCTTCATCACTTCCTTGCTAGTCCTCTGCGTGAGCTTCCATGGTAAATTATGGTCTCACCGGTGAAGTTGCAAGTTTTGATCTCTTTGAAACCCCTTCCCACATATCTCACACAGGAATCTATTTGTGGTCATCAATGTCTTTGGAGACAAAGCGATGACTTCGGCCTCAGGATCTGTTAACAATATTTAGTATATCAAAAATAATAAGAACAATCTCACAATGAATTTATCTATATACGATCATAAATTAGACTGAAAGAAAGGTGAAAAAAATACTTTGGGATGCTCACTTTGCTGACCCGAAATTGACCAATACGAACTTGGGCTCGGGTTAGTCCCGGCTGTGTTGTGTTGCGTGATGAAAGAAGCTGATCTGGGTAAGTTATATACATATATATATAGAAAGAAAGAGAGAATACGTTGAATGAAGAAGAAGAAAAGTAATGACTAATTGCAGTTGTTATAGATAAGGAGAAGAAGAAGTCATGGGTATAACTAATCCCTAAATTAAGGAATTATAATTGAAGTATAATTCCCTAAATTAAGAAATCCTAATTACACTATAATATGCAAATAAATATGAAAGTGTATTAGTTATGTAAATATTATATGAGTGCACTATTGATGTAATTATTTTTAAAAATGTATTAAAATATGTAATTGTTCCAAAACATTTTGCAGGTGATATTGTGTAGGGTTCTTTACATAAGTATACAACAAATAGAAAGTAATTACAAGAAAAATGTATCAATCAAATAATTACAAAAAGATTGAACATATTACAAAAATAGTACAATTCACATTAATAAGAAAACCTAAAATCAAGGAGAAACTGCCATAATTAATAATTCAAATTCAAATATTTGGATCTAACAACAAAAATAAATTCAAATTCAAAATAATAATTCAAATTTAAATATTCAAATTCAAATCTTCATCCCCCTCACATACACTTTGAAATAATAGTCCGCCGCTACACAGCCGCGAATCTCCATTGTCCAAAACGCCAATGAGAATAAGAAGAAGATTCGCTCTACAAAAAGTTTAAAAATAAATAGATGTAACTATCATTATCTATTAAGGCGATGGTTGGCCTTGCTACGTTCTTCCTCCATGATGCGGCACATCGTTCTACAATCTAGCATATATGATGGTAGATCCTCAAACTGGATTAGATACTTCCTAACTCGATCTTGGACTGCATCCATTGCATTTTGTAGTGTAGAGTACGTCTCCTCAAGTTTAGCTTTCTTCGCATAGCGATCATATTCTGCACGATTAGCACGGCGTGACTCTTGTACCCAGCCCTCCTCTGCTATGACAAGCCTCTCTGAGGTCTCCTTCAGATCCTGTTTTAACTTCTCTATTTCTGCGGACTTATCCTCGGTCTGACCCTTTTCGTGAACCAGATCCCACTCCACGTTTCCTAAACGTGTGTGAAGAGTCACAATTTCTCTATCCTTCTGTTCAATAGTAATCTGCTGACTAACCGCCTGCTCGGTCAGATCCCGGACAGTATCCTGCAACTCTACGTTACGATCATAGAGTGCGTCATACATCTCTACATCAATGGAGTTCGGTGGGAACTCCTTTTCTTCCTCTTCCTCTTCCTCAGGATCCTCATCTGGATCAGTCTTCGGCTCATGCTCCTGACCAACGACAGTGATCAACGGAGATGGCTCTCTCTGTATCTGTTGCTCCCTGACGACATGAATGTCTCGGGTGTGACGCCCCCAAAATAGGTCCACACGACCCATTTTGAGTAGCCAGATATCACACTATAAATATCAAATACAACTTTATTTATACAACTGTTGAACAGTCATATAGAATACGACCACAGTTAACAGTGAGTTTTAATACAATGTATATAACTCTCATGGTGCCTCGACCACAACCTTACAATGATACTTTACATAAAAGTATAGTCAAAAACTATTTTTGGAATTAAAATCTTTGGGAAGTGCTCAATAAAACCTTCGTACATGGGAGGCCATGCGTCCAGGTTATGGCAGATATCATATGCCCACAGAATTATCCTTGGTTGACCCAATAGCCCCTAAAGAAAAATAAGAAGATTATTATCATCTTCTTTCTAATGGTGAGTCTTCTCTTGACATATAATTATCTCCACTGTCTCCAAGTGGAAATTATGTTTCAAATAAACTCCAAGATCATATAGGTAGTGCTCGTAGATATACTCAGTAAGTGAATGTGAACAACCCTGTCTTATGATAACTCGAGGTTGTATGTCTTTAGACATCTTGTATGATAGTGACAAAACACCCTTCCAAAGTTGGGTTCACCTTACCCTATTTGGTTCACCAAAGTTAAATATCAAATGACATATACAATACGACATACTTATCTAAAGTTCTCAATAAAATTATTTTCATACTATTTAGGGAGAACCTCAACAGCTATAGACCACTGTTCTATTCCCCTGTTATCCCCGCTCGACCCAGCTACACTCTTATTACCTGAAAGGAATTGTGAAGCAAAAGGGTGAGCACAACTAGCACAGTAAACAATATCATGACTAAAGATAATTATATTATCAATAGTTTTCATTAATAATAACTCAGATATTTAGAACATATGGTAGATGATAAAACTTTTCAACCATAGTTGCAGCGAAACGAGCAATCCATTAAAAGAGTCAAATAGACCATCAGGTCTATTATCTTCTCCATGTTAAAAGTCGACCAATAATGTTTTATCCCTGTAACATCAATCAACAATTCATGTCCACAATCATATGAATAACTCATAATCATAATTGTGATTCTGAATTCCTTTTCACACCTAGGACGAAGATAATTTTCATCACCTATCATCACCTGAAACATCAAAAATCATGGTTATACCAAATCACAATTTCTGCTCATAATCATACTAATTAAATCATCTTTGCACTACGACCAAAGATATTCATTATTATCACATCGATGAATTAATATTTCATTGCTGGGACTCAACTCAATAATTAATCCACGTCATCGAATCATCCCTGCACTATGGCCAAGGATATTCGTTAATATCACATCCATGAACTATCCATGGACTACGGGCCAAGGATATTCATTAGTATCACATCTATGAATTAATATTTCATTGATGAGACTCAGCTCAATAATTAATCCACATCATCGAATCATCCCTGCACTACGGCCAAGGATATTCTTTAGTATCACGACCACAAATTATTCATGCACTACGGGCCAAGGATATTCGTGTTTTCAATTACGGTCATGATTATACCGAATAATCCATGATCATAATCATACCAAGTCTATATATGCACTACGACCAAAGATGACCTTTACCACATCATTTGTAACATTACGGTCATGATCATGCCAAATAATCCCTGGTGTGAGAACCTAGATTTTATGAATAAAGAATTAATTTTTCTCGAAATAATTTTTTTATTATGATGTGAATTTGAGATAATGTTATAGTTGTGGGTAGTATTTATAAATTTTGCAAAGTATACAAGTTGTCATATTATATTCGATTGGTTGGGGAATATATTCTTTTTGTCAGGAAATATCCGTACGACGGTACAATCATTGGTGGACCCTACAACGAAATTATTGTCGGATTGAGAAAACGACAAAAATATTTTATTAAAAAATAAAGGCGGAAGTTTTACCGTTGATACTGTTGAACTACTCAGTAATAAAAGTACAGTAATACGCGTTGTTGCATAGTAGCACACGGTATTGATTATTGATATTTATGTGAGAAGTCACTCAATTTTGTTCAATTATTGCTACAATAGTTGCTGCATAGTATCTCACATTACTTGATTCAATTATTATTGATTTAGAAGTTTTGTTTTATTCGTATTATTAATGTAATAAAACAGAAACATCTTTTTATATAAAACAGAATACTTTATTAAAATTATTCTATAAATAGAATATATTATATTCTATTATGCATAGTATTTTGTATAGTAAAATCTTTTTATATCAAACAGAATACTTTATTAAAGTTATTCTATAAATAGAATATATTATATTTTATTATGCATAGTGTTCGCATAGTGTTTGCATAGTAAATTTTTTTTTATATAAATTGAATATATTATATTTTATTTAAAGATTTTGCTTTAAACATGGACCGTCAGATTAAAGTAAATCAATCTGAACCGTTCATGGATTAGTTACTATGCATTCCATTTTCCTATAAATAGGAAGCTTAGTTAGAATTGAAATCACACCAGAAGTTCAGAGAATTCTCCTTCTATAATCTTGAGCATATTTCCTTAAGAGTTTTAAGAAACTTTGAGCGAAGAACATAGTATAAGTTTTCCTTAAGAAAATCCTCACCCTATCAGTCAAAATATTCTTCTTTTATGGTAAGGGATGTTATTCTTTTATATTCATGAAGAGAACCGTTGTTATTCCATTCTTTATTATTCTGTTAGAATAACCTGTATACGCGGAATACCCTATATTTGGTGACATTCTTCTATTATTCTGTCTTTATTATTCTGTCAGAATATCCTGTCTGTGCTATACGCCGGACCTGGTTCCATTTTATTATTACGTCTTTATTATTCTGTCGGAGTATTCTGTTTGTGCTATACGCCGGACCTGGTTCCATTTTATTATTCCGTCTTTATTATTCTGTCTAAATATCCTGTCCGTCCTATACGCCGGACCTGGTTCCATTTTATTATTCCGTCTTTATTATTCTGTCAGAATATCCTGTCGGTGTGAATTTCACCTAACCTGGTTCCATATTTATTATTCCGCATTTATTATTCTGTTGGGAATAACCTGTCTGTGCGGTCTCTATCGCATGCATGATGAATCCTTCTATTATTTCATTCTTTATTATTCTGTTGGAATAACCTGTCTATGTGGATTGCCACATACATGGTGAATGATCATTTGTATTCATTCCTTATTAAATTGTGGAAATGATCTGTATACGTGGATTACCGCATGGCGGGTGAAAATCCATTTAAAGTTTCATATATTCTTTATTATACTTAGTTGATTAAAGTTTTGATTTCTATACTCCATGAAATTAATGGAATATCTTTGATATTTGCACTTCATCCAGTATCTTTTCATGAAAATATTATTCTTAGCATTCTTCAATTTTACTCTACAAAGAAGTATCATGTTGACAATTTGGACATTATTACGTTCAGGATAAATTAACTTATAAATCTTTAAAATTTATTCTTGAACTTGTTTTATTAAATTATATGTCAGTGTCATGATGAGTTATGTTGGTTATTATGTGAAAACATGAAAGTTTCTTAGAAATCACAAAGGGTTGAAAAATCAGATTTTGGTGAAAACGGAACAATAAATTCAATTGACCATATCTCCTAATATATTTTGAATTTTTGAGTGTGGTCAAGTCCTAGAGTTAGATCTATGAGTTACCTAACATATCCAATTGGAATCACTGGAAAAGATGTTGTAGATTTTTGTGTGGATTGATTTTAGTAAAAAATGTAAAAGCTGGAAATTTTAAAAAAGTTTATGTCCAAAATTAGAAGGGGCTGTTTCGGCCACTTAATTTGTGAGAAAAATTCAGGCCTTTCGGGAAATGAAAGTATATGGTATGAAAAATCTCCTGTCCAAAAATGAGCTCATTCTGACTTAAAATGAGCAAGTTATGACCATTTCAATATTTAGGTTTTTTTGACGAAAAACGTTATAACCTGAGTTCTACAACTCCGATGACCATGAAATTTAAACTGGAGGCTCACATTAACATATGTAAGGTCCTGCCAAGATTTAGGAATTTTTGGTGTTAAACTTGAGGTAGCTAATTTCTTAAGGAATTAATTGGAAATTGATTTTTGAGAAATAGTAAATGAATTTTAAAAATTCCGAGAAAAAAATATTTTCATTATGGGACTATATTATGTTGAATTCCAGAAAAAAAAAATTTGGGACTGATTTGGTATTTTTCATGAAAATGGTTTAGTTACGAATATATGAGTTAAATATTTTATGTGAAGTAACAAAGTTGGAAAAATATGATTTTATGGTTTGAAAATCCTATATAGGGTATATGCATATTGTTGATGAGGGATTTGATCGTTGGTGATAAAATCTTATGAGTATAACATTCTTGAATGATTAAATTCATTATTTGGTAAAGTGTAAATAATTGAAATAAATTGTTTATAAGTTTAAGAAGTGATTAAAACATTGTTACGATATTAACAATATTAGATTATAAATTTATTATGTGATTGATAATATTTGGATAAATTTAAAGTATTTAATATTTATCTTTGTTCTCAGTTAATTAATGTTTATATCATTGTCATCATCCTCATGTTTATAGGGTGATAAAAGTTATCTTTGTCTTACGTGCGAAGATGGACTGTTGATTATTGAATTGTATATCTTTGGCTTACGTGTAAAGATGGATTGTTAATTATTGGTTTTATTGTTGTATATCTTTGGCTTACATGAAGAGATGGACTGGGTATGATTGTGATCAGGGATTATTCGGTATAAGTCATGATCATTGATGATTTAATTAATATCCTTGGCCCGTAGTGCAGGGATGATTCGATGATGTGGTTCATTTACAGGGATAAAACATTATTGGTGGACTTTTAATATGGAGAAGATAATAGACTTGATGGTCTATTTGATTCTTTTAATGGATTGCTCGTTCCGCTGCAACTATGGTTGAAAAGTTTTATCATCTACCATATGTTCTAAATCTCTGAGTTATTATTAATAAAAACTATTGATAATGCAATTATCTTTAATTATGATATTCTTTACTGGGTTAGTTTTGCTCACCCTTTTGCTTTACAATTCCTTTCAGGTAATAAGAGTGTAGCTGGGTCAAGCGGGGACTCCTGTCAATGGAGTCCCCAGTAAAGAATATAATGACTAAAGATAATTACATTATCAATAGTTTTCATTAATAATAACTCAGAGATTTAGAGCATATGGTAGATGATAAAACTTTTCAACCATAGTTGCAGCGGAACGAGCAATCCATTAAAAGAGTCAAATAGACCATCAGGTCTATTATCTTCTCCATGTTAAAAGTCCACCAATAATGTTTTATCCCTGTAACATCAATCAACAATTCTTGTCCACAATCATATGAATAACTCATAATCATAATTGTGATTCTGAATTCCTTTTCACACCTAGGACGAAGATAATTTTCATCACCTATCATCACCTGAAACATCAAAAATCATGGTTATACCAAATCACAATTTCTGCTCATAATCATACTAATTAAATCATCTTTGCACTACGGCCAAAGATATTCATTATTATCACATCCATGAATTAATATTTCATTGCTGGACTCAGCTCAATAATTAATCCACGTCATCGAATCATCCCTGCACTACGACCAATGATATTCGTTAATATCACATCCATGAACTATCTATGCACTACGGGCCAATGATATTCATTATTGTCACATCCATGAATTAATATTTCATTGCTGAGACTCAACTCAATAATTAATCCACATCATCGAATCATCCCTGCACTACAGCCAAGGATATTCTTTAGTATCACGACCACAAATTATCCATGCACTACGGGCCAAGGATATTCGTGTTTTCAATTACGGTCATGATTATACCGAATAATCCATGGTCATAATCATACCAAGTCCATCTATGCACTACGGCCAAAGATGACTTTTACCACATCATTTGTAACATTACGGTCATGATCATGCCAAATAATCTCTGGTCATAATCATACCAAGTCAATCTATGCACTATAGGCCACAGATGACTTTCAACATAATATATACATGAGGATGATGACAATGATATAAGTATTAATCAAACGAAAACAAGGATAAATAATAAAGACTTTAAATTTATCCACCACTCATAATCTAATATTATTAATATCATAACAATATTTTAATAACTTCTTAAACTTATAAACAATTTATTTCAATTGTTTACACTTTACCAAATAATGCATTTAATCATTTAAAAATGCCATACTCATAAGATTTCATGACCAATGATCAAATTCCTCATCAAAAATATGCATATACCTTATATAGAATTTCCAAGTCATAAAATCCTATTTTTCCAACTTTGTTACTTCACATCACATATTTAACTCATTTACTCATAACTAGATTATTTTCATGAAAAATACCAAATTAGTTCCAAAAATATTTTTTTTCTGGGATTAAGCATAATATAGTCCCATATTGAACATATATTTTTCTCGGAATTTTTAAAATTCATTTACTATTTTTCAAAAATCAATTCCTAATTAATTACTTAAGAAATTAGTTACCTCAAGTTTAACTCCAAAAATTCCCAAATCTTGGCAGAATCTTACATATGTTAACATGAGCTTCCAATTTAAATTTCATGGTCATCGGAGTTATAGAACTCCGGGTATAGCATTTTTCGTCGGAAAAATCTAAATATTGAAATGGTCATAACTTGCTCATTTTAAGTCAGAATGAGCTCATTTTTGGACAGGATGTTCTTTATACCATATACTTCCAAATTTGCAGCTTTTGCCTCCTTTACTAAAATCAGTCCACACGAAAATATACAATACCTTTTCCAGTGATTCCACTTGTATAAGTTATAAGACTCATAGATCTAACTCTAGGACTTGACCACACTCAAAAATTTGAAATATAATATGAGATATGGTCAATTGAATTTAATGTTACGTTTTTACCAAAATCTGATTTTTCAACCCTTTGTGATTTCTAAGAAACTTTCATGTTTTCACATAATAACCAACATAACTCATCATAACACTTACTAATACTTTATATACCCATGATTTTCATCAGTCCAATACTTTTATTATGACTCTTATCATAATCAACGTAAACAGATCATTTTCACAATTTAATAAGGAATGAATATAAAGGATCATTCACCATGCATGTGGTAACCCACATAGACAGGTTATTCCAACAGAATAATAAAGAATGAAATAACAGAATGATTCACCATGCATGCGATAGAGACCGCACAGACAGGTTATTCCCAACAGAATAATAAATAACGGAACCAGGTCAGGTGAAATTCACACCGACATGATATTCCAACAAAATAATAAATACATAATAATAAAGATGGAACCAGTTCCGGCGTAAAGCACAGACAAGATATTCCAATAGAATAACTGAATAATTAAAATAGAACCAGGTCCGACGTATAGCACAGACAGGATATTCTAATAGAATAATAAAGACAGAATAATAGAAGAATGTCACCAAGTATAGGGTAGCCCGCGTATACAGGTTATTCCAACTAAATAATAATAAAATAGAATAACAGAATTTCTCTTCTTGAATACAAAAGAAATAACACCCCTTACCATAAAAGAACTGGATATAAGAGTTGAGAAGTAGCAGAATACTTTTCTATAGTTTCTCTATAATTTTTCTCTCTTGAGTTTCAGTGAATTCGTAAGAAAATAATGAAGGAATGAGCTTCTATTTATAGAAGAATGGATTGCATAGTAATTAATTCATGAACGGTCCAGATTGATTTACTTTAATCTGACGGTCCATATTTAAAGCAAAATTTTTTAAATAAAATATAATATATATTATATATATATATAACACATGTTTTTCAAAATATTAATATCAATATAATATACCCACCACTTAATTTTTCTCCCCCATAACCAACATCAATCCCCCACCTACCCAATAATCAAATTCACTACACTCTTACACATCACTATCACACTACCACTTTTCCACCATTTTTCACTCAAACACCCATCACACACCTATCACTTTTACATATCACTTTCTCCCACCATATACTCAATACATACATATACTTCCATACTTATACTCTTCCATTTTCAAAATCATTTTCCAACACTTATGGGCCCCACATGTGGGCCCCACCTTTAATTTTTTTACCGATTATTTTTGAAAAATGGGTAAATGGAGATCCATAAAAAAAGCAAACTTCATAAAAATCATCTTAATAATTTTAACAACATTTATCATCTTTATTATAATTCACAATATTAATCGACCAGGTCGTTTCCAGGAAAGAAGGGGCTTTTCAATAAGGATTTCTCCCTATTGGCGGGCAATTAGGTGACCAAACCTCTCCTTGGCTGAACTTCTAGACATCGTTAATATTGCAATTTATAATATTAATAACTCTGTCATTTTAATTATTGATTTAATAATATATAAAATATCGACAATAATTGAATCAAGTAACGTGAGATACTATACAATAATTACTATAGCAATAATTGAACAAAACTGAGTGACTTCTTACGTAAGCATCAATAATTAATACCGTGTGCTACTATGTAACTACACGTATTACTGTACTTTTACTACCGGGTATTTTATGACAACTTGCTTACATTGAAAAAATTTCACATATCACCCTTAACTTTAAACTTTTATCAATTTAACTTTTTACCAAAATAGAAAAATTGAATACTTTTATTTCATAAAATTCGGGATCTCACATCGGGCCTCCTCCTCTATAGGTAATCGGGGTTCTTCCTCCCCAGCTCGACTAGCTCCTCCAATATCCGACATCCTGACAACAAAATTTTAAGTTTTAGTTACTAATCCGTGCTAGCGAACACATAGATTAACACATAAGCACATAAAGTATTTTATTATTTTTAATGAATTTAGAAATTCATTTCTTAGAACTCGATAAGAGTTTACCACTACTATGTTCTCGATCTCCTACAAGGCTACTATCTAAGGTTGTTCCCCCACCTAAGGTTTATATCCTACAGCTTTGATACCAACCTATGACACCCCCAAATACGGTACTTCCATTTTCGCAGGATTTGGTGTTCACTGTACAAGCATCATCTATCTATCTACCCATAAATAAATGCAAACCATGCAATAAAAACTGTACCCACAACTATAACATTATATCAAATTTCTTCCATAATATTCAAAAATAATAATTATAAAAATTCATCTTTATTTATAAAAACTGGGGTCTTACAACCTCCCCTTCTTATGAAATTTCGCCCTCAAAATTAGGGTACGTACCTGGTATGTCGAAGAGGTAAGGATACCTTGATTTCATTTCAGATTCTAACTCCCAAGTCATTTCCTCAACATCGTGGTTTCTCCACAAAACTTTGACTTGAGGTATAACCTTGGTGCGTAAAATATGTTCCTTCTTATCCAAGATTTGAACAGGAACCTCTTCATACGTTAAATCTTTCGCTATTTCGTCCGGTTCTAACTCAATAATGTGGTTCGGGTCTTTCACATATTTACGTAGCATGGATATGTGAAAAACGTTATAAACACGAGACATACTTGGCGGTAAAGCGAGTCTATAGGCCACAGTTCCTACTCGATCGAGGATTAAAAATGGGCCGATGAATCGAGGATTGAGCTTTCCTCTCTTTCCAAATCTCGTAACTCCTTTCCATGGAGCAACACGTAACAACACATGAGTTGACTTGCATCATGATTTTATACTTTAAATCAGGGTCGTTAGGAACACAAAGTCTGGAGTTGACTTGAAGTATTCCTTCTTCATCGATTCTTGCTTCTGGTATCGCACATTCTTGTACTTTCTTCCTCATACGCATCAGCTCCGGATCTGTAACTTGAACAGCTTTAATTTTATCAATTAAAGTCGGTTCTACTCGTATATTCGCCATCATAATGTGGGTCCTTGGAGTCTTTATCTCTATCTCCATCCTTTGCAAGTCATCCAAAATGGGCCTTTGCGTTGACAATATTGCACTCGCACCCGCATATGACCTTCTACTCAATGCGTTAGCTACCACGTTCGCTTTTCCAGGATGGTATTTGATGGTATGATCATAATCTTTCAACAGTTCAAGCCAACGTCGTTGTCGCATGTTGAGTTCCTTTTGAGTGAAGAAATATTTGAGGCTTTTATGATCCGTAAAGATCTCCACTTTCTCCCCATACAAGTAATGCCTCCAAATTTTAAGTGCGAAGACAACAGCTGCTAACTCTAGGTCATGAGTAGGATAATTTCTCTCATATTCTTTGAGTTGTCGTGAGGCATAGGCTATGACTTTCCCATGTTGCATGAGAACACATCCTAACCCTTTGCCCGAAGCATCACTGTAGATGACAAATCCCTCCGAACCAGATGGTATTGTCAGAACAGGTGCTGAAATGAGTCTCCTCTTGAGTTCTTGAAAACTCTTCTCACATTCCTCGCTCCAACCGAACTTTGTATCTTTCCGAGTCAGCTGAGTTAGTGGAGTAGCGATTCGAGAAAACCCTTCTACGAATCTCCGATAATAACCAGCTAAGCCGAGAAAGCTACGTACTTCGGTCACTGATTTAGGTTGCTCCCAGCTTTGAATAGCTTCAATCTTTGCTGGGTCAACAGATATTCCATGATTTGATACCACGTGCCCAAGGAATGCTACTTCCTCAAGACAGAACTCGCATTTCTTCAACTTGGCATAAAGCTTGTATTCACGAAGCTTTTGGAGTATTATCCTCAAGTGTTCCTCATGATCTTCACGGCTTTTGGAATAAATAAGGATGTCATCAATAAAGACGACCACAAAGTGATCCAAATATTCCTTGAATACTCGATTCATCATATCCATGAAGGCAGCAGGAGCATTAGTCAATCCAAAGGACATGACTAGGAATTCATAATGCCCGTACCGAGTTCTGAAAGCTGTCTTTGGAATGTCATCGGTTCTAATCTTCAATTGGTGATATCCGGAACGAAGATCAATCTTTGAAAAGAATTTGGCTCCTTGCAACTGGTCAAACAGGTCATCAATACGTGGCAATGGATACCTATTTTTGATGGTGACATGATTTAACTCCCGATAATCAATACAAAGTCGCATACTCCCATCTTTCTTCTTCACGAATAGAACAGGAGCACCCTAAGGAGAAGTACTAGGACGAATAAAGCCAATGTCTAACAATTCCTGCAGTTGAGTCTTTAACTCCTGAAGTTCAATAGGAGCCATTCGATATGGGGCTTTGGAAATGGGTTTTGTACCGGGTTCAAGGTCGATACAAAATTCAATTTCACGCTCTGGGGGTAGGCCAGGAAGTTCTTCAGGAAATACGTCAGGGAATTCATTAACAATAGAAATATTATTCAGAACTGACGTATTTTTGTTTAGATCTGTGACATGAGCTAAGAAAGTTTGACATCCGTTTTTCAATAAACGAATAGCTTTATGGCTTGAGATGACAGTGATTGATTTTAATGGTTTGGTTGTTTGAATTCGCATAATAGGTCGATTGGGAATATGAAAGCTAACAACCTTACGGAAACAATCAATTTTTGCATGATGAGTAGTTAACCAATCAATCCCTAGAATTACATCAAATGCAAGTATTTTTAATGCAATAAGATCGACAGGTAATGCGTGGGTACCAACTTGAACCAAACAAGACTTATAAACCGTGGATGTAATGAAGTTTTCTCCCAACGGAGTTTCCACAGATAAGTCAAAGTCTAATTTCTCCGGAGTCAAATTTAATCGTTGAGCGCAAGTAGGAGAATTAAAAGAATGGGTAGAACCGGTATCAAATAAAGTGTAGACTTCGCTAGAGTTTATGATAAGCTTACCCGTGATGACCTCATGTGGGTTCCTTGCTTTCTGGGAGGTCACAACAAACGCTCTTCCTTGCACTACCGGCTTTGACTTTTCTGGGACAGCTTTTGGTGCCTCCATCCTAGTTGAATTTGTCTTCGGTGAACGACAAAATCGGGCTAAGTGGCCTTCTCTTCCACAATTATAACATGCTTTGGACGGCATCGCGCAATTTGGACTGATGTGTCCCTCCCCTCCGCATTTGAAGCATATGATAGGTTGTCTTTCTCCTTCTTTAACAACGGTTGCTGATGCTGACGTCTTTCCATCATTGTTGAATCTCCTCTTCTTGAAATGTCCATTCTTATTGTTTTGGCCCTGATTACCACCGAAGTGGTTACCATTTCTGGCCTGATGATTTCCTCCACGCTTGTTGTCACCGCTTCGATGACTGCTCTCACTGGTATTATCATTTTGCCGACTGCTCTCTTTTGATTGCGTTGACTCGTTATCGCGCTCTACCAACTGAGCCCTATTTACAACATCAGAATACAAACACAGTTTATGAGAAATAAGATGTTGACGTATCTCCGGCTTTAAACCTCTTAAAAATAATCGTTCCATTCTCTCTTCATTATCCAGCAAATGGGACGCAAACCGGGATAACTCCGCAAATTTTGCCTCGTATTGCGACACGGTCATATTATTTTGCTCCAATTTGATAAACTCCACCTCCTTCATGTGACGGATACTTTCAGGAAAGTATTTGTCATTGAACAGCTCTTGGAACTTCTCCCAAGACATCTTCAGTACGGCAGGTTGAGTACGTTTTACCGATTCCCACCAGTAATCTGCCTCTCCGCGCAACATAAAGGCGGCAAAGGGAACCTTTTGCTCCTCGGAGCATCCCAAGACATCAAATATTTTGGTGATCTGCTTTATCCATGCTTCCGCAATAAGTGGTTTTGGCTCTCCCTTAAACTCCGGTGGTCCCAGCTCCTTGAACTGTTTAGCGGTGACCGCCCGAGAATTTTCAGTGTTTCCACCTACATTTTGAACAGGAGCCGCTCTCGCTTGCTGTTGCATGAATTGCATAAAGCCTCTGAACAATCCATCATTCATCTTTTGGTCATGAGGATTGTCGCCTTCCTGATGCACATTCTCCTGATTATTGATATGTGGAGACTCAACGGTCTCTTGTGCTCCATTGTTATTCTCAACATTTTCGGAAGTCATTTTCAAATACTGCCACAAAACAAAAATTAATTGACATTTAACATAATATCTCTAAACTTTGACCAACTAATTTAAATACAAAATAAATTTAAGTAGGTCATACTAGCGAAGGAATTCCCCGTCTCTCCCCTCCTAGTTCTAGTCTCACATCTTAGCCAGGGATCATATCCCTACGCTTTGATACCAACTGTGACGCCCCCAAAATTAGGTATACATCACCCATCTTGAGTCGTCAGATACATGGTACAGAATTCAAATACAACTTACTAATACCACTGTCGTGTATAATACGACAAAATACAACTGTGAGTTTGAATACAATAATTGTCTACTAGAGATCATACAAACTCAAAAGGAGTCCTCAATACAATTATTGTCACACTATTTCACAGAATAGTGAGGACTACTAATGCTATCCTCTGGACCATTACTCCGTTCCCCGACTCGTCCCTGCTATGTTCTCATTTCCTGAAGAGAACAATGAAAGAAAGGGTGAGCTCAACTAGCCCAGTAAGAAATATTATGACCAAGATAATGCATAATAAATTATCGTTAGCCTTCAACAGTATTAAACTGATAAAATATAACAACATCAAGTTTAACAGCAGCGGATCAAGTAATCCATTAAAAGAGTCAAGTAGAGAATAGAATCTACTATCTTTTATGATTTTAAAAGTTTTTAATCACTTTTATCGCTGAGACTCAGCTTAATAAATAATCCACATCATCCCTGCACTACGGCCAAAGATACTCATTAGGGTCACGACCACAAATTCCATGCACTACGGGCCAAGGATATTTGTGTATTCATCAATGGTCATGATCATGCCAACAACTGTCCATCAATGCACTACGGCAAATGAGACTTTTACCACATCATTTGTAACATTACGGTCATGATTACACCGAATAATCCCTGGTCATAATCATACCAAGTCCATCCATGCTCTACAGGCTACAGATGACTTTCAAAAATATAAATAAGAGGATGATGACAATGATATAAGAATTCAATAAAACAAATTCAAGAATTATTTTATCCAGGAATTATTAACGTCCAAATTGTCAACACGATACTATTTTGTGGTGTAAAATTCAAGAATGATCAGAAGAATATTTCCATGAAAGGATACTGGATGAAGCGCAAATGTCAAGGATATTCCACTAATTTCATGGAGTATAGAAATCAAAGTTTTATCCAACTGAGTATAATAAAGAATGGAATAACAAAAGAAATCACCATGCATGCGATAGACCGCACAGACAGGTTATTCCAACAGAATAATAATAATGGAATCAGGTCAGGTGAAATTCACACCGACAGGATGTTCCAACAGAATAATAAAGACGGAACCAGGTCCGGTGTAAAACACACAGACAGGATGTTCCAACGGAATAATAATAAAGACGGAACCAGGTCCGGTGTAAAACACACAGACAGGATGTTCCAACGGAATAATAATAAAGACGGAACCAGGTCCGGTGTAAAACACACAGACAGGATGTTCCAACAGAATGATAGAAGAATGTCACCAAGTATAGGGTAGACCGCGTATACAGGTTATTCCAACAGAATAATAAGAAATGGAATAACAACAGTTCTCTTCATGAATAAGAAAGAATAACACCCCTTACCGTAACAGAAACTGGATATGGGAAAAAAAAAGTTAAGTAGCAGAAAGCTTTTCTTCTATCTCTCTATAGTTTCTCTCTCTAGAGTTCAGTGAATTCGTAAGAAAATAATGAAGGAATGAGCTTCTATTTATAGGAAATTGGAATGCATAGTAACTAATCCATGAACGGTCCAGATTAATTTACTTTAATCTGACGGTCCATATTTAAAGAAAAATCTTTTAAATAAAATATAATATATTCTATTTATATAAAAAGATTTTTACTATGCAAACACTATGCAACACTATGCAAAACACTATGCAACACTATGCATAATAAAATATAATATATTCTATTTATAAAATGACTTTAATAAAGTATTCTGTTTTATATAAAAAGATGTTTCCGTTTTATTACGTTAATAATACGAATAAAACAAAACGTCATTATCGCTATAATAATTCATATTATTAATCGACAATAATTGAATCAAACTGAGCGGCTTCTCACATAAATATCAATAATCAATACCGTGTGCTACTATGCAACAACGCGTATTACTGTACTTTTACTACCCAGTAGTTCAACAGTATCAACGGTAAAACTTCCGCCGTTATTTTTAATAAAATATTTTTGTCATTTTCTCAATCCGACAATAATTCTGTTGTGGGGTCCACCAATAATTTTGCCGTCGTACGAATATTCCCCGACAAAAAGAATATTCCCCGACCAAACGAATATTTTATAACAACTTGCGTACTTTGCAAAATTTATAAATATTACCCACAACTATAACATTATATCAAATTTCTTCCATAATATTCAAAAATAATAATTATAAAAATTCATCTTTATTTATAAAAACTGGGGTCTTACAGTTTTGCTCCAGCTTGATGAACTCTATCTCTTTCATGTGACGAATACTTTCAGAAAAGTACTTATCGTTGAATAATTCTTGGAACTTCTCCCAAGTCATCTTCAGTGAGGCAGGTTGGGTACGTTTTACAGATTCCACCAGTAATCCGCCTCTGCACGCAACATGAAGGTGGCAAAGGGAACCTTTTGCTCCTCGGAGCATCCCAAGACATCAAATATCTTGTTAATATGCTTTATCCACGTCTCCGCCTTAAGTGATTTTGGCTCTCCAAAGAACTCCGGTGGTCCCAGTTCCTTAAATTGCTTCGCGGTGACCGTCCGAGAGTTGCCAGGGTTTTCACCTTCATTTTGGACAGGAGCCGCTCTCGCCTGATGTTGCATGAATTGCATAAAGCCTCTGAAAATTGCATCGGTCATCATTTGGTCAATGTTGTTGTTTGCTTGAGGAATGTCTCCTTCCTGATGCACATTATCCTGATTATTGATCTGTGGAGACTCAACGGTCTCCTGTGCTCCATTGATGTTCTCAACATTCTCGGATGCCATTTTCAAATACTTCCACAAAACAAGGGTTAATTATCATATCAAATAATATCACTATACTCTGACCGACCAATTAATTACCAAATAAACTTAGGTAGGTCATACTAGCGAAAGAATTCTCCGTCTCTCCCTTCCTAGTTCTTGTCTCACACCTTAGCTAGGGATTATATCCCTAAGTTTTGATACCAACTGTGACGCCCCCAAAATAGGTATACATCACCTATTCTGAGTCGCCAAATACATGGTACAAATACAAATAAAAACTTGATTATACAACTGTCGTGTAAAAATACGACAAAACATAACTGAGATTTTAAACAGGGATATTGCCTTCTAGACAATATTCATTCTCAAATAGAGTTCTCGTTACATTTATTATCACACTATTTAACAGAATAGTGAGGACTACTATCTAATATTATCATTCGGACCATCACTCCATTTCCCGACTCGTCCCAGCTACGTTCTCATTTCCTGAAGAGAACAGTGAAAGAAAGGGTGAGCTCAACTTGCCCAGCAAAAAATATTATGACTAAGATAATGAAAAATAAATTATCATTAGCCTTCAACAATATTAAACTGATAAAATACAATAGACATCAAGTTTAACTGCAGCGGATCAAGCAATTCATTAAAAGATTCAAGTAGAGAATAAAATCTACTATCTTTTATGATTTAAAAAGTTTTTCATCACTTTTATCGCTGAGACTTAGCTTAATAAATAATCCACATCATCCCTGCACTACGGCCAAGGATATTCATTAGGGTCACGATCACAACTTCCATGCATTATGGGCCAAGGATATTTGTGTATTCATCTATGGTCATGATCATGCCAATAACTGTCCATCAATGCACTACGGGCCAATGAGGACTTTTACCACATTATTTGTAATATTACAGTCATGATTACACCGAATAATCCCTGGTCATAATCATACCAAGTCCATCCATGCTCTACAGGCCACAGATGACTTTAAAAAAATATAAATATGAGGATGATGACAATTATATAAGAATTCAATAAAACAAGTTCAAGAATTAAGTTTTTCAGGAACTAATAACGTCCAAATTATCAACATGATACTTCTTTGTAAAGTAAAATTCAAGAATGCTCAGAAGAATATTTCCATGGAAAGATACTGGATGAAGCGCAAATATTAAGGATATTCCACTAATTTCATGGAGTATAGAAGTCAAAATTTTAACCATCTGAAAAATAATAAAGAATGGAATAATAACAGAAATCACCATGCATGCGGTACTTCGCATAGACAGGTTATTCCAATAGAATAATAATAACGGAACCAGGTCAGGTGAAAATCACACCGACAGGATGTTCCAACAGAATAATAAAGAATGGAATAACAACAGAATTCACCATGCATGCGGTACTCTGCATAGACAGGTTATTCCAACAAAATAATAAATACAGAATAATAAAGACGGAACAAGGTCCGGTGTAAAACACACAGACATGATATTCCAATAGAATAATAAAGACGGAACCAGGTCCGGCGTAATGCACATACATGATATTCCAACAGAATAATAGAAGAATGTCAACAAGTATAGAGTATTCCGCGTATACAGGTTATGTATAGGGTATGCCTCGTATACATGTTATTCCAACAGAATCATAAAGAATGAAATAACATAAGAATTTCACCAAGTATAGGGTAAGCCACGTATACAGGTTATTCCAACAGAATAAATAAGAATTGAATAACAGAAGT
This sequence comes from Panax japonicus, assembly GCA_020205505.1. NCBI lineage: Eukaryota > Viridiplantae > Streptophyta > Magnoliopsida > Apiales > Araliaceae > Panax > Panax japonicus. Next base: position 5,031,495 of record CM035098.1, on the reverse strand, counting down.
TCTCTTCATGAATACAAAAGAATAATATCCCTTACCGTAAAAGAAACTGGATATAGGAAAAAAAGTTAGCAGACTTCTCTTCTTATTTCTCTCTATAACTTTCTCTCTCTAGAGTTCAGTGAATTCGTAAGAAAATAATGAAGGAATGAACTTCTATTTATAGAAAAATGGAATGCATAGTAACTAACTCATGAACGGTTCAGATTGGTTTACTTTAATCTGACGGTCCATATTTAAATAAAAATCTTTTAAATAAAATATAATATATTCTATTTATATAAAAAGATTTTTACTATGCAAACACTATGCAGACACTATGCAAACACTATACATAATAAAATATAATATATTCTATTTATAGAATAACTTTAATAAAGTATTCTGTTTTATATAAAAAGATGTTTTTGTTTTATTACGTTAATAATACGAATAAAACAAAACTTCATCATCATATAAAATATCGACAATAATTGAATCAACCGAGTGACTTCTCACATAAGCATCAATAATCAATACCGTATGCTACTATACAACCACACGTATTACTGTACTTTTACTACTGAGTAGTTCAACAGTATCAACGGTAAAACTTCCGCCGTTATTTCAATAAAATATTTTTGTCATTTTCTTAATCCGACAATAATTCTGTTGTGGGGTCCACCAATGATTGTGTCATCGTATGAATATTTTCTGTTTACAACGAATATTCCCCGACCAATCGAATTTTATATAACAACTTGCATACTTTGCAAAATTTATAATTATTATCCACAACTATAATATTATATCATAATATTTAAAAATGATAATTATAAAAAATTCATCTTTATTCAAAAAGTTGGGGTCTTACAAAGAAACTTGCCTCGTGCGTAGATTACACGTTAATAAAACTCGTTCTTTGATTTAGATCCTACATATCATTAATGTTCATAATACCAATCAATTATCACGTACTAAACATCATAAATTATTATTTGTCTAATCTCTACTTCATGACTATACTTAGTCAAATTATCGTACTTGTTTTCCATAATATAATATTACACAAACAACGAGTTAAATACATAATCAACGATTCAATTAACATCTAGATGTCTTCTTGACTTGATAAAACTTATTTTAATATCTCCTCATATGTCTAATAAATTTTATATTCATTAGACTAGGTTACAAACACATTTCTCTACTTAAACATAAAAAAAATTGCATTCCTGGACAAACTGCAGAGTGGCGCTGCGGCGCCACCTTGTAGTTCATTCTCGGCGCTGCGGCGCGGCCAGCGCTGCGGCCTGGGCAAGGTGTGGCTAGCGCTGCGGCGCGGGTAATAAGCCTGCAGCTGGCGCCACGGCGCAACGAAGCAGACACTGAACTGCAATTCGTGAAAAATTGCAGAACATGGCCAAAACACCCAATTAACATATTTTTGCACGAATTTTGACATACCCAAACATTGTAATGCATAAATAATTAATACTCAACCCTTCTAGCATGTTTTAACAAGTTTAAACACATAATTTTCAGAAATCAAACATCAAATTTTACTGTTCTTGATGTTTTTGAAGTTCTTGAACAAAAACATAGATTTTAATGCTACGGATTCGTTATAAAGCCAGATCCAACCATTCAAGTTTCATTTTGTTCATTTTAACATGCATAATCATATAAGGGTGTGAATTTAGTAAAACGACTTATGTTTGACATATAAATTCACATATAAGGCCATATGGCCATATCACGTACTCTGCAAATTTTTGAAATAACAAGCCATAATATATTATAAAAATTATGATATTGAATCATATAAAATACATATTAAACATGCTACACTACTCGTATTATTATATATATTCCTAATACCATATCCCAATTACAGAGATTTACAGAACAAATGAAAGCCATATCATAAAAACTTTAAAAGACGTAAGTATATAAATTGGGTTGAAGATATTACCCAAGCGTAGATTACTAGAAAGTGAATTTCCCAACAAAACTCTGAACTCTCAACTCTCTCTTTGTATCTTTCTCTGTGAATGCTTTCTAGACTTAGAAAAATAACAAGAAAGGAGAAGACGTCTGATAATAAAGGCGAAGAACTGACGCGCATTAGTGGTCAGTTACCCAGTCATGGGTTAACTACCCATAACCTCCCTTAGTGCCATGTTTGGCTAGCAAGAAACCATTTAATTTAATAAAGTCTTATAATATAGTTTTAAATAATGTCACACTCCTTCATAAAATAAAACCCATATTTTATTTAATTTATTTTAAATAAAATATAATAATTTATCATTAATTCACATAGTCACATAATTAAATTTCTCATTGATTAATAATATCAAAATTTTAAATCTCTAATTAATAATTAAATTAATTAAAATAATAATAGGTTTATTAAATATTTCTTTTAATTCAATAAGCTCACATAATGACATACTTCGAATAATAAAAATTCTCCACATTAATTTAATAAATATAATACATATAATTAAATTAGTCTATCACACCTCCATCAATTATTTAATTAATCTAATAATTAATTCATCAAAAAATATTTATTCAATCAAATAAATATTCAAAATTAACTTTATCCAGTAAGGTTGTACTAGCTTGCATCTGGAACAGCTTCTCGTCAATTTCTATAGGATACTTCACTTCCAATTCCAGCTTTTCCATTGCTAAAATTAGCTCTTCCTGAGCGGTAAACATCATCAATTTCTCTTGACCTTTTCTACTTAGGGCGTCGGCCACCACATTTGCGTTACCCGGATGGTATAGAATCTCACAATCGTAGTCCTTAATTAACTCCAACCACCTTCTTTGACGCATGTTCAAGTCTTTTTGTGTAAAAATATATTTCAGACTCTTGTGGTCTGTATATATTTCACACTTCTCCCCATAGAGATAATGCCTCTAGATTTTCAAAGCAAAAATCACTGCAGCTAACTCCAAGTCATGGGTCGGATACCCCTTCTCATAATCCTTCAATTGTCGTGACGCGTACGTAATGACTCTACCGTTCTGCATAAGCACACAACCAAGTCCTTTGTGCGACGCATCACTATATACCACAAAATTTCCTGTGTCATTTGGAAGAGATAACACAGGTGCCGAACTCAACCTCTTCTTTAATTCCTGAAAACTTTCCTCACACTTCTCTGTCCAAACGAATTTCACCGATTTCCTAGTCAAATTCGTCAACGGAGTTGCGATATTGGAAAAATCCTGAATGAATCTTCTGTAATAACCTGCCAATCAAAGAAAACTTCTTACTTTCGACGACGTCTTCGGCTGATCCCAGTTAATCACAGCTTCGACTTTGGAGGGATCCATCGAAATTCCTTCTCTATCAATCACATGTCTAAGAAATTGTACTCTTTCAATCCAGAATTCACATTTCAAAAACTTAGCATACAACTTCTCTTTTCTCAATGTCTCTAATGTCAACCTCAAATGATCTTCGTGTTCTTCCTTGGTTTTTGAATATACCAAAATGTCATCTATAAATACCACTACGAATTTGTCCAAAAACGGTTTGAACACTCCATTCATTAAGCCCATAAATGCTGCAGGAGCATTTGTTAGACCAAATGACATTACCAAAAATTCATAGTGACCGTATCGCGTTCTGAATGCTGTCTTCGGTACATCCTCTGGTCTAACCTTCAGTTGATGATAACCACTTCTCAAATTTATCTTCGAAAAATATCTTGCTCCCTTTAACTGATCGAACAGATCGTCGATTCGCGGTAATGGATACTTATTCTTAATTATGACCTTATTCAGTTCTCTATAGTCTATGCAGAGTCGTATTGTACCATCCTTCTTCTTCTTAGGGGAATGAATTAGAATTTGTTTTTATCTTCATTTGTTAAGTTAGTTGGACAGTTTTGTTAAGAGTCTTAAGGAACATTAATTAGACAGGACACATGTTGAATTGTGGGAATGACAATTGTCAAGTTATTGTATCATGTACTGTGTTTTAACATATATAAATAATGCAATCACTAAGAAAAGACCACTAATTAAGCAGATTATTTTTAATCTCCCCATTACAATCCTATTACATAACTACATATAATATTAATAAAGTTTGATGAGCACCCAGTTCCATGCCACAAAGGCAGAAATTACTCATTACTAGTCCTCTAACTAGATACAAACCCCCGCATTGCGGCGAGATTATTCAAATTTTTAATAATAAATGTGTACGTACAATTAATAAATTAAAATATAATAAGAACATGGTAGATTGTTGTGCGATAATTAAATTTTACCCAAAAAATAGATGAATATACATTGTAGGGGGTAGTGTTGAGATAGAGCAGTGATTTTATTAAATAATAATTAAATTATAAAGGATAATATCAAAACAGTTGATATTATCAAAAGAGTATAGATTTTTAGTGATTTAGGGGATTATAAATCTAAAATTTAGGGAAATGAATTAGGATTTGTTTTCATCTTCATTTGTTAAGTTAGTTGGACAGTTTTGTTAAGAGTCTTAAGGAACATTAATTAGACAGGACACGTGTTGAATTTTGGGAATGACAAGTGTCAAGTTATTGTATTATGTACTATGTTTTAGTATATATAATAATAGATTTTTAGTGATTTAGAGGATTATAAATCTAAAATTTAGGGGAATGAATTAGGATTTGTTTTCATCTTCATTTGTTAAGTTAGTTGGACAGTTTTGTTAAGAGTCTTAAGGAACATTAATTAGACAGGACACATGTTGAATTGTGGGAATGACAAGTGTCAAGTTATTGTATAATGTACCGTGTTTTAGTATATATAATAATAGATAATAGATTTTTAGTGATTTAGGGGATTATAAATCTAAAATTTAGGGGAATGAATTAGGATTTGTTTTCATCTTCATTTGTTAAGTTAATAAGACAATTTTGTTCAGAGTCTTAAGGAATAATTAGACATGACACGTGTTGAATTGTGGGAATAACAAGTGTCAAGTTATTGTATCATGTACTGTATTTTAGTATATATAATAATAGATAATAGATAATAGATAATAGATGTGTTCCAAAACTAGGGCATATGATCAAAGATAATTGTATATGGGGAAAATATTTCCTTCTCGAATGGAAGTAGAACTCACTGTATATGCTGCTCATGTAATGTAATAGAAGACCGTATAAAAATATCAAAAAATATATATAAATATCAGTTCCTTTCACACACACACACACACACACACACACACACACATATATATATATATATATATATATATATATATATATATATATATATATATAAGGATCAAGTGCATACCCTTTATCTTACTCACCCGTGCTCACTCCCTTTTAGTGACGGACCCGACGACGGTTTCGGTCATACAACCGTCGATATATTTTTAGCGACAGACAACATATAGTGTCGCTAAAAGTATTGATGACGGTTGTATGACCGTACTGTTATCGGGTCCGTAGTTAAAGGGGTGAGCACATATGACTAAGATAACGAGTAAGATAAGGGTATATTCTTGATCCGGACGGTATATATTATATTATATATATATATATATAACTCAAATCCCAAGCATCCAACGGCCTCTTCTAAAATTATTTGGGCCTTCAACATCCTAGAACTATCAAAAATTCAAACAAAATCTCTGTTCTTTCTAAATCAAAAACAAAACCCAACCTCTGTTCGGTCTCTCCAAAACAAATTGAAGTTGTTCGCTCAAAAAATAAAATAAAAACCAATCTCTGAATCAAACAACCTAGCTCGAAAAAATCGAATCAAGCAACACGAAGACCAACTCGACTTCGATTCGGTAAACCCTTAACTATTATCCATCAACTCGTTCTGGGTTTTGACCTTGGACGATTTGTAGGTTTTATGTGATCCATTTAATTCTCTTTGCAATTTGGGTTTTTTTTAGAGGATTTGGTCCTTATGTTATTTCATCTTTCTCTCCCGTACGAACATTGAAATCTCTTTGTCTGCTCGATAGCCATTGCCAGTGTATAAGAGGTAAAATTTTCTTAATTAATCATTACACTTTTTTCCCCTCTCACTCTCAAGTTACATTAGTTATTTGCAGAAATTTTTAATTTTTATTTTATTAATAATCTTTCTCAAAATTTCAGTTTACCCCTTTTTATTCTTTCGAAGTCATGTTTTATTAATTTATTTACTGCTATAAAATTGTGTCGGGTTCTACTTTTTCCCAAGTGATTTCTTATTTCGTGTGTTATAGAAAAACTCCAATCTTTGTTGTTTTAGTTATTTTTCTTGTCATTAGTATGATTATAAGGGAAAATTATTTTTCGATTATGGTTCGCGAGTATGAATATATGTAAAGCTAAGTTTGATTCTTGGGCGGCTAACGATTTCTGGGGAAGTTGGGTCAATTTGGTACTTCAAGTCCAGAAATCGTCAGCCGCCCAAGAATCAAACTTAGCTTTACATATATTCATATTCGCGAACAATAATCGAACATATTCGATTGAATTCATGGCGAATGATTCGAAATCTATCGAGCTACTCATGTAGAAAACGAGTAGAGTAGGACTTCTCTCACATCCGGATCGTGAGGAGTCGAATAATAAAGACTGCTCAAAATCGACTCGCCAATATACGAACTCGACTCCCGTTCGATTTTTCCCGAATCGACTCCGATCCGAGCCCTACCCCGACCCTTCCGACTCATTTTCAGCCTTGGACACATTTGACCCAAAATTTATAACGTCAAATGTACTTTTGAAAAAAAGAGTTCAAGGTATAAGTGAGACTTCAGGATAAACTTTGGGGTATTTTTGCAACTTTGCCGTATAAATATTCTTACCTCCTTTCCAAAAATGTCCTTACAAGTGTCACTTTCATAAGTAAGAAGCTTTCTCTCACATTCACACCAGTAGATCGTTGAAGAGATCAGAAGATGAACGAATAATACCAATCCATCCTCCTCGATTCCTCTGCTCGTTTCCCTCCTACCCAAGGTCGGTTCTATTCCCAATCAATAAATTTCTATTTTGACTTGCAAATTTGTGGTTGATGATTTTGGAATGAATTAAGGGTGAGATTATCGTACGGAACTTTTGGGTTTAGAGCAGATGCATCGATTTTGGAATCGACGGTGTATAGGGTTGGGATATTGGCGGCGCTAAGGTCGCTCAAGACTCAAGCTATGATCAGATACATAAAAGTTCAAGCATACAACTTAAGTAGTTATTAGAACTGTTGTTTACATTGCGATTCAAAGTTTCAAAACTCGTACGTAACATAAAACTTTGAAAGCCACTGAAGCAATTAGTTTCAATCTTAGCAGTGTTGCTGACTAACATATAACATTACTGATTAACTTGAGGTGATGTATTTCAATAAATGCAAAGATGGGTTAACTTTTACCTTCTCTGATGTTCTACCATACTGCTGAGGTAATATCTTTCTTCACACAATCCCCTGTCAAATATACAACTCCTAGAAGATATAGAGCACCTGGATATAACTACAAAATAGCAAGCATCATTAGGTTTCGAGCCTTGAAAACTTACACTGAAAATGATAATGCTTTGGTGAAACATACTACACACCTGGTCAACCGCCTTCTCCAAATAATGAAAAGCTTGTTGATCCGATTGAACATATTCATTCTATTTATAAACCAATCAAAAGGAAACTAGAGTTAGATAGGATTTAGGAGGGAAAATATTACTAGAAAAGGAATAATAAAATATATGGGAGAGTAGTATGTCTGACATGGAATCAAGCAGACAAAAATATGCAATTCAAAAAACTCTAACATCAACTGATTAATACCAAAAGTTGTCCTTGAACGCTAAAGAAAAACAAAAACTAAGGAGTGGGCATTACAACATTCACTTTCATGGTATTGGTAATATTTCAGATTAGATAAGTCTACCATTGAGGCCTTCTCTGTCCATCTCCTCAGTAGCGCCACCATTCAAAACCAACCAGCATATTAAGTTCTGAATCTGCTAATGCTTCCCCACAGAACATAAAGACTACTCCAGTGTCATCTTTGAATTGTGTACCATTCAAGAGGTGTGAATTCATTGTTTTCAAACAAATAATAGGTTATCAATTAGGTCTACAATTGGTTATAGATTGCAATGAGAACATGAACGTTTCACCAAGGAAAGGAGGCTTAAGATGCTGTTGAATTGCTTCCTATGAAAATTTAACGGCAGTTCACAATATCTTGCTAAATTGCTATTGATGCCAGAACATCAGTTTTAACTTTTAATAAAAAGCATATGGAGTTTGACCTCAACTCTTAAACTGTAACCCAACTCATACTGCGCATCTGCATCCCCATATTTGCGGACCTCTTTTATGACAAGGAAAGGAAGGTTTATTATTATTGAGCATAAACAACATATGCGTAAACGAAAAATAATGAAGGTCCTCAGAAAGTTAAGTTACCATAACCTCAAAGTCAGATAGACAATAATGCTACAGGGTAGTTGTGTGGACCACATGGAAAGAAGTGAAAAGAAAGAATTTAAGAACTTCAGCCATGTCCTAATCTAGATATCATCTAATTTATCAAAATATCTAGAACATAGGTCAAATAATATTACCTAGAACACAAAATTTCGTAGAGAAGTAATAAGCACTGAACTTCACATTTTGAAAATGTCTTACATAGCTTTGCATGCCCGAGGGTCATGGTATTTGAGATGCAATTTGGAAAGCCAATATCTTGCATGCGTATTTGAGTTGTCAGTCTCCAGAGCCAATTCAAAGTTATCCTTTGCTGTCTGACATAAAACCCGAAAACAAATGCTAGTAATTAATAAAATAAAATAAGTGTTTCTCCTTAGTTAAAAATCTTAACTTCAAATAAACAACACTTGAAGTTTAAAAACAAGGAATGAAGTAAAACAGATTACTCAATTCAAATTGCAAATATAGCAAGAGGATGTAACGTTAAACAAGGAAAGAAGGGTGACGGAACGAGAAACCAATACGAGAGTGCGTCCACATCACTTCAATTCTGAAATGGTTCAAACTTTTTATTAATTTTTTTATAATTTCCAAATAAACATTGTACTTACATAAAAGCTACTTTCTATATGGATTTACGCGATGATCAAGCATTTTGTTTAGTTGGAACGTACTTGCATTTGTTTGGAAAGCCTTCCACCATCCAAAGCTTCACGAGAGAGAGAAAACGACACTTCATTGACATTTCTCACCAAAATTTTAACTCCGTATACCTAAATAGAATGATAAACAATCAAATACAACCAGCTTCATCAACTAAACAAAATTCCTTATGTCTAGTAAAAATCCTAAAATCTGAATACAACGGAATGAAAAAAAAATAAAAATAAATGAGGATTTGGTTCCATCGAACAAAGCTGAACATGCATTGGTCATACATTTGAATTAGATACTCACTTTCTTAAAGTATGTTTTGTTCATATTACTCGGAACATTAATGTTCCAACCCAATCAAATGAAATTGACTCAGAATTGTAATGCAATAATATGTGAATATATATCATTTGAATAAATAACTTTAATCCACTTCTCAAAGTTCTAAAAACTAGGACACTCCACTAGGTACACCCTTTATGTAGTATGCACCTATATCCCCATGAATGCATATTCATGTAGCCATGTAGTTTAAAATTTATACAGTGAGAGAGAGAGAGAAGCACAACATATTCAACAAATAGAGAATGAAATAACTTAATACACATAATTAGAGATGTTGGAATGTGCTTTGCTTACATATTCAAAAATGTGGCACGATCAAAACATCCAAGTAACATCTTTATGCAGAGAAATAAGCTTAGTGGTATTTGACATTCATGTGGTACATCATTGTGCCTATTACGGGAGAATGTATGATCAAACGCAAAATTGTTTTGGATACTAATAATCAAGTTTTTAACTGAATATAACATCTAATATAACTAATCACATTTCAAGAACCCGTGTAGGATTTCTTGTGAAATTAAAGTGAGCAAATTTCTACTTTCAATGTTTCTAGTTTAACAATTACAACAATCCTAACTGGTTTATTAAGGAGGGTGTATTCAACTAAGACTTTTAATGACTTTAAAAGTTTGGTTGTATTCAATCAAAACATTTAAATAGTTTATAAAAGTTTACTGATATTCAATTATAACTTTTGTAATGTCTTTAAAAGTTAGGTGATATTGAATTGAGAATGTTATAAATTCTATAAGTATTTTGGTATTCAAAAAGTCATTGATTTTTTAGATTTTTATCAAATGGTAGAGTTTGACAGACTTTAGAAGAAGAGATACCCATATCCAAAGTTTGACCTCATCTCTAAAGACTTTCAAAGACATCTAAATATTTGAGAAAGGGAAAAGATTAACAAAGGAGAAAGAGAAAGAGATAGAGATAGAGCATATATATATATGTCTCACTTTCTCTCTCTACCTCAGTCCTCTCAAAATAAAAACCTCAAAAAGGAAGACAATTATTATAATAGGCGAGGAGAGATAAAAAGGAGGGGTTAAAAAGAGGGAGTAATGTTAAGGGTTTCAAATAGAACCAATGGTATAAATGGAGATACAAATATTTTAATATCATTTTATATTTTTTTCTCTTATAAAAAAATCTCATTTAATATATTTGTAAGTATTAAGGAGGTGTTTTGTTTTATGTTTATTTTTAAAAGTAATTAATTTGTTAATTTTGTTATTTGTTGAAAATTATAAATTGTTAGTTTAATAATAATTACTTAATAGGAAAACAACAATGAACAATTTTAAAATCGAAATTGTTATTTTATATTACTATTAGTAGAAAATAACTTTTTGTATGATCTAATAATTCAACTTCAACGATGCCTTTTATTTCAAATTAGGTTGTTACATGGTCAAAATATTTTAATATTATTTAATATCGTAATCATTCATCTAAAATATAAGATCTTTGTTGACTTTTTAACAATTAATATAAGCTGCAACATATATTAAAAATATACAAATGTCTATCAAAGTCTCGATAAAAAGTCTATAAAAGTTTGTCACTTATTTCATAGTCTTTAAAAGTAATTTTAAAAATCTTTAAAAGATTAAAATCCACAAACTCTACAAAAACCTGTTACTTAAAAAAAGTATTTAAAAATCATTATTGAATACACCCTTCTAAGTGTCTTCTCAGCAATACAAAGGCAACTATGCCACGGGTGCAAGAGTACAAACCTCAAAAAACCATTTTCTCTATGGGAATAATAAACTTTCCACAAAAAAAATATGGTGGGGGCACCCTTCAGTAAAACCCCAATCCAGTAGTTTGTATACTTAAACCTATTGGCTGATTACTATGCTTAATGATTAATTTATCATAAGCATTCATATATTCTACTTGTTGTAGACATAATCACAAACATATGGGGGTGCATCATAAAATGCCCAAAGACAGAATAAAAAACAAATAGTTATGCAACCAATATTATGTACGAAACTAAATTCCCAAAAAAATATCAGTTTTTGGAAATTCAATTGCACCTTAATTATGTTCATTAAAGTGTTTTTTCACTTGAAGTTTGTAACCATTCTAGCGTATAATTTAAAATTCAATAGCGAAAATAAAAAAAAACGCGGGAATGAGAGGGAGTCATACTCGAGTGAGTTGCGGGTAGGAAGAAGATGAAGTGGGTTGTTGCAGACCTCGCAGGTACTGCTTCAACGGATGGAAATGGATCGGTGAAGATCCGCCCAAACAACTCTATAAACAGATCTATATATTCCTTAGTTTTTATATAAAATTCTTAGTATATATATATATATATATATAGAAGTTATGAAATCATACCCTTGTAGATACGAGCTTCCACAGGTACGAGTATTCCTTCTCCGCATTCTTCTTGAATCTCTGGGTAGATTCCTTCATTTGATCAATGTTAGCCACCCAAGTGTATGACCTCTAGAGTTGATCCACCAAAAAAGAAGAATTTTCAAGAAGGGTGTATTGGCTCAAACCCTAGTTTTTCATATTTCTGTTGTAATAATATTAATAAGACTCCTCTAATTAATTTATATTTAATATTAATAAAATATTAAATATTAAATAATAAATATTAAATTATTTAATTTATTCTATCACCATAGATTAAATTAAATATACTTAACATATTATTACGATTATGCCATTAACTTCTTAAATAATTCTTCCTTTTATGGTGTGACCCTTTAGGTTCTCCATATTAAACCGGTTGTGAATAAATCAATTAGAACAATTCTAATCTTATTTAAATAAATAAATTAAACTATTAATTTATTTAAATAAATAATATTTATTCTACAATAGGGATAAACCTCCCTAGCGATCAACGACTTTCTTATTTCATTCCACCTTGGCCAAGGATTCCTGGGTTGTCATTTATCGAATCACATAGGACATTTCTCTTTTCTTACTAGAAGTGGTAGATTCTATAGATCATTCATTATCTCTATATATAACTTATTACACCCAAGCATACCCTTTGATATGCTCTAAGAGTCTTAAGGAATAAGTCAAAGTGTAATTCATTATATATAAGATACTATGATGATCTCAAGTCTAAGGATCATTTGTACTACTATCACTACATGAATTTCTATTGACAGACAAGTAAAACTCTATTAGGTATTCCTTAGCGAGTCACATTCAGTGAACTTATTCTCCAATAAGCACCTACATACTTGCTTTAGTGTCTCCACACAAATGATCATGAGATCAACCATTCTCATCAAATGAGCAAGCAACGTATGTATCAATCTATCCGGATTCATTAATCCCCTTTTTAGTTATCCATTGATTGAGAACATTTTAGTTTTAAGCTATCTAAGAATTTAGATCTCATTAACATGATCTCATCATGATTCTAAAAGCATTGCTTAAAATTATGGGTTTATCACATATTATTAAAACAACACCATGTAGATAATAAATGCTTTTAATAAATGATTTTTTTATTAATAAATAAATAAGATTGATTACAAAGTACATGCTTTATCATCATACATGATTGGCTTGTATGCATACTACTTTCTATCTACCACTTGCACTAAAGCCAATCGCCGTGGTATCTCATAACCATCTTCTCTAAGTGACGATTGAACCGCTGTAGTGTTAACGCTTTAGTAAATGGATATGCTATATTGTCTTGAGAGTCCACACGCTTTAGGGTGACGTCTCCTCTTTCAATGATCTCTCTGATCAAATGAAACCGCCGCAACACGTGTTTGGATTTCTGATGAGATCTGGGTTCCTTAGCCTGTGCAACGGCTCCGGTGTTGTCGCAGAATAAAGGTACTGTTCCTTTAATGCTAGGAACCACACCAAGTTCGGTAATGAACTTCTTCATCCAAACAGCCTCCTTTGCAGCTTCACTTGCAGCTATGTACTCTGCCTCTGTCACTGAATCAACAACTGTTTGCTGTTTGGACCACAATTCAAGGTAAACACATACCCCTAAACGGATTTACTGTCATCTTGGTCCGTACTTGAGCCTGTGAAGCCCTCTAGTTTAAATTTAGACTCACCGTAGACAAGAAAGACATCTTTAGTTCTTACATATTTTTTACTGCTTTCCAGTGCTCTTCTCCTGGATTCGATTGATATCTGCTTGTCACACTTAGTGCATGAGCGATATCTGGTCTAGTACATATCATACCGTACATGATAGATCCTATTGCTGAAGTATAATGAATCTTACTCATACGGTCTCTCTCCTTGGGTGTTTTTGGGGCCTGTTTTTTGGATAGATGTATTCATGAGACCTCTTTTGGTATCTTCCATGCTAAATTTCTTTAGCATCGAGTCAATGTACGTTCCTTGGGATAAGCCAAACATTCTTTTAGATTTATCTTTATAGTTCTTTATCCTCAAAATATAGGATGCTTCACCCAAGTCCTTCATGGAGAAGTGTTTAGATAACCAGATTTTAATCGATTGTAGCATAGGAATATCATTCCCTATTAGTATTATATCATCAACATATAATACAAGAAATGAAATAGCGCTCCCACTAACCTTCTTGTACACACATGGTTTATCCACATTTTTGATAAAATCAAAATCTTTGATTGTCTCATCAAAACGGATGTTCCACCTACGAGAAGCTTGCTTTAATCCATAAATGGATTGTTGTGGCTTACAGACTTGATTTGTTCCAACCTTTGAAACAAATCCCTCTGGCTGTGTCTTATACACATCCTTCTCAAGTTTCCCATTGAGGAAGGTTGTTTTCACGTCCATCTGCCAGATTTCGTAGTCATGGTAAGCTGCAATCGCAAGCAAAATCTGAATGGACTTGAGCATCGCTATTGGTGAGAAAGTTTTGTCATAGTCAACTCTTTGTCTTTGTTTGAAACCTTTTGCGACCAATCGGGCCTTATACCTTACCGTCTACTCCAGTATTTCTTTTAAAGACCCATTTACACCCAATAGGCTTAATGCCTTCAGGTGGTGAAACCAAAGTCCATACTTGGTTTTCATACATGGAGTCCATCTCGGATTTTGATGGTTTCTTGCCACTTCTCAGAGTCTTTACTACTCATAGCCTGTTCGTAATTCAATGGATGATCATCTATAATGCCTACCTCATCGTTATCCTGTATGATAAGTCGATACCTATCAAGTATCTTCGGTACTCTTTCAGATTTACGAATAGGGTGTGGTACAGAAAGAATCTCTACTTGGACAGGTTCATCCATTTGATCTGTAGTGGTTTGTGGTTCTTGAATTTCTTCAAGATGTATTTTCCTCCCACTGGCCCCTTCAAGGATAAATTCCTTTTCCAAGAAGACAGCATGTTTGGCAACAAACACCTTTTGTTCAGTAGGATTGTAGAAATAATATCCTAAACTTTCTCTAAGATATCCGACAAACGTGCACTTATCAGATCTTGTTCCAAGGTTATCATTATGAAACCTTTTCACATAAGCTCGATATCTCCAAAGCTTAACATGCTTAAGACTAGGCTTCCTCCCTGTCCACATCTCATATGGAGTCTTAGGGACGGAATTTTATATAAAAACTAAGAAGTATATAGATCCATTTATAGAGCGGTTTGGGCGGATCTTCACCGATCCATTTCCATCAGTTGAAGTAGTACCTGCGAGGTCTGCAACAATCCACTCCATCTTCTTCCTACCCGCAACTCACTTGAGTATGACTCTCCCTCTCATTCCCGCATTTTTTTTATTTTCGCTATCGAATTTTAAATTATACGCTAGAATGGTTACAAACTTCAAGTGGAAAACACTTTAATGAGCATAATTGAGGTGCAATCGAATTTCCAAAAACTGATTTTTTTTTTTGGGAATTTAGTTTCCCACATAATATTGGTTGCATAACTATTTACTTTTTATTCTATCTCTGGGCATTTTATGATGCACCCCATATGTTTGTGATTATGTCTATAACAAGTAGAATATATGAATGCTTATGATAAATTAATCATTAAGCATAGTAATCAGCCAATAGGTTAAGTATACAAACTAATGGATTGGGGTTTTACTGAAGGGTGCCCCCACCATATTTTTTTAGTGGAAAGTTTATTATTCCCATAGAGGAAATGGTTTTTTGAGGTCTGTACTCTTGCACCCGTGGCATAGTTGCCTTTGTATTGCTGAGAAGTCACTTAATAGACCAGTTAGGATTGTTGTAAATGTTAAACTAGAATCATTGAAAGTAGAAATTTGCTCACTTTAATTTCACAAGAAATCCTACATGGGTTCTTGAAATGTGTGATTAGTTATATTAGATGTTATATTCAATTGAAAACTTGATTATTAGTATCCAAGACAATTTTGCGTTTGATCATACATTCTCCCGTAATTGGCACAATGATGTACCACATGAATGTCAAATACCACTAGGCTTATTTCTCTACATGAAGATGTTACTTGGATGTTTTGATCTTGCCACATTTTTTGAATATGTGAGCAAAGCACATTCGCTTGAGAATTTTGCTTCCCACTGTAGGATTTCTTCGAATACACACATAAAAGATGATCTTCTTGATGATTTGCATTTGTCTCATTGCTCGTAATTATGTTTGACGATGTTATTTTCAAGTAGCTCATGTTAAATTGACTCACTTTCTTAAGGTTCCATCATTCCAACAAAACTAAATATGACGAGTTATTTATCTGCTTTATCAGTTGGGCTTCTGGATTTTTAACCTCATGCAAGATTGCTGTGCTTGATCCAAGTATCCTGAATATATACCTCAAACGATGCTGAGATCATTGTTCATGAAGGCTACTACTAAACACAACCTTCATCTTGCTCAATGCAATCCACAGGTAATTTTCCGTCTTCTTGATGTATGCAATTCAATTATTTATTTAGTTTATGCTTCTGTCACAGAGACGGATGCACACCAGGAATAAAACAGCGATGGAGCTTATTGCCAAAGGGTGGAGCGCCCTGAAAGAAGTTGATAGAGTGATTGACTATTGCGAGCTTAATGATAAGCGTCTAATCCCACTCCTTAGGGTAAATTGTAGTTAAATAAACATCAATTCATAACTTATTTTCTCTATAATTTCCTATAATAACATATAGATGTATTTTTTTTGGAGTATGTCTGTTTTCCAACATCTCTGATTATGCGTATTAAGTTATTTCATACTCTATTTGTTGAATATGTTGTGCTTCTGTCTCTCTTACTGTATAAAAAACTACATGGCTACATGCATATGCATTCATGGGGATATAGGTGCATACTACATAGAGGGTGTACTTAGTGGAGTGTCCTAGTTTTTAGAACTTTGAGAAGTGGATTAAAGTTATTTATTCAAATGATATATATTCACATATTATTGCATTACAATTCTGAGGCAATTTAATTTGATTGGGTTGGAACATTAATGTTCTGAGTAATATGAACAAAACATACTTTAAGAAAGTGAGTATCTATTTCAAATGTATGACCAATGCATGTTCAGCTTTGTTCAATGGAACCAAATCCTCATTTATTTTTATTTTTTTTTCATTCCGTTGTATTCAGATTTTAGGATTTTTACTAGACATAGGGAATTTTGTTTAGTTGATGAAGCTGGTTGTATTTGATTGTTTATCATTCTATTTAGGTTAAAATTTTGGTGTGAAATGTCAATGAAGTGTCTTTGTTTCTCTCTCTCTCTCGTGAAACTTTGGATGGTGGAAGGCTTTCCAAACAAATGCAAGTACGTTCCAACTAAACAAAATGCTTGATCATCGCGTAATCCATATAGAAAGTAGCTTTTATGTAAGTACAATGTTTATTTGGAAATTATAAAAAAATTAATAAAAAGTTTGAACCATTTCAGAATTGAAGTGATATGTGGACGCACTCTCGTATTGGTTTCTCCTTCTGTCACCCTTCTTTCCTTGTTTAACGTTACATCCTCTTGCTATATTTGCAATTTGAATTGAGTATACTGTTTTACTTCATTCCTGGTTTTTAAACTTCAAGTGTTTATTTGAAGTTGAGACTTTTAACTGAGGAGAAACACTTATTTTATTTTATTAATTACTAGTATTTGTTTTCGGGTTTTATGTCAGACAGCAAAGGATAACTTTGAATTGGCTCTGGAGGTTGACAATTCAAATACGCATGCGAGATATTGGCTTTCCAAATTGCATCTCAAATACCATGTCCCTGGGGCATGCAAAGCTATGTAAGACATTTTCAAAATGTGAAGTTCAGTGCTTATTACTTCTCTACGAAATTTTGTGTTCTAGGTAATATTATCTGACCAATGTTCTAGATATTTTGATAAATTAGATGATGTCTAGATTAGGACGTGGCTGAAGTTCTTAAATTCTTTCTTTTCACTTCTTTCCATGTGGTTCACACAACTACCCTGTAGCATTATTGTCTATCTGACTTTGAGGTTATGGTAACTTAACTTTCTGAGGACCTTCATTATTTTTCGTTTACGCATATGTTGTTTATGCTCAATAATAAATAATCCTTCCTTTCCTTGTCATAAAAGAGGCGCTGCTTTGTTAGTAGAAGCCGCAAATATGGGGGATGCAGATGCGCAGTATAAGTTGGGTTGCCGTTTAAGAGTTGAGGTCAGACTCCATATGCTTTTTATTAAAAGTTAAAACTAATGTTCTGGCAACAGTAGCAATTTAGCAAGATATTGTGAACTGCCGTTAAATTTTCATTGTAAGCAATTCAACAGCATCTTAAGCCTCCTTTCCTTGGTGAAACGTTCATGTTCTCATTGCAATCTATAACCAATTGTAGACCTAATTGATAACCTATTATTTGTTTGAAAACAATGAATTCACACACCTCTTGAATGGTACACAATTCAAAGATGACACTGGAGTTGTTTTTATGTTCTGTGGGGAAGCATTAGCAGATTCAGAACTTAATATGTTGGTTGGTTTTGAATGGTGGCGCTACTGAGGATATGAACAGAGAAGGCCTCAATGGTAGACTTATCTAGTATGATTATCTAGTAAGAAATATTACCAATACCATGAAAGTTAATGTTGTAATGCCCTCTCCTTAGTTTTTGTTTTTCTTTTGCGTTCAAGGACAACTTTTGGTATTAATCAGTTGATTTTTGAGTTTTTTGAATTGTATATTTTTTTGTCTGCTTGATTCCATGTCAGACATACTACTATTCTCCCATATATTTTATTATTCCTTTTCTAGTAATCTTTTCCCCCCTAAATCCTATCTAACTCTAGTGTCCTTTTGATTGGTTTATAAATAGAATGAATATGTTCAATCAGATCAACAAGCTTTTCATTATTTGGAGAAGGCGGTTGACCAGGTGTGTAGTATGTTTCACCAAAGCATTATCATTTTCAGTGTAATTTTTCAAGGCTCGAAACCTAATGATGCTTGCTATTTTGTAGTTACATCCAGGTGCTCTATATCTTCTAGGAGCCGTATATTTGACAGGGGATTGTGTGAAGAAAGATATTACCTCAGCAGTATGGTGTTTCCATAGAGCATCAGAGAAGGTAAAAGTTAACTCATCTTTGCATTTATTGAAATACATCACCTCAAGTTAATCAGTAATGTTATATGTTAGTCAGCAACACTGTTAAGATTGAAACTAATTGCTTCAGTGGCTTTCAAAGTTTTATGTTACGTACGAGTTTTGAAACTTTGAATCTCTGCAATGTAAACAACAGTTCTAATAACTACTTAATTTGTATGCTTGAACCTTTATGTATCGAGCTGGAACATGCAACCAAGACTCAGTTATTCAACTAAGGAAGCTGTCATACGTGTCCTCTCAACTTTTATTTTTTGCATATATGCAGGGCCATGCTGGGGCTGCTATAGCATATGGATCCCTTCTTCTTAGAGGTCAGCTGCTCACACCTTTTGACATTGATGATCACATACAGTTCCATTTTTTAATCTTTCTTTACCTAATGAAGTCTTTTGAATTTATTTTAAAGTTATTTCTTTAGTCGATCAATAACTTCTATTAATAATAGACTAAATGAGAAGACATTGTATGTCTTTAGTTTTGTATGGGCCTGTTCACGACATAGTTGTCACGGTGAGACACGACGGTAGTTGAGGACGGCCAAGCGATGTGCCGCCTATCATGGCCTCTGTATGGTGACAAGTCATTAACAATTTGCAATTTATACATTATTTATTAACTTCAAGGGTATATGGAAAAATAAAAGCTTATATACATTAAAAATCGAAACATAATAACTAACACTATAGAATACAATTAAAAACACAATTATATGAATACATCACAATCAAAACTAAAAAATAAAACACTTGACATTAAAAACTAGTAGAACAAGTTACCAAACACTACGTAGAAAATAAAGAATCAACCAAGTAAACACCCATCACACATTAAAAGTCTAATAAGTAATAAAATTACCCTACATAGTAAGTCCATGGATTATGACGAGTCATGGGTAAAATAAAATGACTCATTCACTTGGGCCAACTACCATGGGTTTGTCTTCGCTTACGACAACATGGCGATGACATGACAAGTTGACAATTATGGTTCACAATCCATTTACACAGAATAGAATAGAAATTATGATGAGTATTGAAATAGAGAAGAGGAAACACTTTCTTCGTTTATTAACAGTTTTGGTAGAAAGCCAAAAAAAGAGATGAAAGAAATGAGAAATTATATCTGTAGTTGTTTTGGACGAGGTTATATTTATTATGTCAAGCTGGATAATCAGTTATGTTGATTATGGATTATATGGCGATCCTACATTTCCTTCCCAAATCCTTTTGCTGCTTTGGATATTCTGAGTCAAGTGTTTTTATTCCAATTTTCTGTTGCCTAATTATTTTCAAAGAAACGAAAAATTCTTATCAGGTGTTCAAGTTCCAGAATGTCTGACAAAATTCAATGCAAAAAGGGATTCGGCAACTAGAACATCAAGGAATAATGCAGGAAGCCCTAAGAAAAATCCACTTGAGATGGCAAGAGAACAATTTGAAATTGCTGCTAAAGCAGAATGTGATCTTGGATTTAGATGGTTAAAAAGACTCGAGGAGGAAGAGAAGCGTCTACTCAATCCGCAGTTTGCAAATTATTTATAACCGTAGAAGACTCCTACAGCTGGTTTGATATATGTACCAAATTTTAGGTAAATACTATTTCGATAGATACCTCGGCGTTTTTGTTAAGAACTTTAATTTTTATATTTGAAATTCTAAGCTTGATGTTGAGGTAGATTGCAGTCATGAATGTTGCTCAAAGTTTTATTTACTTGCCTTACACGGATCAAATTGCTCAAAAATAAATTTGTTGTTGTTAGGTCTCAAGTCCAATATTTTAAACCCTAAATTGTTTGGTGCATACCAAGTTACTAACCATACATTCCTTTCTGTATATTAATAAATAAAGAAAATCTTTCTCATGGATCTTATGTCAAGTTGTCTGAAATTGTGATACTACTAGTCTCTAGATTAATCGAGTCTTGGATAGTGTGATTAAATAATATCAAGAGATTATATTCAAATGGAACATAACTTATGGAAATGACTTGATAATTGATGCAACTACTTTCTTAAATGCCAATGAAAATCTGTCATTTGAAGAAGTAGAAGGGCATCATTTAAAGGTCAAATAGGGTTAAATGTGCCCTTTTGGCAGGCTCAGTACATCAAAGCTGAGGATCTGCCTGCCTTATGATGACATTTCTAAGCTTAGTTGCTACATATTCAATATTGTTGTGTGCATATTTACATGCATGTTTTCTTGTTTTTGTATGTCATACATCTTTGCAGTTATTGAAGGCAGGTGGATGATTAGGAAACTAATCTTAGATGTCAATTATTGTGGCCTGCAAACTGATTAGCAGGGAATTTAAAAGTCGAGTTCTTGTAATTAATCTATTATTTGCTGTCGACAACTTGCAGAAACCGTTCAGTTGATGTATTAGTTTATATAATAATATCATTGACTATGCATTTTCATTTATGGTGATGTAGTGTTTAGTTATATCATGATTTTAAATAGGGATTGGAGTGGAAACTGAGATGGCACATACTTGTAGTAGATGAGATGGCTTATCATATTGTATTTGTTGATTTAGTTGAGTAGAATAAAACTTGGAATTGGACTCGGTCCGGTCCGTCTCACAAAAAGAGTCCCATTTCTGTTCTAAATTTACACTTGAAAGATTATATAAGTTGTTATTTAGTAGTGGCTGGAATAATTTTTTAATTTTGACAAACGATGCTATTTTGAAACTGAGGGGGAGGGAGTTTGTTTATTAGCACTTGCACTTAAATTTTAGAATATTATTATTCCAATAGAATAGAATAGAATAGAATAGGCAGTCTTTTAAAAGAGAGTGGTTCTACTTGCTTTCTTTTTATTTATAAAAATGCCATCCACGACCCCACTTGTTTTTTAAAAAAGACTCCAAAACGACGTAGTTTTAATAAATGAGTGCTATTTAAGGAGGAGTGCTATTTAAGGAGAATGCTCTTGATTCTTGCTCTATATATATATATGGAAAAAAAGTATGTACACAGTTGTGTATTACACAGTCGGTTATGGGGACAGAGTTTTGGGCTATAGCGACGGTTTCATCCGTCGCCATAGCTATTGTGGGCTATAGCGACAGCTGAACCGTCGCGATAGCCCAAAAAATCCGTCGTCATAACTTTACTGTATAATACACAGTTGTGTATATACATATAACCACACACACACACACACACACACACACACACACATATATATATATATATATATATATATATATATATATATATATATATATATATATATGGGATTTCATTCATGACAACCGTCATGAAAACTGTTCAGCAACCGAGCTCATCACCGTTGATATTTGCAATGTAAGGCTCAGATAAATTGTAAAAAAGACAATGCCGTTACAGGCTCATGCGGCAGCCAATTTGTCCAAAATTTAATTTAAATACGTGCTAAGTTACAGATAAATGATGATGGAAATTGTGTCGTCTATCAGGGTAGCTGTGATCTTCTGAGTATGCCCACGTTAGGGCCTTAGGTAATCATAACTGTGATTGAGTCCAGGGGTTAGGCCTTCCAATTATTATATGCTCGTATGCCCAAATTTGTAAAAGTGTGACAACCGTTAATATATTTCGCTCCTTTCTTAGTGACAGTATATAAAGACCTATACAAATAGCCCAAAACAGTTGCACCCCAAAAATACGTTACACAATTTTCAATGTTAGCAATAAAATACATTGGGATGAACAATATTTTTATTCCTAGTGAGGAACAATATTGCCCCATACAACCAAAGAATATAGGCCTTTGTGCATCGACCAACAATTTCCTTACTTGATTTAGGGGGACAATTTTAAGACCCCAACTTTTATGAATAAAGATTAATTTTTCTCTAAATATTATTTTGAATATTATGGTGTGGATTTGTTATAATGTTATAGTTGTGAGTAATATTTATAAATTTTGTAAAGTAAGCAAGTTGTTATAAAATATTCGTTTGGTCGAAGAATATTCGTTTTATGAGGGAATATTCGTACGACGAAATAATTATTTGGTGGACCCCACAACGGAATTACTGTCGGAGTTAGAAAACGACAAAAATATCATTTTATAAAAATAACGGCGAAAGTTTTACCGTTAACTGTTGAAACACCCGGTGATAAAAGTACAGTAATACGCGTGGTTACACAGTAACACATGATATTGTACAATATCTTTGATTATTGATGCTTACATGAGAAGTCACTCAGTTTATTTTAATTATTGTCACAATAATTGTTGCATAGTATCTCAAATTATTGTCACAATATTTTATATTATTAAATTAATAATTGAGACTACAAAGTTATTCATATTATTATTTGCATTATTGACAATGTCTAAAAAATTCTGTCTAGAAAAGGGGGTTGCTCACCTAATTGCACGTCAATAAGAAATTCTTATAGAAAAGCCTACTCTTTTCTGGGAATGATATGGTTGTTAATATTGCAAATTATAATATTAATGATGAATAAATGTTATTAAAATATATTTTGTGAAACCAAGTGAGTTGAGATAAATAGAGGAGATTTTTATGAAGTATTTATTGTAAATTTTGCTTATTACATGAACCCTCACTTACTCATTTTTCAAAATCATCGGTAAAAAGTTATCTCAAGTTTATTTTGTATATATATATATATATATATATATATTATTGGGCACAAGTGGGGGAAGAAAATGGGTCACGGGGGAAGTTATTATTATTATTATTATTATTATTATTATATATATATATATATTATAAGTTTTGTTTTTTAGTAAAATAGAATATATTATATTTTATTTGATTGCATAGTATTGCATAGTGCAACATAATAAAATAAAAAAAATTAGAAAGTTTCGCCCGTGAAATTTTTCCTTGTGCGTCCGTAATTTTATTTTATAAATAGTATCTTTCCATTCTCCTATAAATAGGATGCTTAGTTTAAAAATGAAAATCACACCAGAATTAGAGAATTCTTCTTCTATAATATTGAGCGTATTTCTTTAGAGTTAATTAAGGAAGTTTTAAGAGTATAAAACAGTATTTCAAGAATATCTCCGCTCTACCAGTCAAAAATATTCTCCTTTTATGGTAAGGGATATCATTATTATGGCAAGGGGTATTATTCATTTCATATTTGATTACGATATTATTTTTCGTGTTCGTAAGGAATTTTATTTTCGTTCAATATTCGTAAGAAATATTATATTCGTTCAATATTCGTAAGGAATATTATTTTCGTTCAATAGTCGTAAAGGATATTATTTTTGTTCAATATTCGTAAAAAATAATATTTTCTTTCATACTCTGTAGTATGTAAGTAATATTATTTCATTTCAGATTTTGAATTCTACACTCATTTTGTTAAGTATTGCTTCTATACTCCTTGAAATTAGTAGAATATCCTTGAAATTTGTGCTTCATCTAGTATCATTTCACAATGATATTTTTCTGAACATTCTTGTTAAAATTTAATCTTTTCATGTCGAGGTATTATTCACATGTTACTATTCACGAAGTACTATTCGCGGGATACTATTCACTCAGGTATTATTCACTCAGATACTATTCATCCAGGGTACTATTCATGATAAAAATTGATTTTTTTCTATCCAAATTATTTTTACATGAATATTATTCTTGAATTTTACTCCACAAAGCAGTTATCATGTTGACAATTTTAATATTTTTAAACTCTGGATAAATTTAAAGTCTTTAATATTTATCCTTGATTTTGTTTGATTGATGCTTATATCATTGTAATCATCTTCATACTTATATTGTGATGAAAGTCATCTTTGGCCCGTAGTGCATAGATGAACTATTTATTGGTATGATTATGACTATGTATCGGTATAATCATGACCTATATTATTACAAATGATGTGGTAAAAGTCCTCATTGTCCCGTAGTGCATTGATGGATAGTTGTTGGCATGATCATGACCATTGGTGATAATAACGAATATCCTTGGCCCGTAGTGCATGGATAATTCGTGGATGTGATAATAATGAATATCCTTGGCCCGTAGTGCATGGATAATTCATGGATGTGATAATAATGAATATTCTTGGCCCGTAATGCATGAATAATTTAGTGATGTGGATTATTTATTGAGCTGAGTCTCAACGATAAAATTAATGATAAACTTTTAAATCATATAAGATAGTAGATATCATACTCTACTTGACTCTTTTAATGAATTATTTATTTCGCTACAGTTAAACTTGTTGTCTATTGTATTCTATCAGTTTAAAACTGTTGAAAGCTAACTATAATTTATTCTGCATTATATTAGTCATAATATTCTTTACTGGGCTAGTTGAGCTCACCCTTTGCTTTCATTGTTCTCTTCAGAAAATGAGAATATAGCTGGGACTAGCCGGGGAATGGAGTGATGGTCCAAGATGGTGGTTATAACAATCCTCACTATTCTATGAAATAATGTGATAATAATTGTAATGAGGACTCCATTTGAGTTTGGATATTGTTTACGAGACAATATTCGTGTTAAAACTCTCAGGTTGCGTTTGTCGTATTGTATTAATGAAGTTTGTATTTGAATTTGTACCATGTATTTGGCAACTCGGAATGGGTTGTGTATACCTATTTTTGGGGCGTCACAGTTGGTATCAAAGCTTAGGGAATATGTTCCCTAACTGAGATGTGAGGCTAGAACTAGGAGGGGTGAGACGGGTAAATCATTAGCTAGTATGACCTACCTAAGCTTAATTGTTATTTAATTTATCGGTCAGAATATAGGGATAATATGTAGCATGTTAATTAACCTTTATTTTGTGACAGTGTTTGAGAATGACATCTGAAAATCAAGAGATGAACTCATATAGAGTTTTAAGTGCTGAATCGAGGATATTCATATAAAGAATACATATTGGAGTATAATATCTTGTTATAACAAAGATTTTTATTGGGTAGTACTAATTAAGTTATTAAACTTGATTGTAGGATGTCAGGCGAAGAAGAAATTAGAGATATCCATATGGTGAGTGAAGAATTAATAGTTGCACCCGAGCTAGTCGTAGAGGTAGCAGCTGAGAGTGAGGAAGAAGAGGAACCTGAGGAGGATTTATTAGGAGAACTTTATGATCGAAATGTAGAACTGCAAAATCGTATTCATGAGTTAGAAGAGCAGGCTGAAGAACGGCAGGCGGTCGTTGAGCAAAGGGATGCAACAATTCAAGATTATGTTACCCGATATGTGATGCTTGAACAGAAGCACACTTTGGCAGAGTATAAGATGATAAAGTTGGAATCTGAGAATTCAAATGTCAAGGATCAACTAAAAGAAGAAACAACTGAACGAGTGAATGAAGGATGCATGGGTAAAAGCCACACGATGCGTTGATATTGTGGAAAGAGAAGTCCGATCCAAGAAGGCTAAAATAGATGATATGTATTTCTTTTTTTGGAAAATAATTAGGAGAACCCCACATCGAGTTTTGAATTACCTTGTACATTGCGGTCAACCCCAATTCGATATGGTTCGAAGATTAATGATTCAGATCATGGATCAGGAGTACAACGAAGTAGTTGAGGGTGGAATATGCCCTATAACGAAAATCAAGTCCAGCTGGGATGGAGACACCAAAGGCCGTCCCAGAAAAGTTGAAGTCAATAGTTTAAGGGAGAGCGTTTGTCGTGACCTCCTAAAAAGCGAGGAACCCAAACGAGATTATCACGGGTAAGATAGTCATAAACTCTTGTGAAGTCCATACCTTATTTGATACCGATTCTACCCATTCTTTTATTTCTCGTACTTGCGCTCAACGTTTAAATTTAACTCCGAAGAAGTTAAACTTTGACTTATCTGTTGAAACTTTGTTAGGAGAAACCTTCATTACATCAATTGTTTATAGGTCTTGTTTGATTCAAATCGGCACCCTCACATTACCTGTCGATCTTATCTCTTTGAAAATACTTGCATTTGATGTGATTTTAGGGATTGATTGGTTAACTACTAATTATGATAAAATTAATTATTTTCGTAAGGTTATTAGCTTTCATATTTCTAACCAACCTATAATGCGAATTCAAGCAACCAAACCACTGAAGTCAATTACTGTCGTATCAAGCCATAAAGCCATTCGTTTATTAAAAAACAGATGTCAAGCTTTCTTAGCCCATGTAATAGATTTAAACCAAAATACGTCAGATTTGAATAATATTTCTATTGTTAATAAATTTCTTGACGTATTTCTTGAAGAACTTCTTGACCTACCCCTAGAGCGTGAAATTGAGTTTTGTATTGACCTTGAACGCGGTACAAAACCCATTTTCAAAGTCCCATATCAAATGGCTCCTATTGAACTCCAAGAATTAAAAACAACTATAAGAACTGTTAGATATCGGTTTTATTCCTCCTAGTACGTCTCCTTGGGGTGCTGCTGTTCTATTCATAAAGAAGAAATATGGGAATATGTGACTTTGTATTGATTATCGGGAGTTGGATCATGTCACCGTTAAAAATAGGTATTTGTTACCTCGCATTGATGACATGTTTGACCAGTTGCAAGACACTAAATTCTTTTCAAAGATTGATCTTCATTCCGGATATCATCAGTTAAAGATTAAAACTGGTGACATTCCAAAGACTACTTTCAGAACTCGGTACCGGCATTACGAATTCTTAGTCATGTCTTTTGGATTGACTAATGCTCTTGCTGCCTTCATGGATATGATGAACCGAGTATTCAAGGAATATTTGGATCATTTTGTGGTTGTCTTTATTGATGACATCTTTATATACTCCAAAAGTTGTGAAGATCATGAGCATCACTCGAGGCTGATACTCCAAAAGCTTCGTAAAAACAAGCTATACACCAAGTAGAAGAAATGCGAGTTCTGGCTTGAGAAAGCAGCATTCCTTGGGCACGTTGTAAGACCCCAACTTTTATGAATAAAAATGAATTTTCTGTAAATATCATTTTCGAATATTATGGAGTGAATTTAATATAATGTTATAGTTGTGGGTAATATTTATAAATTTTGCAAAGTACGCAAGTTGTTATACTATATTCGATTGGTCAGGGAATATTCGTTTTAACAGGAAATATTTGTACGACGGATCAATCATTGGTGGACCCCACAATGGAATTATTGTAGGATTGAGAAAACGACAAAAATATCTTTTTATAAAAATAACGGCAAAAGTTTTACCGTTAACTGTTGAAACACCCGTTGTTAAAAGTATAGTAATATGCGTGATTGCATAGTAGCACACGATATTGATTATTGATGCTTACGTGAGAAGTCACTCAGTTTTATTCAATTATTGCTACTGTAATTGCTGCATAGTATTTCACGTTATTTGATTCAATTATTATCGATATTTTATATATTAGTAAATCAATAATTGAGATGACAAAGTTATTAATACTATTATTTGCAATATTGACGATGTTTAGAAGTTCTATCAAGGAGAAGTTTGGTCACCTAATTGCACGCCAATAGGGAGAAATCCTTATTGGAAAGCCCCCTCTTTCCTGAGAACGACCTGATTGTTAAATATTACGAATTATAATAATGATGATAAATGTTGTTAAAAAATATTGAGGGGATTTTTATGAAGTATTTGTGTAAATATAATCGGTAGAAAATTATTTTATGGACCCCTATTTACCCATTTACCCATATTGTTAAAAATATTTATATTTTATGGACCCCCATTTACCTATTTTTTAAAATAATCGATAAAAAATTATTTTATATAATAAAGGTGGGGCCACATGTGGGGGCAATATGTGGGGCCCACTGGAAGAAAAATAAAATAGGGGGAGAATACTGATGGTTCACGGATTACAAATGGTGGGGGAATATATATATACTAGCAACAGTCTCGTGCCTCTGGCACTAACTATGGACGATGGAATTTATTCCAAATTTTGGACGACCCAGATGATTTATTAGATTGAGCGGGAAATTCAAAATCATTTGTATTTTATTATATAGATATAAATATAACTTTCTCATCCCTCCAAATCCTGCAATTTTGAGGGTGAAGTTTTGACCCAAAAATAAAATTAATTTTACCTCAAAATCTCTTCCCTTTTCTTTATAAAAAACTCACAAACATGAGATTTGGAGGGATTTTAATTATTTTCTCTTCCCTTACAAATAAACTTACACACATAAGATTAGTGATTATCATTTTTTAAATAAAAAGAAACAACATGAGCAATTATGAATATAGATAGAATATTTAAGAATAGACCAAATATGAAGAGTTTAGAGAAAATTTAACTTTCATCTATTGAATGGTTCTGTTAATTTAAATTTTTATTGAGATGTGTGCTTAAATTTATTATATTTTACCCAATAAATAAAAGATAAAGACCTTACAACTATACTATGATATATATAACTTTGGCTAATAAAGATATATTTAAAAATAATTTATAAGTTGATCAAATTAAATTATAATTTTTTTATTGTCATTTGAGTGTTCAAATGTAACTTATACTAGCTGGGTCCCGTACCTCCGGCACTGTATGAACAATATGATTTATCTCAAATTTTGAACGAACAAAATAATTTATTGAGTGAGCGGGAAATTTAAAGTCATTTGTATTTTATTAAATTATTATTAGATTATTAGATAGATAGATGTATTTTATTAGATAGATGTATGAACGGTGTGATTTATTCCAAACTTTGGACGGCCCAGATGATTTATTGAGTGAGCGGGAAATTCAAAATCATTTGTATTTTATTAGATATATATATATATATATATATATATATATATATATATATATATATATATATATATATATATAACATGTGATTATATATATTATATATAGAAAATGAAATCAGAATGGGGGGAGGAAGGAAAGAACGTAGGAAGAAGGGAGTAGCTTTATTATTATTATTATTATTATTATTATTATTATTATTATTATTATTATTATTATTATATATATATTATAATAAGTTTTATTTTTTATGAAAAAATAGAATATATTATATTATATATAAAGTTATTTGTTTTACTTGAATTTTATATTATTATTTTTTTAAAAAATTAGACGTCTGAGAAAATATTGATCCGTGAAAATTTTTAAAAACTGTTACGTCTGTGATCGATTATTCAAATAGTGCCCAGCCATTCTCCTATAAATAGGATGCTTAGTTAGAATTGAAAATCACACCAGAATCAGAGAATTCTTCTTCTATAATATTGAGCGTATTTCTTTCGAGTTTTAGAAAGCTTTGAACGTAGAAAACAGTGAAAGTTTTCTTTAAAAAATATCCCCACTATACCAGTTAGAATACTCTTCTTTTCAAGGTAAGGGATGTTATTTTTGTTCAATATTTGCTTGAAATAATATTTTCTTCCATAGTCTGTAGTATGTAAGTAATATTATTTCGTTTCAGATTTTGAATTCTATACTCGTTTTGTTAAAGTTTTGGCTTCTAAACTCCATGAAATTAGTATAATATCCTAGTTATTTGTGCTTCATCCAGTATTTTTTCATGAAAATATTATTCTGAGCATTCTTGATAAGTTTTAACTTTTTCATGTCAGAGTACTATTCACGAGGTTACTATTCTTGAAGTACTATTCACGGGGTACTATTCACTCAAGTACTATTCACCCGGGGTACTATTCATAATAAAAATTGATTCGTTTTCGGTCCAAATTATTTTTGGTACAATATTATTCTTAAATTTTACTCCACAAAGCAGTATTATATTGACAATTTGGACGTTATTGATTTCTGGATAAATTAAATTATAAATCTTTAAAATTTTATCCTTGAACTTATTTTATTGAATTCTTACATCATTGTCATCATTCTCATGTTTATATTATGTTGAAAGTCATCCGTGGCCTGTAGTGCATAGATGGACTTGGTATGATTATGACCAGGGATTATTCGGTATAATCATGACTGTAATGTTATAAATGATGTGGTAAAAGTCCTCATTGGCCCGTAGTGCATTGATGGACAGTTGTTGGCATGATCA
Source organism: Panax japonicus (assembly GCA_020205505.1). Lineage (NCBI taxonomy): Eukaryota > Viridiplantae > Streptophyta > Magnoliopsida > Apiales > Araliaceae > Panax > Panax japonicus. Next base: position 5,000,544 of record CM035098.1, on the reverse strand, counting down.
TGACCATTGATGAATACATGAATATCCTTGGCCCGTAGTGCATGGATAATTTGTGGTTGTGATACTAAAGAATATCCTTGGCCGTAGTGCAGGGGTGATTCGATGATGATGATTATTTATTAAGCCGAGTCTCAGTGATAAAAGTGATGAAAAACCTTTTAAATCATAGAAGATAATAGATTTTATGCTCTACTTGACTCTTCTAATGGATTGCTTGTTCCGCTGCAGTTAAACTTGATGTTTGTTATATTTTATCAGTTTAACACTGTTGAAGGCTAACGATAAATTATTCTGCATTATCTTAGTCATAATATTTCTTACTGGGCTAGTTGAGCTCACCCTTTTGCTTTCATTGTTCTCTTCAGGAAATGAGAACGTAGCCGGGACTAGTCGGGAAACGGAGTGATGGTCCAGATGATAGCATTAGTAGTCCTCACTATTCTATGAAATATTGTGATAATAAATGTATTGAGGACTCCATTTGAGTTGAATACTATCTAGAAGACAATATTCGTATTAAAACTCTCAGTTTAAGTTTTTGTCGTATTTTACACGACAGTTGTATTATTAAGTTGTATTTGAATTTTGTACCATGTATTTAGCGACTCAAGATGGGTGATGTATACCTATTTTAGGGGCGTCACAGTTGGTATCAAAGCTTATGGATATGATCCTTGTCTGAGATGTGAGACAAGAACTAGGAGGGGAGAGACGGGGAATTCCTTCGCTAGTATGACCTACCTAAGTTTATTTGGTATTTGGTCAGTCAGAGTATAGGGATAATATGTGACATACCAATTAACCCTTATTTTGTGACAGTAATTGAAAATGACATCTGAGAATGTTGAGAATAGCAATTAAGCACAAGAGACTGTTGAGTCACCACAGATCACTAATCAGGATAATGTGCATCAGGAAGGCAACAATCCTCATGCAAACAACAACACCGATTAAATGATGAAGGATGGAATGTTCAAAGGCTTTATGCAATTCATGCAACATCAGACAAGAGTGGCTCCTATCCAAAATGCAGGTGGAAACACTGGCAACTCTCGGACAGTCACCGCAAAACAGTTTAAAAAGTTGGGACCACCAGAGATTTTTGGAGAGCCAAAATCACTTAAGGCAGAGACGTGGATAAATCAGATCAACAAGATATTTGATGTCTTGGGATGCTCCGAGGAGAAAAAGGTTCCCTTTGCCACCTTCATGTTGCGAGTAGAGGCAGATTACTAGTGGGAATCTGTAAAGCGTACTCAACCTGCCACACTGAAGATGACTTGGGAGAAGTTCCAAAAACTGTTCAATGACAAGTACTTTTCTGAAAGTTTTCGTCACATGAAAGAGGTAGAGTTCATTAAACTGGAGCAAAACAACATGACCGTGTCGTAGTACGAAGCCAAGTTTACCGAGTTGTCCCGGTTTGCGTCCCACTTAGTTGATAATGAGGAGAGAATGACGCGGATGTTTCTAAAAGGTTTGAAACCCGAGATACGTTAATACCTTATCTCTCACAAACTGTGTTTGTATTCAGATATTGTAAATAGGGCTCAGTTATTGGAGCGTGATAATGAGTCAACCCAACCAAGAGAGAGTAGCCGATAAGTCGATAATACCAGTGGTAGCAGTCATCGAAGCGGTGACAACAAACGTGGAGGGAATCAACATGCCAGAAATGGTAACCACTTCGGTGGTAATCATGGCCAAGACAATAAGAATGGACATTTCAAGAAGAGGAGATTCAACAAGGATGGAAAGACATCAGCATGAGCACCCGTTGTTAAGGAAGGAGAACAACCACCTATCATATGCTTCAAATGCGGAGGGGAGGGACATATCAGTCCAAACTGTGCGCAGTAGTCCAAAACATGTTACAATTATGGAAGAGAAGGTCACCTAGCTCAATTTTGTCGTTCAGGAAAGCCAAGTCCAGCTGGGATAGAGGCACAAAAGGCTATTCCAGAAAAGTCAAAACCAGTAGTTCAAGGGAGAGCGTTTGTCGTAACCTCCCAAAAAAGTAAGGAATCCAAATGAGGTGATCACGAGTAAGCTTTTCATAAACTCTAGCGAATTATATACCTTATTTGATATTGGTTCTAACCATTCTTTTATTTCTCCTACTTGCGCTCAACGTTTAAATTTGACTCCGGAGAAATTAGACTTTGACTTAGCTGTTGAAACTCCGCTGGGAGAAACCTTCATTACATCCTCTATTTATAAGTCTTGTTTGGTTCAAATCGGTACCCTCACAATACCTGTCGATCTTATTTTATTGAAAATACTTGCATTTGACGTAATTCTAGGGATTAATTGGTTAACTACTCATCATGCAAAAATTAATTATTTTCGTAAGGTTGTTAGCTTTCATATTCCTAACCAACCTATTATCCGAATTCAAGCAACCAAACCATTAAAATTAATCACTGTCATCTCAAGCCATAAAGCTATTCCTTTATTAAAAAATGGGTGTCAAGCTTTCTTAGCTCATGTCACTGATTTAAACAAAAATACGTCAGTTTTGAATGATATTTCTATTGTTAATAAATTTCCTGATGTATTCCCTGAAGAACTTCCTGGCCTACCGCAAGAGCGTGAAATTGAATTTTGTATCGACCTTGAGCCCGGTACAAAATCCATTTCCAAAGCCCCATATCGAATAACTCCTATTGAACTTCAGGAGTTAAAAACCCAACTGCAGTAATTGTTAGACATCGGTTTCATTCGTCCTAGTACTTCTCCTTAGGGTGCTCCAGTTCTATTCGTAAAGAAGAAATATGGGAGTATGCGACTTTGTATTGATTATCGGGAGTTGGATCATGTCAACATCAAAAATAGGTATCTGTTACCTCGTATTGATGACATGTTTGACCAGTTGCAAGGCGCTAAATTCTTTTTAAAGATCGATCTTCGTTCGGGATATCATCAGTTAAAGATTAGAACCGATGACATTCCAAAGACGGCTTTTAGAACTAGGTACGGGCATTATGAATTCCTAGTCATGTCTTTTGGATTGACTAATGCTCTTGCTGCCTTCATAGAATGATGAACCATGTATTCAAGGAATATTTGGATCACATTGTGGTCGTCTTTATTGTTGACATCCACATATATTCCAAATGCCGTGAAGATCATGAGCAACACTTGAGGCTGATACTCCAAAAGTTTTGTGAAAATAAGCTTTATGCCAAGTTGAAGAAATACGAGTTCTGGCTTGAGAAAGTAGCATTCCTTGGGCAAGTAGTATCAAGTCATAGAATATCTGTTGACCCGACAAAGATTGAAGCTATTCAAAGCTTGGAGCAACCTAAATCAATGATCGAAGTACGTAGTTTTCTCGGCTTAGCTAGTTATTATCGGATATTCGTGGAAAGGTTTTCTCGAATCACCACTCCATTAACTCAGCTAACTCAAAAAGATACAAAATTCGGTTGGAGCGAGGAATGTGAGAAGAGTTTTCAAGAACTTAAGAGGAGACTCATTTCAGCACATATTCTGACAATACCATCTGGTTTAGAGGGATTTGTCATATACAGCGATGCTTCAGGCAGAGGGTTAAGATGTGTTCTCATGCTACATGGGAAAGTCATAGCCTATGCCTCTCGACAACTCAAAGAATATGAGAGGAATTATCCTACTCATGATCTAGAGTTGGCCACTATTGTTTTCGCACTTAAAATTTGGAGGCATTACTTGTATAGGGGGAAAGTGAAGATCTTTACGGATCATAAAAGCCTCAAATATTTCTTCACACAAAAAGAACTCAACACGCGGCAATGATGTTGCATTGAACGGTTGAAAGATTATGATCATACCATCCAATATCATCTTAGAAAAGCGAATGTAGTAGCTGACGCATTGAGTAGAAGATCATATGCGGGTACGAGTGCAATATTGTCAATGCAAAGGCCCATTTTGTATGACTTACAAAGGATGGAGATAGAGTTAAAGACTCTAGGGACCCATGTGATGATGGCGAATATATGAGTAGAACCGACTTTAATCGATAAAGTTAAAGCTACTCAAGCTACAGACATGGAGCTGATGCGTATGAGGAAGAAAGTGCAAGAAGGTGTTATGCCAGAAGAAAGAATCGATGAAGAAGAAATACTTCGAGTCAACTCCAGACTTTGTGTTCCTAACGACCTTGATTTAAAGTATAAAATCACGATGGAGGTGCACAACACACCATTTGCAATCCATTCTGGGAGTACCAAAATGTATCATGATCTTCGACATACATTTTGGTGGAGCAATATGAAGAAAGAGATAGTGGAGTTTATCTCAAGGTTTTTAACTTGTCAACGAGTCAAGGCGGAGCATCAAGTACCAAAAGGTCCATTGCAACTACTTGAAATTCCAGAATGGAAGTGGGAGCACATTACCATGGATTTGTTTATTAGTCTTCCCAAGGTTTCTCAAGGCATAGATGCAATTTGGGTCATTGTTGATAGATTGACCAAGTCGGCTAATTTCTTACCTATACGAGAAACTTATACACTTGAACGTCTTGCTCACATGTACATAAATGAGGTTGTAAGATTGCATGGTATGCTAATATCTATAGTTTCTGATCAAGACCCAAGATTCACTTCAAATTTTTGGGTTAGTTTGCACAAAGCTATGGGCACGTATTTACGATTTAGTTCGGTATATCATCCTTAAACTGACGGGCAGTTGGAAAGGACTATTCAAACTCTTGAAGATTTATTAAGACTCTGTGTCCTTGACTTCAAAGGAAGTTGGGACAAGTTCTTACCATTGGTGGAGTTTTTCTACAACAATAGTTATCAAACAAGTATTGGCATGGCTCCATTCGAGGCGTTGTATGGACGCAAGTGTCGTTCTCCAGTATGCTGGGATGAGGTGGGTGAAGCAATGTTGTTGGGACCGGAGTTGGTACGTATGACTACGAAAAAGATTCATACGATCCGACAATGTATAAAAGCCTCACAAGATCGATAAAAGAGTTATGCTGATCTTCATCGAAAGGACGTGAAATTCAATATTGGAGATCATGTATTGTTACGTGTTACTCTATGGAAAGGAGTTACGAGATTTAAAAAGAGAGGAAAGCTCAATCCTCGATTCATTAGCCCATTTTTAATCCTTGATCGAGTAGGAACTGTGGCCTATAGACTCGTTCTACCGCCAAGTATATCCCGTGTTCATAACGTTTTTCACATATCCATGTTACGTAAATATGTGGAAGACCTAAACCACATTATTGAGTTTGAACCAAACGAAATAGCGGAAGATTTAATGTATGAAGAGATTCCTGTTAAAATCTTGAATAAGAAGGAGCATATTTTGCGCTCCAAGGTTATACCTCAAGTCAAAGTTTTGTGGAGAAACCACGATGTTGAGGAAATGACCTGGGAGTTAGAATCTAAAATAAAATCAAGGTATCCTCACCTATTCGTCATACCAGATATGTATCCTAATTTCGAGGGCGAAATTTCATAAGAAGAGGAGGTTGTATGACCCCAACTTTTATGAATAAAAATGATTTTTTTATAAATATCATTTTCGAATATTATGGAGTGAATTTAATATAATGTTATAGTTGTGGGTAATATTTATAAATTTTTCAAAGTACACAAGTTGTTATATTATATTCGATTGGTCAGGGAATATTTGTTTTAACATGGAATATTCGTACGACGGCACAATCATTTGTGGATGTATGACCCCAACTTATTATAAATGAAATTAAATATCCTTTATTTGTTATTTTGAAATAGTAAGGGTTGATTTGATTAATGTGGTTAGTTATGGATAAAATGCGCAAATATTTCAAATAAGCAAGTGGTTATAAAATATTCATTGTTGTCGGGAAATATTCGTTTGGTCGTGGAATATTCTTACTGTCGGGGAATATTCGTACGACGGTCCAGCCTTGTGTGGGCCCCATAACGGAAAGCAATTGGATGAAGAAAACGACAAGTATAAGTTATTTATAAATAACGGCGTAGTTGTTACCGTTAGTACTGTTGAAATACTCGGTGGTTAAAACACAGTAGCACACGGTATTGAACCAATTATTGATTCTTACGTAAGAAGGCACTACTCAATAATTGTTATAGTAATTACTGTTCAATATTTTATTTTATTGATTCAATAATTGCTACGTTGATATTTTATATTATTATTGTTTCAATAATTATCACTACACAGTATTTTCCATTATCGGATCAATAATACATATTATTTGAATAATATTATTAGATAACATTATTAGAAATTTCTAGAAAGTTCTGTCTAAGGAGAGGTTTGGTCACCTAATTGCGCGCTAGTAAGGAAAAATCGTTATTGGAAAACCCTCTCTTTCCTGGGAACTGATTGGTTGTCAATAGTCAATATTGTAATTCTGTAATATTATTTATGAATAATTAATTATTGATTTATATGATGAGGAAAATATTCATTTTATGTGGATATAGATGGAAATTTTTTTAATGTGACAATTGTTAAAAAAAATATTTTATCTTTTTCTGATAAAATGGTTCATTTAAATATATTATTATATTATAATAAAATAATAATGGTGATATTTTTATAATGAATGTGGGATATATGAGTATATGAGTATATGAGGAGGAAGAGTATTTTTGTTACAAAAAATGTTAAAACATGTTAGACATGTCGGTGGACCCCATTTCTTGACTGAAATTTGATTATAACCTATAAAATCATCCGTATGTGGATTTTGGTCAATTTTTGTTTGGAATTTAGAAAAACTTTCTTCTGCAAAGTTTTAGAGAATTAAATTTCCTATTGAATAGACATAAGATTAGATTTTTTTTGATAAAAGGGTTATTTATTATGAATTATTGAAGTTCCAAAGTTTTGGAATAATTGATTTTTAAAGTTTTAAATGATTTATTTGAGAAAAACGTTTTTTGTGAGGTGGGCTACATGTGTGGTTGATGTTGGACTAAGAAAAGTGTGCGTATGAGGTTTTAGAAAAATAATAATAATATTTATTAAATTTTCTGCTTTTGTGTTCTAATCAATTTCCTATAAATAGGGTACTTAGGTTAGAATTGAAAATCACACCAAAAACTAAAGTTTTCTCCCTCTTTCTCTCTCTATATTATCGAGCGTATTATTGTGAGTATTTTGATACTTTGAGTATCAAAGTATTCCAGCCAGAAGTACTATTCCTTTCGGCACTATATCCAGTATTCCAGCCAGAAGTACTATTCTTTCGAGGTAAGAGATGTTATTTTTTTATAAATGATATTATTTCTTTCAATATCATTATGCCAGAATATTGGTAAGATTTTTTTTGTGAAATTCTTGTCTTTTAGTGTCGGGATTACTATTCACGTATACGACACTATTCACGAATACGATACTATTCACAGAAAAATTAAATTTTTGTTTTTTGTCCAAAATAACTATTATGGATTCTAGCTTTAATTGTATCCATATTTTGGTCATTCTTGAATTTTACTTCACTATAGTTATTTATGAAGTATTTTTGAACTTGGACTGTTTAAAGTACAAATCCTTATTATTTGTTCTTTTGTTTCACTGGATTCGTTTTCTTTAAAATATTTTTCATCATCCTCAATTCTAAATAATGATATTAATGAATATCTTTGGCTTGTAGTGCAAAGATGATTGATTTTCTTATGAATATCTTTGGCCCGTAGTGCAAAGATGTACAGGTATTGAGATGAACATGACCAACTGATGAATATCTTTGGCCTGTAGTGCAAAAATGAATATTTGATTCAAGATGTATATTGATTGATGTTACATGGATAAAATATTAATGATGGACTTTTAAATTCATAGATAATAATAGATTTCATTCTCTACATAACTCTTTTATGAATTATTATTTCCGCTGCGAATATTGATCTGAAACTTGTTGTCTATTATATTCTCTCAGATTTTTCCATGTTGAAGACTAACGATAATTTTTTCTATATTATCTTAGTCATAATATTCTTTACTGGGCTAGTTGAGCTCACCCTTTTCTTTTTTGTTCCATTTTTCTTCTCAGGAGGCGAGAATGTAGCGAGTACTAATCGGGGTATAGAATGATGGTTCTAGAAGTTGTTTTAGTAGTCCTCATCATTTTTGTAAAATAATATATCAATAATTGTAATGAGGACTTATTTGAGTGTGGATATTGTCTAGAAGACAATATTTGTATTTAAACTCACAGTTTAAGTGTTGTCGTACTTTATACGACAATTGTATTAATAAAGTTATAGTTGTTTCTGTACCATGTTTTGGCGACTCAGAATGGGTGTTGTATACCTATTTTGGGGACGTCACAGTTGGTATCAGAGCTTAGGGATATGGTCTCTGGCGGAGATCGGGGAATAGAACTAGGAGGGGAGAGACGAGTAAATCCTTCGCTAGTGTGTCCTACCTAAGCTTATTTATTGGTTGGTCAAAATATAGGGATAATATGTGATATGTTGATTTCTTTAATTAACTCTTGTTTTATGGCAGTATTTGAGAATGTCAACCGAGAATGTTAACAGTGCAGTAAATGAGACCGTGGAGACTCCTTTACCCACCAATGAGAAAAACGTGCAACAGGCCAGCAATGTTCCTCCTGTAAACAACACCACTGATCAGACGATGAACGACGGGATGTTTAGAAGCTTTTTGCAGTTCATGCAAAATCAGACGAAGGAGACTCGTGTACAAAATACAGGTGGAAATGATAGCAATGCACGGTTTGTCACAGCCAAGCAGTTCAAAGAGTTGGGAACACCAGAATCCTGGGGAAAGCCGGATCCGATTAAGGCGGAGACGTGGGTCAAACAAATTACCAAAATATTCGAAGTCTTGGGATGAACGGAAGAACAAAAGGTTCCATTCGCCACATTTATGTTCTGTAATGAGGCAAATTACTGGTGGTAATCTGTGAAGCGTACCCATCCAGCTGCACTCAACATGTCTTGGGAGACGTTTCAGAAACTGTTCAATGACAAGTACTTTTCTGAAAGTATTTGTCATATGAAGGAAGTGAAATTTATTAGACCGAAACAAAATAACATGACGGTGTCCCAGTACGAGATGAAGTTCGCGGAGTTATCCAGGTTTGCACCTGATTTGGTGGAGAATGAGAAACGTATGACGCTGATGTTTCTGAGAGGTTTAAAACCCGACATACGTCAGTATCTCATTTCTCATAAGTTTTCTTTATATTCAGATGTTGTCAACAGGGCTCAATTATTAGAGCGAGATAATGAGTACGTTCAACCGAGGGACCACAACCAGGGTCATACTGGTGACAGCAGTCATTGGAGCAACGATAACCAGTGGGGAAAGAAAAATGCGGACAAGAGCGACAACCACTCTGGTGGTAATCATGGCCATGAAAATAGAAGAAGCGAGTTAGGGGGGGATTTTAAAAAGAGGAGATTCAACAATGACAATATGAAGACGTCAACACCAGCAGCAACTGGTTTTAAGGGAGGAGAACGACCACCGGTTGTATGCTATAAATGCGGGAATGAGGGACATATCAACCCAAACTGTCCACAATAGTTCAAGATATGCTATAATTTTGGAAATGATGGACATATCACTCAAGATTGTACGGTAGCGAAACCAAGCTTAGCAGGGATGGTGACTCAAAAGGCTATCTCAGAAAAGTTAAAGGTTCCCGGAAGAGCGTTTGTTGTGACTGGTCAAAATGCAAGGAACTCAAACGAGGTAATCACGGGTAAGGTAATCATAAATTCTTGCGAAGTTTATACATTACTAGATACCGGTGCTACCCATTCATTTATCTCTCCTACTTGTGCTCAATGTTTAAACTTGACTCTAGAGAAATTAGACTTTGACTTATCTGTGGAGACTCCATAGGAGAAACTTTCATTACATTCACTGTTTATAAATCTTATTTGATCCAAGTTGACACCATCACCTTATCTATTGATCTTATCTCTTTAAAGATACTTGTATTTGACGTGATTTTAGGGATGGATTGGTTAACTACTCATCATGCCAAAATTGATTGTTTTAGTAAGGTTGTTAGTTTTCATATTCCTAATCAACCTGTTATTCGAATTCAAGCAACTAAACCATTAAAATCAATCACAGTTATATCAAGCCATAAAGCCATTCATTTATTAAAAAATGGATGTCAAGCTTTCTTAGCCCATGTTATTTATTTGAATAAAGACACGTCAGATTCGAATAATATTCATGTTGTTATTGACTTTCCTGACGTATTTCCTAAAGAACTTCCCAGTCTACCCCCATAACGTGAAGTTGAATTCTTTATTGATCTTGAACCTGGTACAAAGCCCATTTCTAAAATCCCATATCGAATGGCTCCTATTGAACTTCAGGAGTTAAAGGTCCAACTGCAGGAGTTGTTGGACATCGATTTCATTCGTCCAAGTACATCTCCTTGGGGTGCTCCTGTTTTATTCGTAAAGAAGAAAGACAGGAGTATGCGACTTTGTATTGACTACTGGGAATTGAACCATGTCACTATAAAGAATAGGTATCCGCTACCTCGCATTGATGACCTGTTTGATCAGTTACAAGGAGCACAATTCTTTTTAAAGATCGATCTTCATTCTGGATATCATCAGCTGAAGATTTGAACTGAGGATATTCCAAAGACTGCCTTCAGAACTCAGTACGAGCATTATAAATTCTTAGTCATGTCTTTTAGATTGACTAATGCACCTGCGACTTTCATGGATATGATGAACCGAGTATTCAAGGAATATTTGGATCAGTTTGTTGTTGTCTTTAATGATGACATCCTCATATATTCCAAAAGTCGTGAAGATCATGAGCACCATTTGAAGCTGGTACTCCAAAGGCTTCGTGCAAACAAGTTGTATGCCAAGTTGAAGAAATGCGAGTTCTGACTCGAGGAAGTAACATTCCTTGGGCACGTGGTGTCAAAACATGGAGTATCTGTTGATCCGGCAAAGATTGAAGAAATAAAAAGTTGGGAGCAACCGAAGACGGTGACCTAAGTTCATAGCTTTCTGGGCTTAGTTGGTTATTATCGAAGATTCGTGGAAGGGTTTTCACGAATCGCTACTCCATTAACTCAGCTTACTCGGAAAGATATAAAATTCGTATGGAGTGGGGAATGCGAAAAGAGTTTTCAAGAGCTAAAGAGGAGACTCATTTTGGCACCTATTCTGACAATACCATTTGGTTCGGATGGATTTGTTATCTACAGCGATGCTTCGGGCAAAGGGTTAGGGTGTGTTCTCATGCAACATTGGAAAGTCATAGCCTATGCCTCACGACAACTTAAAGAATATGAGAGGAATTATCCTACTCATGATCTAGAGTTGGCAGCAGTTGTTTTCGCGCTAAAGATCTGGAGGCACTATCTATTTGGGGAGAAAGTGGAGATATATTCAGACCATAAAAGCCTCAAATATTTCTTCACCCAAAAGGAACTCAACATGCGGCAACGACGTTGGCTAGAGCTGTTGAAAGATTACAACCACACTATTCAATACCATCCTGAAAAAGCGAACGTAAGAAGTCACTCAATTTTGTTCAATTATTACTGCAGTAATTGTTGCATAGTATCTCACGTTATTTGATTCAATTATTGTCAATATTTTATATATTATTAAATTAATAATTGAGATGACGAAGTTATTAATATTATTATTTGCAATATTAACGATGTCTAGAAGTTCTGCCAAGGAGAGGTTTGGTCACCTAATTGCGCGCCAATAGGGAGAAATCCTTATTGGAAAGCCCCCTCTTTCCTGGGAACGACCTGGTCGATTAATATTGTGAATTATAATAAATGTGATAAGTTTTGTTTTATTATTGGTATTAATGTAATAAAACAAAAAGTTTTTTTTTATATAAAACAGAATACTTTTATAAAGTTATTTATTTTATCAAACAATAATTAGAATATATTATATTCTATTATGCATAGTGTTTTGCATAGTAAAATCTTTTTATATAAAACAGAATACTTTTATAAAGTTATTTATTTTATTAGACTATAAATAGAATATATTATATTCTATTATGCATAGTATTTTGCATAGTAAAATCTTTTTATATAAAACAAAATACTTTTATAAAGTTATTTGTTTTACTAGACAATAATTAGAATATATTATATTTTATTATGCATAGTGTTGCATAGTATTCTGCATAGTAAATTAATCTGGACCGTTCATGAATTAGTTACTATTCAGTCCATTCTCCTATAAATAGAAGCTCATTCCTTCATTATTTCTTACGAATTCACTGAAACTCTAGAGAGAGAAAATATAGAGAGAAAGAAGAAAAATATTCTACTACTTCACTACTCCTATATCCAATTTCTTCTAAGGTAAGGGGTATTAATTGTGACGCCCCCAAAATAGGTATACACCACACCCATTCTGAGTCGCCAAATACATGGTACAGAAAGCAAACTACAACTTCAATAATATAATTGTTGTGCAAAATACGACAACACATACTGTGAGTTTAAATACAAATATTATCTTCTAGACAATATCCACACCCAATTGAGTCGTCATTATATTTATTGATACACTATTTTACAAAAATAGTGAGGACTGCTACAACAACTTTCTAAAATCATCACTCCGTACCCCGACTAGATCCTGATATATTCTCACCTCCTGAGAAGAAAAATAGAATAAAAAGGAAAAGGGTGAGCTCAACTAGCCCAGTAAAGAATATTATGACTAAGATAATATACAACAAATTATCATTAGTCTTCAACAAGGAAAAATCTAATAGAATATAATAGGCAACAAGTTTTAGATCAACAACTGCAGTGGAAACATCAATCCATTAGAAGAGTCAAGTAGAGAATGAGTTCTACTATCTTCTAAGATTTAAAAGTCCATCATCAATATTTTATCCCTGTAACAACAATCAATATACATCTTTAATCAAATATTCATCTTTGCACTACAGGCCAAAGATATTCATTTGTATCACCAGTTGGTCATGTTTATCTCAACACATGTTCATCTTTGCACTACGGGCCAAAGATATTCATCAGTTAATCATTCATCTTTGCACTACAGGCCAAAGATATTCAGTAATATCATCATTTAGGACTGAGGATGATGAAAAATATTTTAAAGAAAATGAATCCAGTGAGACAGAAGGACAAATATTAGGGATTCATATAACAGTTTATCCAAGATCAATAATACTTCAAAATAACCAATTGTGAAGCAGAACTCAAAATAAAGATCAAAACATGGATACAATCAAAGATAGTAACCATAAAAGACATCTGGAAGAAAAAGGAAAATTTTCATTTTTTGGTGAATAGTACCGTATTCGTGAATAGTGCCGTATACGTGAATAGTAACCCCGACACAAAAAGGTAGAAATTCCACAATAAAATCATTCGTGAACAACATTCGTGAATAGTACCATATACATGAATAGTGTCGTATACGTGAATAGTGCCGTATACGTGAATAGTAACCCCGACACAAAAAGTTTCAAATTTGATTAAAAGTTCAGATCAATACTTCGGCATAATGATATTGAAGAAAAATATCATATATGAAGAAAATAACATCTCTTACCTCAAAAAGACAGTACTTTTGAATGAAAGGTCGGATATGATGTTAAATGAAACTTGTACCGTATATCAATACTCAAAGTATCAAAATACTCACGAAATATGCTCAATAATATAGAGAGAGAAAGAGAGAAAACTTGTTTCTGGTGTGATTTTCAATTCTAACTTAGCCCTCTATTTATAGGAAATGATAGCATGCCGAAGCAGACTTGACCTGGTACCTGATGGCTTTACCTGCTACTATTGCCACCCACCACAATTGAAAATTAAATTGAGCACATTTCTCACCAACCAATTCTAGAATTTTCTAAAATATTTTATCATTTAAACAATAATCAGAAACTTTAATAATTCATAGAAAATAGCCATTTTATTAGAAAAATATGAATTTGATATCCATTCCACACGAAATCTAATTCTCTACAACTTTGCAGAAGAAAGTTTTTTCAAATTCCTAACAGAAAATATCCAAAATCCACAAATAGATGATTTTTAATACCTCCAATTTGAAAAAATACTAATAAAATATCTCAGCATTAATTCTTCATTAATAACCACATAAATAAATCCATCATTTATATTCACAACAAATAAATATTTTCTTATCATATAAATCAATAATTAATTATTCTCAAATAATATTACAGAATCACAATTATGACAACCAGGTCGTTTCTAGGAAAGAGGGGGTTTTCCGATAAGGATTTCTCCTTACTGGTGCGCAATTAGGTGACCAAACCTCTCCTTGACAGAACTTTCTAGACATTGCCAATAATGCTATCTAATAATATTATTCAAACAATATGAATTATTAATCTAATAATGGGAAATACTGTGCAATGACAATTATTGAAACAACGATAATATAAAATATCAACGCAGCAATTATTGAATCAATAAAATAAAATATTAAACAGTAACTACTGTAACAATTATTGAGTAGTGCCTTCTTACGTAAGCATCAATAATTCAACCATACTGTGCAATATCGTGTGCTACCATGCCACAACGCGTATTACTGTATTTTAACCACCAAGTAATCTAAAAGTGTTAACGGTAACAATTACACCGTTATTCATAAAAACTCATACTTTGTCATTTTTCTCATCCGACAATTATTTGGTTATGAGGCCCACAAATAACTGCGCCGTCGTACGGATATTCCCAACAAAAAGAATATTCCACGACCAAACGAATATTCCCCGAAAAAATGATTATTTTATAACCAGTTGCTTATTTTGCAAAATTTGCACATTTCACCCATAACCAAAATATTATATCAATTTAACACCTTATTATTTCAAAATAATAATTAGAGGAAATTCAATATTATTTATAAAAACCTGGGGTCTTACATTATTTCTTTCGTATTCATGAAGAGAATTTCTGTTATTCCATTCTTTATTATTCTGTTGAAATATCCTGTCGGTGCGTATTACGCCTGACTTGGTTCCATTATTTATTATTCTGTTGGAAAAACCTGTCTGTACGGTCTATCGCATGCATGGTGATTTCAGTTGTTATTCCATTATTTATTATTCTGTTGGAATATCCTGTCTGTGCATTTACGCATGACCTGGTTCCGTTATTTATTATTCTGTTGGAATATCCTATATGTGCGCTTATGCATGACCTGGTTCTGTTATTTATTATTATGTTAGAATATCCTATCTGTGTGTTTACGCATGACCTGGTTCCGTTATTTATTATTCAGTTGGAATAACCTGTCTGTGCGGTCTATCGCATGCCTGTTGATTTCTTTTGTTATTCCATTCTTTATTATACTCAGTTGGTTAAAGTTTTGACTTCTATAGTCCATAAAATTAGTGGAATATCCTTGATATTTGCGCTTCATCCAGTATCTTTTCATAGAAATATTCTTCTGAGCATTCTTGAATTTTACTCTACAAAGAAGTATCATGTTGACAATTTGGACGTTATTGGTTCATGGATAAATTAATTCTTGAACTTGTTTTATTGAATTATTATGTCATTGTCATCATCCTCATGATTATATTATGCTGAAAGTCATCTGTGGCCTGTAGTGCATAGATGGACTTGGTATAAATATGACCAGGGATTATTCGATATAATCATGACCGTAATGTTACAAATGATGTGGAAAAGTCCTCATTGGCCCGTAGTGCATTGATGGATAGTTTTTGATATAATTATGGCTATGGATTCTCTTCGGCCAAGGGTGCAAAGATGAATTGTTTTATGACATGATCAGGATCGTTGATGAAAACATGATTATCTTTAGCCCGTAGTGCATGGATAATTCGTGGTCGTGATACTAAAGAATATCCTTGGCCTATAGTGCAGGGATGATTTGATGATGTGGATTATTTATTAAGCTGAGTTTTAGCGATAAAAGTGATGAAAAATCTTTTAAATCATAGAAGATAGTAGATTTTATTCTCTACTTGACTCTTCTAATAGATTGCCTGTTCCGCTGCCGTTAAACTTGATGTTTGTTATATTTTATCAGTTTGACACTGTTGAAGGCTAACGATAATTTATTCTGCATTATCTTAGTCATAATATTTCTTACTGAGCTAGTTGAGCTCACCCTTTTTGCTTTCATTGTTCTCTTCAGGAAATGAGAACATAGCAGAGATTAGTCGGGAAACGGCGTGACGGTCCAGATGATAGCATTAGTAGTCCTCACTATTCTATAAAATAGTGTGATAATAAATGTAATAAGATTGAATTTGAGTGTGGATATTGTCTAGATGACAATATTCGTGTTAAAACTCTCAGATTATGTTTTGTTGTATTTTGAGTTTGAATACTGTCTAGAAGACAATATTTGTATTAAAACTCACAGCTCATGTTGTATAATTAAGTTTGTATTTAAATTCTGTACCATATATTTGGCGACTCAAGATGGGTGATGTATACCTATTTTGGGGGCCTCATATTTTTGGTACAATATTATTCTTGAATTTTACTCCACAAAGCAGTATCATGTTGACAATTTGGACGTTATTGATTTTTTGATAAATTAAATTATAAATCTTTAAAAATTTATCCTTGAACTTGTTTTATTGAATTCTTACATCATTGTCATCATCCTCATGTTTATATTATGTTGAAAGTCATCTGTGGCCTGTAGTGCATAAACGGACTTGGTATGATTATGACCATGGATTATTCGGTATAATCATGACCGTAATGTTACAAATGATGTGGTAAAAGTCCTCATTGGCCCGTAGTGCATTGATGGACAGTTGTTGGCATGATCATGACCATTGATGAATACACGAATATCCTTGGCCCGTAGTGCATGGATAATTTGTGGTCGTGATACTAAAGAATATCTTTAGCCGTAGTGCAGGGGTGATTCGATGATGTGGATTATCTATTAAGCTGAGTCTAAGCGATAAAAGTGATGAAAAATCTTTTAAATCATAGAAGATAGTAGATTTTATGCTCTACTTGACTCTTCTAATGGATTGCTTGTTCCGCTGCAGTTAAACTTGATGTTTATTATATTTTATCAGTTTAACACTGTTGAAGGCTAACGATAAATTATTCTGCATTATCTTAGTCATAATATTTCTTATTAGGCTAGTTGAGCTCACCCTTTTGCTTTCATTGTTCTCTTCAGGAAATGAGAACGTAGCCGGAACTATTCGAGGAACAGAGTGACGGTCCAAATGATAGCATTAGTAGTCCTCACTATTCTATGAAATAGTGTGATAATAAATGTATTGAGGACTCCATTTGAGTTGAATACTTTTTAGAAGATAATATTCGTATTAAAACTCTCAGTTTATGTTTTTTCGTATTTTACACGATAGTTGTATTATTAAGTTGTATTTGAATTTTGAACCATGTATTTGGCGACTCAAGATGGGTGATATATACCTATTTTGGGGGCGTCACACATGTGATATCAAATCACGGAATATCTATTGACCCGGTAAAGATTGAAGCAATTCAAAGCTAGAGCAACCTAAGTCAGTAACCGAAGTACGAAGCTTTCTAGGCTTAGCCGGTTATTATCGGAGATTCGTGGAAAGGTTTTCTCAAATTGCCACTCTGTTAACTCAGCTAACTCGAAAAGATACAAAATTCGATTGGAGCGAGGAATGTGAGAAGGGTTTTCAAGAACTCAAGAGCAGACTCGTTTCAGCACATGTTCTGACAATACCATCTGGTTTGGAGGGATATGTCATATACAGCGATGCTTCAGGCAGAGGGTTAGGATGTGTTCTCATCCAACATAGGAAAGTCATAGCCTATGCCTCGTGAAAACTCAAAGAATATGAGAGGAATTATCCTACTCATGATCTAGAGTTGGCAGCAATTATTTTTGCGTTTAAAATCTGGAGGCATTACCTGTATGGGGAGAAGGTAGAGATCTATACAAATCATAAAAGCCTCAAATATTTCTTCACCCAAAAGAAACTCAATATGCGGCAACGACATTGGCTCAAGATGTTGAAAGATTAAGATCATACCATTCAATACCATCCTTGAAAAACGAATATGGTAGCTGACGCGTTGAGTAGAAGATCATATGCGGGTACGAGTACGATATTTTCAATGCAAAGGACCATTTTGTATGACTTACAAATGATGGAGATAGAGTTAAAGACACTAGGGACCCACGTGATGATGTCAAATATACGAGTAAAACCGACTTTAATCGATAAAGTTAAAGCTGCTCAAGCTACAGACCTGGAGCTGATGCGTATGAGGAAGAAAGTGCAAGAAGGTGCTATTCCAGAAGCAAGAATCGATGAAGAAGGAATACTTCGAGTTAGCTCCAGACTTTGTGTTCCTAACGACTCTGATTTATAGTATAAAATCATGATGGAGGCGCACAACACACCGTTTCTAATCCATCCTGGAAGTACCAAAATGTATCATAATCTTCAACATACATTTTAATGGAGCAATATGAAAAGAGAGATCGCGGAGTTTATCTCAAGGTGGAGCATCAAGTGCTTATTCACCAAGTCTGCTCATTTCTTACCTATACGAGAAACTTATTCACTTGAACGTCTTGCTCGTATATACATAAATGAAATTTTAAGACTGCATTGTATGCCAGTATCCATAGTTTCTTATCGAGACCTTAGATTCACTTCACGGTTTTGGGTCAGTTTACAGAAAGCTATGGGCACGGATTTATGATTCAGTTCAGCATAACATCCTCAGAAGGACGGGTAGTCAGAGAGGATTATTCAAACTCTTGAGGATCTATTAAGACTCTGTGTCCTTGACTTCAAAAGAAGTTGGGACAAGTTATTGCCATTAGTGAAATTCTCCTACAACAACAGTTATCAAACAAGTATAGGCATGGCTCCATTCGAGGCGTTGTATGGATGCAAGTGTTGTTCTCCAGTATGCTGGGACGAGGTGGGTGAAGCAACGTTGTTGGGACCAGAATTGATACGTATGACAACAGAGAAGATTCAAATGATCAGGCAATGTATAGAAACTTCACAAGATCGACAAAAGAGTTATGTTAATTTTCATCGAAGGGACATTGAATTAAATGTTGGAGATCATGTATTGTTATGTGTTACTCCATAAAAAGGAGTTACGAGATTTGGAAAGAGAGGAAAGCTCAATCCTCGATTCATTGGCCCATTTGAAATCCTAGATCGAGTAGGAATAGTGGCCTATAGACTCGCCTTACCGCCAAGTATGTCTCGTATTCATAACGTTTTGCACATATCTATATTACGTAAATATGTAGAAGACCTAAATCAAATTATTGAATTAGAACCAGACGGGATAGCGAAAGATTTAACGTATGAAGAGTTGCCTATTAAAATCTTGGATAAAAAGGAACATATTCTACGCTCCAAGGTTATACCTCAAGTCAAAGTTTTGTGGAGAAACCACGATATTGAGAAAATGACTTGGGAGTTAGAATCTGAAATGAAAACAAGGTATCCTCACCTCTTTGATATATCAGGTACGTACACCAATTTCGAGGACGAAATTTCATATGAAGGAGAGGTTACAAGACCCCAACATTTATAAATAAATATTAATTTTTCTCTAAATATCATTTTGAATATTGTGATGTGGATTTGTTATAATATTATAGTTGTGAGTAATATTTATAAATTTTTCAAAGTAAGTAAGCTGTTATAAAATATTCTTTTGGTAAGGAAATATTCGTACGACGACACAATCATTGGTGGACCCCACAACGGAATTACTGTCGGAGTTAGAAAACGACAGAAATATCTTTTTATAAAAATACCGGCGAAAGTTTTACCGTTAACTGTTGAAACACCTGGTGATAAAAGTACAGTAATACGCGTGGTTGCACGATAGCACACTGTATTTTACAGTATCTTTGATTATTGATGTTTATGTGAGAAGTCACTCAATTTACTTCAATTATTGCCACAATAATAGATGCATGGTATCTTACATAATTGATTCAATTATTGTCACAATATTTTATATTAGTAAATCAATAATTGAGACGACAAAGTTATTCATATTATTATTTGCATTATTGACAATGTCTAGAAAGTTCTGTCGAGGAAAAGGGTTTGGTCACCTAATTGCGTACCAATAAGGAGAAATCCTTATCGGAAAGCCCCTTTTTTCCTGGGAATGATCTGGTTGTTAATATTGCGAATTATAATATTAATGATGAATAAATATTATTAAATTTTTTTTTGTGAAGTCAAGTGAGTTGAGATAAATAGAGGAAATTTTTATGAAGTATTTGTTATAAATTTTGCTTATTACATGGACCCCCACTTACTCATTTTTCAAAATCATCGGTAGAAAGTTATCTTAGTTTTGTAATATATATATATATATATATATATATATATATATATATATATATATATATATATATATTATTGGTCACGGGTGGGGGAAGAAAATGGATTACTGCGTAGTGTGTGCATAGTGCTGCATAGTAAAATAAAAAAAAATCAAAAAGTTTTGCCAGTGAAATTTTTCCCTGTGCGTCTGTGATTTTATTTTCTAAATAGTATCCTTCCATTCTCCTATAAATAGGATACTTAGTTTAGAAATGAAAATCACAGCAAAATCAGATAATTCTTCTTCTATAATATTGAGCGTATTTCTTTAGAGTTTAAGGAAGTTTTGAGCGTACAAAACAGTATAAGTTTACTTCAAGAATATCCTCTCCCTACCAATCAGAAATACTCTCCTTTTAAGGTAAGAGATATCATTATTATGGTAAGGGGTATTATTCATTTCATATTCGCTTACGATATTATTTTTCGTATTCGTAAGGAATTTTATTTTCGTTCAATATTCGTAAGGAATATTATTTTCGTTCAATATTCGTAAGGAATATTATCTTCGTTCAATATTTGTAAGGAATATTATTTTCGTTCAACAGTCGTAAGGGATATTATTTTTGTTCAATATTCGTAAGAAATAATATTTTCTTCCATACTCTGTAGTATATAAGTAATATTATTTCGTTTCAGATTCCGAATTCTACACTAATTTTGTTAAGTATTGCTTCTATACTCCTTGAAATTTTTAGAATATCCTTAAAATTTGCGCTTCATCTAGTATCGTTTCACAAGGATATTTTTTTGAATATTCTTGTTAAAATTTAATCTTTTCATGTTGAGGTACTATTCATATAGTACTATTCATGGAGTACTATTCACTCGGATAGTATTCATCCGGGGTACTATTCATGACAAAAATTGATTTTTTCTGTCCAAATTATTTTACATAAATATTATTCTTAAATTTTACTCCACAAAATAGTTATCATGTTGACAATTTGGACAATTTTAAACTCTGGATAAATTTAAAGTCTTTTATCCTTGATTTTGTTTGATTGATAATTATATCATTGTCATCATCCTCGTGTTTATATTATGATGAAAGTCATCTTTGGCCCATAGTGCATAGATGGACTATTGATTGGTATGATTATGATTATGTATCAGTATAATCATGACCTATAATATTACAAATGATATAATAAAAGTCCTCATTGTCCTGTAGTGCATTGACAGACAATTGTTGGTATGATCATGACCATTGGTGATAATAACGAATATCATTGGCCCGTAGTGCATGGATAATTCGTGGATGTGATAATAATGAATATCCTTGGCCCGTAGTGCATGGATAATTCATGGATGTGATAATAATGAATATCCTTGGCCCGTAGTGCATGGATAATTCAGTGATATAAATTATTTATTGAGTTAAGTCTCAATGATAAAATTGATGATAAACTTTTAAATTATAGAAAATAGTAGCTATCATGCTCTACTTGACTCTTCTAATGGATTGTTTGTTCCGCTGCAGTTAAACTTGTTGTCTATTGTATTCTATCAGTTTAACAATGTTAAAGGTTAACGATAATTTATTCTGCATTATCTTAGTCATAATATTCTTTACTTGGCTAGTTGAGCTCACCCTTTGCTTTCATTGTTATCTTCTGGAAATGAGAATATAGCTGGGACTAGTCGGGAAATGGAGTGATGATCCAAGATGGTGGCTATAGTAATCCTTACTATTATATAAAATAGTGTGATAATAATTATAATGAGGACTCTATTTGAGTTTGGATATTGTATACTAGACAATATTCATGTTAAAACTCTCAGCTTACGTTTGTCGTATTGTATTAATGAAGTTTGTATTTAAATTTTGTACCATGTATTTGGCGACTCAAAATAGGTTGTGTATACCTATTTTGGAGGCGTCACAACAATTATTAAAATGCTCCTGCAACCACAATAATGAAATAAAGCCGCGTTTTTTTGATTCCTGATATTCAGCAGCTACTTCACTACCAAAACATTTTTTTTTAAATGAGCCAATGGATTTTCAAATAATGGACAAGTTAAGGGTTTGCCAACCACCAACAACCCAAGAATGAAGTGTACATCCTCTAAAGTGATTATAATTTTCCCACAATTTAGGTGAAAAATATTGGTCTCCTGCCGTCATCTCTCCACAAAGGAGGACACGAGCCCAATGTCAGTTTGTGGTAGGGCTGAGCAATTACCGGTTTCTGTACCGGTTCGGTACAAAATCGGTACCAATTTTTTCGGTTCAATTTTCGATTATACCGCATAGTAATATGTATATTTATTAATAATAATTAAATATTTTTTAAAAAAACTAAGAAGTCATTAACTATTAATAATAATTAATATATAAAATAAAACTACAAAACATTATTAATATATATAAAAAAATTAATAAAACTACTATTATATATAAATTATTAATATATAAAAAAATTATTTAATATATAAAATTAAAAAACATTAACTATTAATTATTAAATTTTGGTATTTTCGATATTTCGATTTTTATCGAATTCAAAAAAGTCATTACCGCTACCGGTAGCAAAAAGTGTTGAAATACCAAAAAACCGGTACCGAAAAAACTGGTACCGCCGGTACCGATAAAAAATAAAAAAAAATAAAAATTTTGAGCACCCCTACGAACCGCACCAATTAAAACTGCACCAACGGTTCCGCCGTATGTGGCGGTTTTAGGTGAGTTGAATAACCAAATTTACGATTTCGGTTTGGTAACTAGCCAAAATTGCATGCATAAAACTGAAACCACACCATGTGTGTGTATGTATGTATTATCTTTAGTAAATTCTAAAGTTACTTTTCACTTGAACAAGCTCAGAGAAAACTCCAGTCTTTCATTGCCATTTTTTCACCAATTAAAAAAAATGGTTAGAGGTTATAGAGACAAATATTAAGTGTTTGGATTTTAAAATTTCAGATTTGTTTGATGCGTTACTGGAGGGGCTTATAGTTGAGGGGCCAAATTTGTTGGTTCGAGCACTTGATTCATTGGTTAAGGTCTATGCTATAGTAGTAATAGTCTAATAGATTATTTTTCAAATTAGGTACAGTTAAGATTATATTTTATAAGTCTTCCCTGCAAAATATAAGATAGAATTTTATTCTATCTCCAGTATATATTTTTAACTTTTGGGGAACTAGATAAACCTTCTTGCTTGTTATCAAATATATGGTCTCCGTTGTTTTATATAGCGTATGTTTTAGTTTTAAAGCATCGTTCCTTTATTATAAACTAAAATTATTTTATGTGTCTCATTGTTCTATGATTTGATGGTGAATTGGACATATTTGGCAGAAGGAGCTTTCGGTTTATACTTAATATAATTCACATTCCCGACTTTGTCACTAAGTTAATTGTTCGATGCGAGCTGTGTTAAATTATATTGAAGGCTTAGACCTTTTTGTTGTTTCAATTGATTTTGAAACCAAAACTGCACCAATTGAAACCACACCACACAGTTTAAAATCGCACTGCACCAATCACAAGTGGTTTCGTGTGCGGTTTTAGATTTATCAAACCGCACTTAAGCGGTTTCGGATGCGGTTTGGAATTCAAACCGCACCATGCCCACCCCTAGTTTGTGGTACAACTGCTGGATAGCTAAAAATCCCAAACCCACATTTTTGTAAAAGAGTCTTTTGAGCTTTTGTTAATATTCATTGATCGTATTTTTTTTTCCAGTTAATTGACATGAGAGTAGTCTTCCGCTGTCTTTCCCGTCATATATATCATCTGACACATGATTTTGTTGGTCGTTAAGGACACTTGAGTCAATTGGTCCATAAATCCAATTGTCCATCTAGTACCTAAAAAAATAACATAAAAAGTTTTTCATATTGTTTAATAACAATGTAACACAATTATATCTATCTCCCATTAATCAGAAAAAACTTCATTTTAAACTAATTTTAATAATTCTTTTTTTTGCACATTTTCATAATAATTAATCATTATTAGTCACAATACTCACATGCATATTATATCCCACATAACTCGCTATATTTTATCAAAATAAACATTTATAATAAAGTAAAACAATAGTCTATTACAATTATTAAGCAAATAATTTAATCATAAGTCAAAAATTATAATAACTATTTCACCACATAGTTATATAATTACCCACACAAATAAATCACAAAATTTTATAAAAATTCACATGTATATATGTAGACATAGTAATAATTGATAATTTTTCTTCAAAGTTTAAACTTCTATTTTTTTATAAATATATTTTGAAAAAATAATTATAATATTTATTTATTTTTAATTGAACATTTGAAAAATAAATCTTAACAAAATAATATTTGAATCTAAAAATTTGTAGATGAACCGGTTGCTTGCAAATTTTTACTAATGGTGAATTTCCTGCGGCTTTCTCTCACACGTTAAATTTTTTTTGCTGCTTGATTGGAAGTTGATTTAGGCAAGGGAGGGAATATGTGTAGCGGCAGAGGAAGAGAGCACGAAGCTTTGAGAGGGAGAGAAACGACAGATGGTTAAAAAGGGAGGGGGCCTGCCGCTACAGCTTTTAGCGACAACGTGTGACCTTTTTTGGCTTCCGTGCAGGCGCATGCATAGGCACATTGACTTCCGTGCAGCAGTAGTCTTGTGTCAGTCAAAATTAGTAATGGTCTGCCGCATGAGCTTGTAGCGTCAGTCTTTTTTATAATTTATCTGAGCCTTACATTGCATTGCTGAACAATACTCATGACAACCGGTTGTCACAGATGAAATCACACACACAAATATATATATATATATATATATATATATATATATATATATATATATATATATTGGATCAGGTCCGGACCTTCCGGACGGGAGAAAATCCAGACCCAATTTTTTTTTTTTTTTTTTTTTGTAGAACTAAAAAAAAAAAATTATGGAACTGAAATTTTTTCGTAATACAGTGTTTTGGGTGTGTTTTTAATACCTACACCAACCAATGTATGTACAGTCTGCCCAGACTGTACAGACATGTTTTGTTATAGGCATCCAAATCATGCCCAAAACACTGTATTATGTAAAAATTTCAATTCCATAATTTTTTTTATTTTTTTAGTTGTTTCAAAAAAAAAAAGGTCCGGATTTTAAACCTGTCCGGGAGTCCGGACAGGATCCGGCCTCATATATATATATATATATATATATATATATATATATATATATATATATATATATATATTAAAACACAACAACTTGATTAAACTTGTACTGCTTCTGCTGCATAATTCCAGTTTGCACATGATCACCAAGCTGTGTACTAAATTAACTTAGACGGATATTATTGAAAATACTAGTAAGTTAAAAATACTAATTCAAGTTAACAGGCCAAGAAGATAAAGGAAAAAAAGGGGAAATATCTTGTACGGAAGCATCATATAAATGTAGGAAGTTGACACTTGGGTCTCTAAAATCTGATCTTGTTCAATTACACAAATGCCCTTTTACTCATTTAATGCAAAAGCTACTTACCAATAATAATAATCAGCAGCCGCGTCACAAGAAAAGGTTGTCAATTTGATCAAGTTTATGTTTGTTTTTCTGACAACCACGATTGCAAATGTTTCATACCCAGACGTACGTACTGAAAGTCTTACAAGCCAACTAGATAAAACTAGACAACATTTAGGTACAAACTAAACACATCTAAAATACCATTAAAAAAAAGGTCCTAAATTTTACAATGCAAGATGAATCAAAAACCCCTACTTCTCGGGGCATCTTGTCGCCAATTCCCCGGCGGTTGCCCAGCCCCAGGCACCGAGGTTCCATATAACTGTCCTACATTTAGCTGACTTCCTAAACTACCAGGCTGGAATCCCTGAGGCCGTGCCCATCTACCGCCCTGCTGCCAAGATGGGTTAATATTCATGTTTGTTGGAGGCATTGCAACAGGCTGCGCCCCTACTTGCTGGGACATAAGATGGTGAGGGGCTAATGACCCTAGAGGTTGATTAACCATATGAGGGTGCATTGGCTGGTGAAAGCTATGAACAGTGAGCGAGGGTGCCAGTATCTGATGTTGTGGGACATCCGGCCGCCACTCCGGTATGTCGTCATCATCATCATCATCTTTATCATTGTTCCATGCTTGATTTCCATGCCCAACGCCTCTCTTGTCCTGCCAAGTCCCAGGACTATTATCACTATGTCCAGTTTGCCCATATTTTTGTATGAGCTCTCTCATTTGGTGTGGGTTAAAAGTAGTCAATCTTGATGGCTGAGATGAAACCCTACCTGCCACAGATGAGGTAGAGTTGCCGGAGAAATTAAACTCCGGCAAGTCATCGTCATCCCGAGCAGCACCCGGGCCAAACCCAGGAGGGATATCATCATCATCAGCATCATTAATGGGTGTGGGTCCAGATCTCATAGGAGGTTGGCCAATAGGAATAGGAGTTCTTGATGCCATATTCACGTTTACATTTGTGTCCTTGTCTTGTCTCCTAGAAATTAAGTGTTGTTGCTTTTTAGAACTATGTTTATGGTGTGTAGTTGAGTTAGGTGAGATTGTGGAACTTATATGAGCCCTTCTCCATACAACTACACCAATTAAGCCATTATCAGTTGATTTAATTATCTCAGTCTGGTCCTTTGCTAGATGTTTGCCGAGCATTTCAAGTATCTTTGGGTGAGGGGGGGAGAGATAAAGCTCCATCCCTGCCGTCGGTTCAGCAAATCCTAACCTTTCATCAAGAACATATGAATCTACAACCTGTATTTCAAAAATAAATAAAATAAATAACATACTAATTTGGACAAGAAAATAATGGGTTTAGATATATGGCCAAAAGGGTATAAAATTAAAGTAAGTCACCTCACGGAGGCTTGCTCGGTCATCCTCGGAGGACCCTGGCTTCAAGACAAAGTGGACAACCTGTAACAGAGACGGATTCTCATTAAGAAGATTGATTCAATAAAAGTATTTACATGCACATAAAACGTTGGCAGGAAGTTTGTTTAAATGATAAAAACAAGCCTTTAATTATACTCTCCCGAGTCTTCCCAGATAAGTATATAAATGTCAAACAAGCAGTTCATTTTCTTCAGATGACTATTTAAAATCAATCACATAATTTTATAAGGTGCTTTTTTTATGCAACCTATTTGACCAAAAGGCCTACTTAACCACTTTATTTAAAATTTTCAGGATAATAGAAGATAAACTAATGTATCATCTCCCACAAAAGAGAGCTGGATAGTTCATCAAACTTGCTGATCCAAAATATCAGAAAATTCCTTCTATTTGCAAACGCAACAGAGAGGATTTGATCCATTTTTGCATTTTCAGATTCAAATCTCATTTGCAAAGTTAAAAATACCAAATCAGAGTACACAATTCCGCAGCATCTCATCAGCCATTCCAAAACAGTGCACTTTCGGAACGGCTGATGATGTGCAGTGGTTCCAATATTAGGCCATATTTGATTAAATTTATGCCTTCCAAAACTTGAGGGTAATTCATTGTCACACGGGGACAAGATTTAAAAAAAGGGAAGAATGGTGAAGAGCACATATATTCTGATAATGAGATCACAAGTAAAGTTGTTGGAAATCTGTAATTTTTTCTTCATATATAAGTTGGTTGCTTCACAACAGTAATGCCATACATCCTCCTCAGCCTAAAACAAATGTCACTTGCCATCAATGATCGCAGGCTACCCAGTACTTTTAGTAACAAAGTACTAAAAAAACACCTAAGCAGGAGATAAATTTGAATTACAACGAGATAAAAGGGGACTTGAGATACCATGACTGCACGACTTCGGGACATTGGAAGTTCTTGAAGGAATTTTTCAAACGCGTCAAGTCTGACTCTACCCTTGATTTCAAGAGAGCTTGCCCACTCCTTTGTTGATGTTTTTTCACCACTGTGAGACCGATAAAAGATCAGAAAAAAAGTGAGAATAATTGAATTACAGAACATACTAAAAATTTAACAAATTCCCCTCTTGCAAGAAACTGTGACTAAAGATGTTAAAAACAAACACTTAAATTATAATCTTGAAAAGATTGTTGGAACTGATGAGGAAATCAAAAACTAAATTCAGACTATAGCTTCAATGAACATGATAAGGCTAAAAGTTAAGATAGCAATTGAAACTATGCATCTTCATCATGTCAAGAATACATGCATTTTAAAATTATCAGAAATTACAGTATGAAATTATGGCTGCCAACAAGGATGGAAACAAATTTGAAATAGACAAGAAACAAAAGGAAGAAAACATAAAGTACAGAACAAGTTAATTAACAGGAAGATAGGAAAGACAAATCTTGTATATACTGCCCGAGTGGAAAGATGCATACCTTCTAAACAAGCCAATAACTGTAACCGAGGCTGAAATTTGTAACTGGAGTGCACCCTCCCAGACATGTTCAGCCATAGATATTTTATCAGGAGTCGAGTGCTTTTGCTCCACCGGATGGTCACTAGATTTAACATCCAACTCCAATTCTGTGATTTTCATATCAATTTTTGTAGCCTTACCTAGCTTGGTATCACCAGGATCTTTGGAGGCAGGATTAGAAACCACCACTTTATCGCCAGTTTCTGATTTTACCTTCTCCGACGAAGGTTTTGTCAGACCAGCATCCACTGCTAAATTGTCAAATGGTGGTTCAGAATTAAGGGATTCCATAAATTCATCTAGGGAGACAATTGGTGGTAGAAATTCTGCATCCTTGAATTCATCTTCAATTAACCCTTGCATTAAATCAGTCCCATCAGCAGGAATAGTAAGGCTACATGAAGAATCCTGGTTATCCAAACTACCCTTCTCACATTCAACATTTTTTGTGCCTTTAACTTCTTTATTCTCAGACGAGGAAGGAGCTACCGTCTCCTTGTCTTTTGGTAGGATCTGAGTGAATGTAGTTGTCCCAACAGAAACTTCCACTGAGACACTGTCATCTTGTTCAACTTCCACTTGGTACTCCCCCTTGTGAGTTTTTTTAACCAGACGTCTTCTATCACCATCTGAATCAGGTAAAACTATCATTTGAGCAAGCTCTTCAGCCTTCGCCATTCGCCACTCAGAAAGTTCCTTCGAAGCAAGTTCCTCGGCCGTCATTGAACACAATTTTTCAGGGGAAATCTCTCCAGACATAACTCTCTCTCGCAATTCTGGATTATTTCGATCTTTCAAATTAAACATAAGAGACCTACCCTTCTCTTTGTACTTCTTATTTACACCTCCAAATAATTTGAAAAGTTCTACCTCAATTTTGAAAGCTAAATTTTCAGGTGATTGACTATTTTTCTCACCTCCATCTCCACCAGCATCCACATGTTTGACAGCTTGAACCTCCTTTGCTTCATTTTTGAAAGTTAAACATTCAGGAGACCTAACCATTTGCTCATCCCCATCTTCACCTACATCCACATGTTTGGCAGCTTGAACCTCCTTTGGTTCCACCACCTCAATAACCATGTCCCATGCCCAAGAAAGACCGTTTCCCTGTAAAAGCTCATCTTTGACGAAGAAATTGTCTGTGAATGAAACATCGCCGTCAGGCAAAACAGTATTGTATAGGGAGTCTTGCCCACTACTTTTCCAGGTATGTGGAGAATTTACAACGCCTTCATGAGTAGAAGCCTCAGCAAATGAGTTTTGACCGTCATTGGGTTTATCAGCAGAACATGTTCCTTTAGAGTGCATGTTTTCAGGTACGCCAGCAGCATCAACAGGGGTAGAAATGGACTCAGCAAGTTTGGAATCCTCTGATGTTTGACTAGGAGTAATATCTACTTTATTTGGAGAACTCTTCTCTTGCTTAGGAGTCTTATTCTCGTTCTGATGGACCAAAGCCAACGCAGCAGCTAATGATTCTCTCATTTTGGACCTCACAGATTCAAATGACTCTGACCGGATCTTGCGTGGTGCTTCCATTTGAACGGTACGGCCCTTTGGAGTCTGAACACGCTGTGTCCCAGATTTATTTGAAATGGATTCATTTCGTACCATTTTCTTGTTCGGTGCAGGTGAATTTTGTGACCCAGATGCACTGGACATAGATTGTAAATGCATAGCTTTTTTATTTGTAGCAGAGTGGTGTAGCGACCCAGGTGAACTTAAATGGGGTTCCATATGCGCTGTCCGCTTGTTAGGTATTGATATCTGCTGTTGAACAGAGTTATTAAACATCGGTTCTACTACAGCCTTCCGCTTATTCGGATACAACTTTTGGGACCCTAGATTATTCAAACAACTGGCTTCTGTCTCTCTATCTTTCTGGATCGGCAATAGCTTTTGTGACTCCATATTGTCCAATGTAGGTTCCATGTTCCCCAGATGCTTATTTGACACTGTCAAGTTCTGTGACCCAGGAATGTAGGACATCTGGTCCACCAGTTGCATCTGTGGGTTTGAAATTGGAAACTGGTGTGTTGCAGCATCAGTGGACATTGATCCCATCATACCCATCCGCATATTCAGTACTGACGAATCTACATTGACATAAGCGGGTTCCAGCTGACCCATGTCCCCATTCAGTATAGATAATTGCTGAGAAACAAGATTGTTTGACATGTTTTCCAAATATTATAATATATCCAATTCTCAATTGCAACTTAATTATCTTTTTGCAATTTAGGTATTTAACATTGTGTAATGCAAATTACACAATTGGGTAGCAACAACAGACCGTTGCACAGGAATCTGTAATCATAGTAAAATCAATATTTAGTAAACCTGTGCATAAAATCACTGGTAGGAGTAATTAAGGAGACCGTATAATCAAGAAAGCAACGAAATCATAACAAAATAAAGAAAGTGGAAAAAGTGGAAAGCTACAGACACATCAAAAGCAAGTAATCAAACACGTGCCAATTCACGAATTACTGAAGCTTAAAATTGTTTAATAACAATCTATAACAAACAACTACTTCATTCAAACTTCTGCAGATAAAAAAGTTTTATACAAGAGAATGCAACATTGTCAGCAATACTTTATATTATCTCATGATTTCAAATAGACAAGAAGGTAATCAAGTTTATAAACTTAGATTTTTAATTTGCATCCCTATAGAACAACAGTACATTGTGTTCATTGAAGATGAGATTCTATGAAGGTCTCTTTAGTGATGAGTTGCAACAATACCCTAACTAATTAGTAGACTTTGTGACGCAAATGCTACAATAAAAATAAATAAAATAGAAACTGTTTCATATACTAACCAGTCAGAAAATAAATATATTGTGTCACACACTAGTGGGGATTTAAACAAGCATGGTCACAAAATAGAATCAGTAAGGTAATCAAAAAGACAAGATGGTAAGTACTACTAAATTATTCACACGCCGGCAAATTGTTAGTCCAAAAGAAATTAGAAAACAAAAACGAAGAGGGAATGAAATATTAGATCGTTTTACGAGTAAAGGCCAATTATGGATTATCTTTACAGTTTATATGTATACTGTTCAATAATCTTACATCTTCCCATTCACCTTCAGACAGAGCAACTGTTGGAAAAGTTAGCTATCAAGCTCAACCAAAAATATATACAATTGAAATTGGCTCACAACTATCTTATCTCTTGGATATTTTTAACATTTTTACAGTTGCAATATAATCAGATATTAGAACAATATAATATCTTTAGCAAAATCTACAATCAGAAAACTCAATAAAAAATTAGAATAAAAGAAGGCTTAATGTGGAATCAGCTTATATGTTTTATGTTAGTGAAGTAGATTTGGTCAAGTTGAATTCAAAATTAACATCATTGCAAAATTTACATTTCCACTCTTGAAACAGATATAACAAATAACTTCATATCTCATAATCTTCAAACTCAATATGAAGACCTACAACCAGACACAATATTCTAATTGCATCAGTAATAGTAACGGTCAAAAGAGTGCTTAAATATAAGCACTATCAAGTACTAAGAGATAAGTTAGCAAATAAAAGAGTGAACAATTTCAAGGATACCCTCGTGAAGATCCTATTGTGTGGAATTTGCCTCTTTTTTCTCCAATCATTCGTTTTGAGGAGAACAAAATCAAGAATCAAGCCAAGTTTAACCTTAACCCTTACTCAACCAGAGCCCTAGTCAAGCCCAAACACTAGTGAGACATACGAATGTGCTCAATCAAATATATACACCAAACTTCAATGAAACCTCCTTATATCAGTTAAAGCTATGGGAAGCTAGGAAGCACAAATACAGGTGCGTCATATGGGGTTAGTAAAATTCGCTAAATCTCAAAATATGGGAATTCGGGTATAGGGGGGTATTCGACATATTTTATGATATGATCACATATTTAAATATTTATGTCTAGTTAAATATATATATATATATATATATATATATATATATATATATATATTATAAGACATTCAACATAATACATACTACAAGAGAAAAACAAAAACAAAAATCCAACAAACAATATGATTATAATAGTTTGAAGTCATCAAATAACAAAAATAATCGTAGCTAAATCAAAACACACGTTAGAAAGTAGGGGAGAAACCCTACGAGTCCCCAAGAATCAAAGTATCCGGTGGGGGGATACGGCAGTTCGTTTGGGGTAATGAAGAACCCTGCTTCCCAGGTGGAAAGTAAATGACTGCTAGATGATCTACAGTGTGAGCTGCAAAAGTAGAGTTCTTAAAACACTTTTTTTCCTGCTCACCATACAAAGTTTAACAGCCTGTTAAAATTATTGAGAACATCTATTAGGCTGTATATCTATTGTTCACTTTTACTTTTAAAGGACTACTAGGCACTAGCACACTCAAAAATTTATTTTCTTTTTTTAGCACCCAAGATAGTTTGCTGTAAAATAATAAAAAGCTAATATAGATTTTTTATTATATTTTACCGTTTACTAAAAAGTAAAATATTATTTAAAACATCTATTTACTATACATCTTTATGTTATTATCTTCATCTATCACATTTTTTCATTTGATAAAGTTTATACTTTCACAATCACCTTGGCAAGAACTTGAAAAGAAATAAAATCCACTGATAACATATCCTAAACACAATGTTCAAAAAACTTGCAGTATATACTCGTGCATATATATTTATATTACATTGTCAGCTTTGCAACTGTTACTGATATAAATTAATCAACCACTGGAAATGAAAATTCCAACCACTGATTTCTTTTATTTCGCATGACACAAAGCATTCAAGCATTAATTTAAAATAACAACCCATTATGGCCTATCTTGCATCATTAGGGTTACCAGATGTCGGACACCACCAATAATATGCACCAATCTATTTTGAACATTTTCTAGGCTCCACCGAGAGACTTTAGATTCTTTAATTCCGAAATCAAATGCAAAGAGTAAGTTCCCTTTCTTAAATAAAAGAAAATTATAAAAAGACGTTTCTTTTTTTTAACAAATACACATGTTTTTCAGAAGTTACTGATCCAGATTTACCCATCAAGTTTCCCAATATTAGAGATCAAAATTTCATTGACTTAAAGCAATCTTTCCAGTATATACATACATCTTTATTCAAAATTTAATGAGATTTGCTAACAATGACCAAAGGCAAAAAAAAATCTTATTACTTTTTTTAAAATCTTATTACTTTCTCCTTTTTCCTTTTTGCGGAGAGGAAAGAGTGATAATGACAGAATTCTAACACCCTCTGCCAGTTCAGAAGATTATTAGTAGTAGCCAAGGACACGCGGTACACTAATGATAAAAACCACAGTAAATGTTTGCCAATAATGCCATAAGATCATAGACAAGCTTTGGATAGGCTTGGAACTTCTAATAAGTTGATACAAAAGACAAGGCATCAATTCAATTTGTCTTGGTAGATACACATGGCGGCAAGACGATCGATTTAAGCTGCAGAAGTATATTCTTCGCCTTCTCCCCGTCTCACCATACATAGTTAAGCAACCTATTCAAATTGTTGAATACATCCACAAACACTTTAAAAAAATGTAAAATAGTCCACAAACAAAGTACTTCCCAAAAAGAGAAAAAAGTAAAATAACTTGGGGAGAAAGATTATACAGCATGCAATTATCACAAGAAACACATGAAATTCATGAATTATATACAATCCTCAGTTTGGACCTTGTATCCATACATCATTACATTGCAGGTCTCAAGCTCAGACAACCAACATTGGCGTTCATACATAAATTTAGTTTTAAAAAGAACTCGAGTTTGTAGTATTACATAATAAGAGGCACAAACAACCTCTACCAACCTGGAGAATTTTGGTAAAACATGTTAAACCACTCTAGCTGACCACACAATATGATAGATGCCTTCAGTTTCAATAAACTACATTACAATCAGGACAAAGTTCAAAAAATATTTGGGACACTATAGTCAGTTGAAAGCTATGCAGGACTCTTTACGAGTGCACTTTGAATGTGAAAAATGAAAAGATAGAGAAAAAAAATTACCACATAAAAAAAATGGCAGGTCCTATATAGGAATTGGCCTTACTTCTGGTGTGTCTGCACATTGGTATTCAAAAAAAGTGTCCTCTATCACTGAGTACTCCCAGTCCCAAAATGAGTGTCATTTAGAAAATTGTAACACATTCAGATTTGTTTTTTCCTAATATAGTTTTTATACCCATACTAGTATTCAAGAATTAAACACTGATCAAAATTCATAAATTGACAACGTAAAAAATTGGCATTACTATATTGAATTACAAGTAACATCACCAATTCATTAAAAGTTACAAAGCAGGACAACATAATACTTTGAAAAAAAAAATGGTTATAACCTTGGTAAATCAAAATCAAACTATTAATATGACCTCTGGCCCCAATAATAAATGATAGTTAAGTAAAGGCAAAAATCAAATATGCACATATCGGCAATAAAAATTGGTATAAGCCCTCAAATGCAATCAATACTATAAATCCGAAACACTCAACAGAGTTTCCAAAACTCAAAACCCTATATTGAAAGAAAAACATAACCAATTGAAATTATATAAAGTACAAAAGTTTATAATTGATTAACGATCAGATGCTTTAACAGCACGTGCACACAGAAAGTAGATAAATTAAAAAAACTGAAACTTTATACACCAATTAATCGGCTTCTACAAAATAAACTCCCAATTTCTCAGGCCTACAAACACCGAAATCGAACGATTCTGATTCATGCATGTATAATAATCACATACATATATATAAATATGTATGTACATGCAGATATAGAGAGAGAAATTGGAAAATTGCAGTCATGACGGATGGATTACCTGAAAGAACACCGGAGATAGAAGAGGAGAGAGATTGGATTTTGACAAGCTGAAGAGTGAGTCGGCTGTATGAGGGAGAGAAAGAGGTCTAATCTTCTGTAGCAAAAAATGTAAACCCTAGAAAGATCCGTAAGTGATATGACCAAATACGCTCTAATAGAGGCCTTGACTTTCGACACGTGGTATTTATATTATGATTCTCATCATATCCTTTCCGCAAGCCAAGTCATTATCTGGCTTAAGGAATTGTTTGGCATAAAGTATTTGTTGGCATTGCTTAAAATATGTGATTAGAGATTTTGATTACAACTTTTAATTATAATTATTTTTTTTTAAATATTTTATATTTGGTAAATAATAAATACTTAAATTAGTAAAAAGGGGTTTTGTAAAATCTCAGATTTTATGAATAAAGATTTAAATTTCTCGAAATAATTTTTTAATATTATGGTGTGGATTTGATATAATTTTATAGTTGTGGGTAGTATTTATAAATTTTGCAAAGTACGCAAGTTGTTAAATAATATTCGATTGGTCGGGAAATATTCTTTTTGTCAGAGAATATCCGTACAACGGTACAATCATTGGTGGACCCCACAACTATAATTATTGTCGGATTGAGAAAACGACAAAAATATTTTATTAAAAATAACGGCGGAAATTTACCATTAATACTATTGAACTACTCGGTAATAAAAGTACAGTAATACGCATGGTTGCATAGTAGCACACGATATTGATTATTGATATTTATGTGAAAAGTCACTCAGTTTTGTTCAATTATTGCTACAATAGTTGATGTATAGTATCTCACATTATTTGATTCAATTATTGTTGATTTATAAGTTTTGTTTTATTAGTATTATTAATATAATAAAACAGAAAAACTTTTTATATAAAACAGAATACTTTTATAATGTTATTCGTTTTATTTGATAATAATTAGGTTATATTATATTTTATTATGCATAGTGCCTGTATAGTGTTTTGCATAGTAAAATCTTTTTATATAAAACAAAATACTTTATTAAAGTTATTCTATAAATAGAATATATTATTTTTTATTATGCATAGTGTTTGCATAGTATTTGCATAGTAAAAATATTTTTATAAAAAATAGAATATATTATATTTTATTTAAAAGATTTTGCTTTAATTATGGACCGTCAGATTAAAGTAAATCAATCTGGACCGTTCATGAGTTAGTTACTATGCAGTCCATTTTCTTATAAATAGGAAGCTTAGTTATAATTGAAATCACACCAGAAGTTCAGAGAATTCTCCTTCTATAATCTTGAGCGTATTTCCTTAAGAGTTTAAGAAACTTTGAGCGAAGAACATAGTATAAGTTTTCTTTAAGAAAATCTTCACCCTATCAATCGGAATATTCTTCTTTTACGGTAAGGGATATTATTCTTTTGTATTCATGAAGAGAACTTCCGTTATTTCATTCCTTATTATTCTGTTGGAATAACCTGTATACGCGGAATACCCTATACTTGGTGACATTCTTCTATTATTCTGTCTTTATTATTCCGTTGGAACATCCTATTTGTGCTTTACGCCGAACTTGGTTCCGTCTTTATTATTCTGTTGGAACATCAGGACCGTTGATGAAAACACGATTATCTTTGGCCCGTAGTGCATGGATAATTCGTGGTCGTGATACTAAAGAATATCCTTTGCCTGTAGTGCAGGGATGATATAATGATGTGGATTATTTATTAAGCTGAGTCTCAGCGATAAAAGTGATTAAAAACTTTTTAAATTATAAAAGATAGTAGATTTTATTCTCTACTTGACTCTTTTAATGGATTGCATGTTCCGCTGCAGTTAAACTTGATGTCTATTGTATTTTATCAGTTTAACATTGTTGGAGATTAATGATAATTTATTCTGCATTATCTTAGTTATAATATTTCTTACTGGGCTAGTTGAGCTCACCCTTTCTTTCACTATTCTCTTCAGGAAATGAGAACGTAGCTGGGACGAAGTCGGGAAATGGAGTGATGGTCCGGATGATAGTATTAGCTAGTAGTCCTCACTATTCTGTTAAATAGTGTAAAAATAAATATAATGAGGACTCTATTTGAGAATGAATATTGTCTAGAAGACAATATTTATATTTAAACTCACAGCATATGTTTTGTCGTATTTTACACGACTGCTGTATTATTAGTTTGTATTTGAATTTTGTACCATGTATTTGGCGACTTAAGATGGGTGATGTATACCTATTTTGGGGGCATCACAGGTTTGCTATCAAAAAATTTACTAATCACTTATTTTAAATGTAAATTATTAAAAAATATATTTTGAAGAGTAAAAATGGGTCATATATGAAATTATTAATATAAATAAAAATACATTAATAATTATAAGTAATTTTAAAATCAAATTGCCAAATACTTTTTACTTTATATTGATTATAAACATGTTAAACTATTTATATGCAATCCCAAACACCAACTTGATTGAAGTAGTTATGTTTTAGAGTTTTGGACGAAAAATTTAAATTAAGATATAAAATAAAATCACTTAAAATTTATAAAAAAAAATATTGTTTTAGAGTTTATAAATTGATAATTTTTATTTTAAGACTTTTATTTTATTATTTTACGTTCTAGATCACTTGTCTTTTAAAATTATAAAGACAAGTGATCTCTTGTGATAATAAATTTAAAGTTCTGCTATTACGAAAAATTATAACTGCAAAACTTATCAACAGGGCCATTTCTGAGTACGGGCGGGAAGATTGACCGCTCTGAACCTCCGATTAAAGGGGCCTAATTTTTTTTATTTTATATATAGTATGTGTATGTGTGTGTGACTTTGTTAAGAGAAATAGAGTCAACCATTGATTTTTTTAGAATTTGTAAAAATTTTGGATTATTTTCCTAATATTTTAATTTCTTACAAGGTATTACTAACTATTCATGTGACATAGTTTGCAACCATGTGCATCAAGAAGGATATGCTGAAAAAACTTGATTTTGAATATTTGATCGAAGATTTTGCCTCTAAAAATACTAAAAGAAATATCTTTCAATAAATGTATTATCATATATTTTGTTGTAGTCAAACTATTATGTTTTAAGCTCCGAAAATATATTTTTTTAATATAGTTTGTAATATTTTTTTGTAAAGACAATATTTCAAAAATAGTCTCGTTTTTATTTTTCGTTCTGGGCCACTAAAATATCAAGAACGACCCTGTTTATCGATATATGAGATTGATAGTATGAAAGTGTGACCAATAAATCACTACAACAATTAGTAACACAATAATTTTTTTCATTATCCACAAGTCCACGATTGGGTATCCTACCACCACTTCAGATACTTTTGTCATTCGATAACCCATATAATGGGCTCACTAAACATATTCACCAAATTACTATATAATAAATACTAGGATCAATTACATATATTAGTACATTTTTAAAAATAAATACAAAAATTATACATTCATAAAATAATTATAAAAATATTACACTTCATCATTTTTATTTTCAATACTAATACAATTAAAAGTCCTTAAATTAAGGGATTAATATTAATGGGCTGACATAGCAAATTAGTTTCCATCTTCCTTCGATCTCTCTCTATCCGCCTTTACTATTTCTCTCTCTTCTCCCTTACTACTTTTCTCTCTCCTCTCGAAACCACTCGTCTTCGTCCTCTTCCGCCGTCGCCGCCGCAACACCATAGTCTCTCAACTCTGACAGAAAATTGAATACGTGACTTTCAGGCTATGTTTTCAGGCTAATACGTGACTTTCTCTCTCTAACTCTGACAGTCGAATACGTGATTTTCTCTTTACAACTCTCTCACAACTGAAAGGATTCTGGTTTCTTTCTCTTAGGTCTACTTCTAATTTCTGTTAATTCCCATTCTACTGATTAATTGTCAATATGATCATATATATACGATATGTTTCTAACAGAATGGGGTATTGATTATTTTGGTTTGTGTTGTTTTTATGTTTTGTATAGAATGGTTGATACAAGGGAGAAAGATAGAGAGAGGAAAAGAATCACAGAGGGTGATTCTATTAAGGACTTGAAGAAATTTGTTTGGGTTTGTGCAGTTGGATTCTAATTTTGATGTTCTTGTAGTTAAGACAGAAGCTCAAGTTCATAGCCAGAAGATATTTCCAACCCAAAAATTTTTAAAGGTGTGCTAATTTAAATTTTGTTATTGTTACTATCATATAACTGTTTGGTTACTTTTGTATTATGTTTTGGTTACTGTTAGCTTGTGATTCAGATACCATTTTTGTTACCTTGATTTGGTATTTTGGTTACTTTTTTATTTTGTTATGGTTACCATGTATTTGCTTAGTATACATGGTTGACTAAACTGGTTTTGGTGTACATGTTGTTTATGTATTGGTTACCATTAAAATATATTTTGGTTATTATCATATAAATATTTGGTTACTTCTTTAGTATGTTTTTGGTTATTGTTAGTTTCTGATTTGGATTCTATTTTTGTTTCCTTGAGTTGGGATTTTGATTACTATTTTTGGTTGTTCTGGTTACCATGTATTTGCTTAGTATATATGGGTTGACTAAACTGTGTTTGGTCTGTATGTTGTTTATGTATTGGTTACCATTAATATATGTTTTGGTTACTAACATATAACTGTTTGGTTACTTTATTAGTATTTTTTTTGCTGGATTATTATTTGGATACCATTTTTTCCCCTCAATTGGGATTTTGGTTACTTTTATATGTTGTTTTGGTTTCAATGTATTTGTTTAGTATACATTAGTTGACTAAACTGGGTTTGGTATACATGTTATTTATGTGTTAGTTACCATTAAAACATGGTTTGGTTACTAGTATATAACAGTTTGGTTACTTCTTTAGTATATTTTTTGGTATATATATTTTTGTTTTGTTGACCTTTAAATTATGTTTTGGTTAATATTATATATAACTATTTGTTTACTACATAAAATGGTATGTACTACATGTTGTTTATATTTTGGTCACCATTAGATTATATAATATAACTTTTTGGTTACTGCTTTATTATTGTATGGTTAATGTTATATTATGATATGATCACTATTATTGTGCAGTCAACGTAGAATGTTAGTTATTTGTTATAGTCTGTTTTGGCTACTGTGTAATTGTTATATTATGTTTTGGTTAGTATGCTTTTATTTGTTGGTCACTATTTAACAGTTTATGCTATAAATATTGTTTATATCTGGTTACTAAGGACTGTGTAAATCTGATTTTGTTTATTTGCAGTTATGGGATCTTTACAATGAGGAATACAAAAGAAAATTCATTAGAAAAGTTATATATTGGTGTGACATGGAAGTCCCTATCATTATTACCAAAAAATTGAACCCAAGTCAGTTGGAGAAGTTTAAGGCATCATTAGTTTGTGGATGTATTATTTTTATAAATAATAAACCCAAGTTATAATAAACCATGTATGTAACGCCCCCAAAATAGGTATACATCACCTATCTTGAGTCGCCAAATACATGGTACAAAATTCAAATACAATTTAATTATACAACAGTCGTGTAAAATACGACAAAACATATGATGTGAGTTTTAATACAAATATTGTCATCTAGACAATATCCACACTCAATTGAGTCCTCATTACATTTATTATCACACTATTTAACAGAATAGTAAGGACAACTAATGCTATTATCTGGACCGTTACTCCGTTCCCCAATTAGTCTCTGCTACGTTCTCATTTCTTGAAGAGAACAATGAAAGTAAAAGGCTGAGCTCAACTAGCCCATTAAGAAATATTATGACTAATATAATACATAATAAATTATCGTTAGCCTTCAACAGTGTTAAACTGATACAATATAACAAACATTAAGTTTAACTGCAACAGAACAAGCAATCCATTAAAAGAGTCAAGTAGAGAATAAAATCTACTATCTTTTGTGATTTAAAAGGTTTTTCATCATTTTTATCGCTAAGACTCAGCTTAATAAATAATCCACATCATCCCTGCACTACGACCAATGATATTCATTAGTATCACAACCACTAATTATTCATGCACTACGGGCCAAGGATATTCGTGTATTCATCAATGGTTATGATCACGCCAACAACTGTCCATCAATGCACTACGGCCAATGAGGACTTTTACCACATCATTTGTAATATTACGGTCATTATTATACCGAATAATCTCTGGTCATAATTATACCAAGTCCATCTATGCACTACAGGCCACATATGACTTTCAACATAATATAAACATGAGGATGATGACAATGATATAAGAATTCAATAAAACAAGTTCAAGAATTAATTTATCTAGGAACTAATAACGTCCAAATTGTCAACATGATATTTCTTTGTAGAGTAAAATTCAAGAATGCTCAGACGAATATTTCCATGAAAAAGATACTGGATGAAGCGCAAATATCAAGGATATTCCACTAATTTCATGGAGTATAGAAGTCAAAACTTTAACCAACTGAGCATAATAAAGAATAGAATAACATAAGAAATTACCAGGCATGCGATAGACCGAACAGACAGGATATTCCAACAAAATAATAAATAACGGAATCAGGTCATGCGTAAACGCACAAACAGGATATTCCAACAGAATAATAAATAACGGAACCAGGTTAGGCGAAATTCGCACCGACAGGATGTTCTAACAGAATAATAAATAACGGAACCAAGTCATGCGTAAACGCAGAGACAGGATGTTCCAACAGAATAATAAAGAATAGAATAACAGAAGAATTTCACTTTGTATGCGGTACTTCGCATAGACATGTTATTCCAACATAATGATAAAGAATGGAATAACAGAAGAATTTCACCAAGTATAGGGTAGATCGCGTATACAGGTTATTCCAACAGAATAAAAAATGGAATAACAGAAGTTCTCGTCATGAATACGAAAGAAATAATACCCCTTACCTTAGAACAACTGGATATAGGAGTAGTGAAGTAACAGAATACTTTTCTTCTTTCTCTCTATAGTTTTTGTCTCTAGAGTTTCAGTGAATTCGTAAGAAATAATGAAGGAATGAGCTTCTATTTATAGGAGAATGGATTGAATAGTAACGAATCCCTGAACGGTCCAGATTGATTTACTTTTAAACGGACGGTCCAGATTGGTTTACTATAAAATATTCTAATAAAATAAAATCTTTTAAATAAAATATAATATATTCTATTTATAATCTAATAAAACGAATAACTTTATAAAAATATTTTATTTTATATAAAAAAAAAATTAATATGCAAAATACTATACAGGCACTATGCAAATACTATGCATAATAAAATATAATATAATATATTTATAGTCTAATAAAATGAATAACTTTATAAAAGCATTCTGTTTTATATAAAAAAAAATTAACTATGAAAAACACTATTCATAATAGAATATAATATATTCTATTTATAGTCTATTAAAACGAATAACTTTATAAAAGAATTCTGATTTATATAAAAAGCTTTTCTGTTTTATTACATTAATAATACTAATAAAACAAAACTTCATCATCATTATTATAATTCACACTATTAATCGACCAGGTCGTTCCCAGGAAAGATGTGACTTTCCAATAAGGATTTCTCCCTATTGGCGCGCAATTAGGTAACCAAACCTCTCCTTGGCATAACTTCTAGACATCGTTAATATTGTAAATAATAATATTAATAACTTTGTTATCTCAATTATTGATTTAATAATATATAAAATATCGACAATAATTGAATCAAATAAAATGAGATACTATGCAACAATTACTGTAGTAATAATTGAACAAAACTGAGTGACTTCTCATGTAAGCATTAAAACATGTTGCCTAAACTTGGTTGGATATACAGGTTGTTTCTGTTTTGGTTACCATTAAAACATGTTCTGGTTACTTTCATATAACTATTTGGTTCCTTCTTTATTATGTTTTGGTTACTGTTACCTTATGGTTTGGCTACTATTATTGTGTCCTCAATGTGGGATTTTAGATACTTTTATTTTTTATTCTGGTTAATATGTAATTGTTTGGTATACATGGATTGCCCAAACTGGGTTTCATTAAATGATGTTTCTATTTTGGTTACCATTAAAACCTGTTCTGGTTACTATCATATAATTATGCGGTTACTGTTTTATTATGTTACATTATGGTTACTGTTATTAGTAACCAGATAGTTACAAGCTTGTATCTAGACAAACATTAATGGTTAAATGTACATGTATGAGTGTCCTATTTATCTACAAGCTTGTTAGTAACCAGATAATTATCATAGACAATTATCATGGATAGTTACAAGATTGTTAGTAACCATATAATTATAAACTTGTATCAAGACTGTTATAAAGTGTTAAAGGTATATGTTTTATTTATACCCTGTCATCATGATAGAATAAGAAACTCCAATTAAGAGTTATCATTTATATATATGATGGTCACTTATAGATCTCATATTAAAATAAAAATAGCTTAAGAGGTACAGTTGGTAACCAAACCTGCATATAAGGGTAACCATTTTAGTTTTTGTTAGTAACCAAATAATTAAAAACTTATATCAGAATAATTATCAAGTGCTTAATGTACATGTGAGGGTTTCCATTTATCTAGCTGATGGATACTTTTAAATTACGTAATTAAAAAAGTTATTTGGAAATGGCCCATGCCAGTTGGTAACTAAATATGAATATAGATGTAACCAATTTATTTTAGATGGGTAACCAAATTTACATAAAAATGTTTCAGAACAGTTACCAATTGTTCAATGTATATGTTTACTTTATATTGACAACTCATGATGGAATCAAAAATTAAAATATTAATCAACATCAATTTTGGTTACTGTACACCATCAAAAATGTTACCAACCATGTGATTAATAGTTACTAGCAGTAAACAATTATATATTCCTGTAAATAATTAAATTTGTTGTATTGGTTACTATCAGTCTCCATTATCTAACAACTGAATAAACATTGTAAAGTAACCAAATCAATATTAGACAGTAACCAAATTACATAATCTTAGTAACCAGAATATAAACCACAGTTTTACATGCAATTTTGAAGGCCTAAATGATGGGATTTGACCAAAAAACCCTGCAGTTCACCAGCAAGGCTAGTGATTTTTGATCGTTGACTCGTTTCTAATGAAATTAGGCTCCGAAAATGCCAAAATCTGACACTCTAAACTTAACAGAAATTGCCAAATTGTCACTGTAACCAAATAAACATTATACTGTAACCAATTAAATACTATACAACAACCAATATATATAATCATATTAACAATTATATGAAGGTAACCAATGTAGTCAATAAGTAATCACCAA
This sequence comes from Panax japonicus, assembly GCA_020205505.1. NCBI lineage: Eukaryota > Viridiplantae > Streptophyta > Magnoliopsida > Apiales > Araliaceae > Panax > Panax japonicus. The sequence goes on along the minus strand of CM035098.1, from coordinate 4,955,617 downwards.
TATAAAAGAAATAATTATAAAACTCAATAACATTATAGAGTAACCAAATAAACACCTTACAATATCTAAATACATATTATACAGTAACTAAGAAATATGTAATTAGTAGCCAAATTATAAAAAATATTTTTACATTTATTTTACAAACAAAACAATCAGTAATGATTTTGTTACAAATTAAAGACTAACAGGTGTATGAAGGTAACCAATGTAGTTAATCAGTAACCATCAATATTAAAAAAATCAGTATAAAATACAGTAATATTATGTAGTAACCATGGTAATATTACACAGTAAACAAGTCAGCATTATATACTAACCAAATCCAGATTAGTCAGTAACCAACATATATTTACTTAGTATCCATAACATAAAACATATTTGACATGTATTTTATAGCAAAAACAAATAATATAAAAAACATCAATATGTACTTAAAGATCCAACAGTTGTAGGAAGGTAACCAATGTATTTAATAAGTAACCATCAATATAAAAAACATCAGTAGAATATACATTTAAAGTACAACAACCAAATAAACATTATACAGTAACCAAATCAATAATAAACATTAACCAATTTCTATTTTCTTAGTAACCAGAATATAAAACATATTTTTACATTCATTTTGCAATCAAAACAGTCAGTATACTGACCAATCAAAGAGCGAAAAACTTAAGAAATGTAACCAATATACCAGGATATAGTAACCACTGGGTAACCAAATAAAAATTTAAAGTATACAACAATAAAATAAACATTATACAGTAACCAAATCAATAATAAATAGTAACCAATTTCTATGTACTTAGTAACCAGAATATAAAACATATTTTACATGCATTTTGCAATCAAAATAGTCAATATACTGACTTTGTGACCAATTAAAGAGCAAAAAACTTAAGAAATGTAACCAATATACGAGTATATAGTAACCACGGGATAACCAAATAAACATTTAAAGAATACAATAACCAAATAAACATTATACAGTAACCAAATCAATAATAAACAGTAACCCATTTCTATGTACTTAGTAACTAGAATATAAAACATATTTTTACATGCATTTTGAAATCAAAACAGTCAGTATACTGACTTTGTTACCAATTAAAGAGCGAAAAACTTAAGAAAGGTAACCAATATACGAGTATATAGTACCCACGGGGTAACTATATGCATATAAACTTTAAACTCAAAGTTGTTACAGAGGTTGATTACCGATCTTGAAGTTGTTGTTGATCTTGTTGAAGTTGTTGTTGATCTTGAAGTTGCTGTTGATATTCTTCTCTATTATCCGATCTCAGAGTTGCATCTCGTCTTCTCCGATCTGTCGTTGCTCTGTTTTTTCTGATCTCCAAGTTGCCTTTTTTCTTCATTAACATGAATTTATGATCGGTCAATTGAAAATATGAAAGTCGGTAACTGACGTGTAAGGAGTTAATGACGCGTAATTTTTGCAAGGTAATATTGTGTTGCGTTATTTTTGTAATTATTTTGTTGATGTTTTGTTTTTGTAATTACTTTCTAATTGTTGTATATTAGTGTTAAGGACCCTAAATACTATAACTACTATATACAAAAAAAATAACTAGTATTGGACTAATCTAAAGGACAACACTTTAGTCATCCATAACAACCATAATATATAATTAAAATAATATATATTTTTGATATTTTCATATGATTCCTTCTCGTATGAAGGTGAGACCCACTGTATACTCGAGAGAATATCATGTAAAAATATTAAAAATAGACATACAAATATCAGTTTCCTTAAAATATGATTAACGGGTGATGTTTAGAGCCTCAAATTTTTGGTAGTTTCAACAAATGTCTCGAACAATACATCACCATATATTATTAGTTGGATAAATATTTTGTGATTGACTATACTATAAATATTTTGGGTTAATATGTCAGTATTTGATATTAATTTAAGATTACTGGGTATATTTTTTTCCCTTTTAATATTGATCTTTTTCTAAAATATATTTATACTAATTTTAGTTGAATGATTCACTCATATAGTAATTGTCAAATGTAATTATTGTGATGCCTCCAAAATAGGTATACATCACCTATTCTGAGTCACCAAATACATGGTACAAAATACAAATATAATCTTAAATATACAACATGAGCTGTGAGTTTTAATACAAATATTATCTTCTAGACAGTATTCAAACTCAAAATAAGTCCTTAATACATTTATTAACACACTATTTCATAGAATAGTGAGGACTACTAATGCTATCATCTGGACCATCACTCTGTTCCCTGACTAATCCCTGTTACGTTCTCATTTCTTAAAGAGAACAATGAAAGCAAAAGGGCGAGCTCAACTAGCCCAGTAAGAAATATTATGACTAAGATAATGCAGAATAAAATATCATTAGCCTTTAACAGTGTTAAACTGATACAATATAACAAACATTAAGTTTAACTGCAGCGGAACAAATAATCCATTAAAAAACTCAAGTAGAGAATAAAATCTACTATTTTCTATGTTTTAAAAGGTTTTTCATCACTTTTATCGTTGGGAATCAGCTTAATATATAATCCACATCATCCCTGCACTACGACCAATGATATTCATTAGTATCACAACCACAAATTATCCATGCACTACGGGCCAAGGATATTCGTGTATTCATCAATGATCATGATTATGCCAACAACTGTCCATCAATGCACTACGGCCAATGAGGACTTTTACCACATCATTTGTAACATTATGGTCATGATTATATCGAATAATCCCTGGTCATAATCATACCAACTCCATCTATGCACTACAGGTGACTTTCAACATAATATAAACATGAGAATGATGACAATGATATAAGAATTCAATAAAACAAGTTCAAGAATTAATTTATCTAAGAACCAATAACGTCCAAATTGTCAACATGATACTGCTTTATGGGGTAAAACTTAAGAATGCTCAGAAGGATATTTCCATGAAAAGATACTGGATGAAGCGCAAATATCAAGGATATTCCACTAATTTCATGGAGTATAAAAGTCAAAACTTTAACCAACTGAGTATAATAAAGAATGGAATAACAAAAGAAATCACCAGGCATGCGATAGACCACACAGACGAGTTATTCCAACAGAATAATAAATAACGAAACCAGGTCATGCGTAAACGCACAGACAGGATATTCCAACAGAATAATAAATAACGGAACCAGGTTATGCGTAAACGCACATACAGGATGTTCCAAAAGAATAATAAATAACGGAACCAGGTCATGTGTAAACGCACATACAGGATGTTCCAACAGAATAATAAATAACGGAACCAGGTCATGCGTAAACGCATAGATAGGATGTTCCAACAGAATAATAAATAACGGAACCAGGTCATGCGTAAACGCATAAGCAGGATGTTCCAACAGAATAATAAATAACGGAACCATTTTACGCGTAAACGCACAGAAATGATGTTTCAACAGAATAATAAAGAATGGAATAATAGAAGAATTTCACCATGTATGCGGTACTTCGCATAGACAGGTTATTCTAACATAATAATAAAGAATGGAATAATAGAAGAATTTCACCAAGTATAGGGTAGTCCGCATATACAGGTTATTCCAACAGAATAATAAAGAATTGAATAACAGAAGTTCTTTTCATGAATACGAAAGAAATAATACCCCTTACAAGTGTTGAAAGAAAATAATTCTTTTCATGAATACGAAAGAAATAATACCCCTTACGAGTACAACAAATAATATCTCTTACCTTAGAAAAACTGAATTCTGGAGTAGTGAAGTAGCATAATATTTTTCTTCTTTCTCTCTATAGTTTTTCTCTCTAGAGTTTCAGTGAATTCGTACGAAATAATGAAGGAATGAACTTCTATTTACAGAAGAATTGAAAGTAGCTCTTGGTCTTAACGAAGGGTCAAAATGACTCTTGTTAATATTGAAGAGATAACTACTATTTGCGAAGGGGCAATTAACTCTTGGAACACCGAAGAGACAAATAACTCTTGAAAAATTGAAGGGACAACTAACTCTTAGAAAACTGAAGGGACAAATAACTCTTGAAAAACGGAAGGGACAAATTACTATTAAAACTTTAAACCAACGATCCATATTGATTTATTATTATAATTTCAACCAACTGTCTGAAAAATTATCACATCTTCTCATGGAATAATATTGTACTAAAAAATGATTTGGACCGAAAAAAATATATTTTTCTGGTAAATAGTAACCCGACACGAAAAGTATCCCAAATACCCGAGTGAACAATACTAGAATGAATAGTAATCAGATTAATAGTAACCCGTGAATAATACTCCAACACGAAAAATACCCCAAATACCCGAGTGAATAATATTCGGGTGAATAGTAATTTGGGTGAATAATAACTCGTGAATAGTAACCCGTGAATAGTACTCTAATACGAAAAGATCCTCGAATACCCGATTGTTCAATATAACCTCCAGACATCAATTATTATCGAAATATAATCGATTTCTACTAAAACTAATAATTCCCACACAATGAAACTATCAATTTTATCTTTAATCAACACGAGCTTATTCATCATTAATATTATAATTCACAATATTTAACAACCAAGTCGTTTCCATGAAAGGTGGGCTTTTCGATAAGGATTTTTCCCTATTAGTGCGCAATTAGATGACCAAACCTCTCCTTGACAGAACTTCTAGACATTGTAAATATTGCAATTTAATAATATGAATAACTTTGTCGTCTTAATTATTGATTTAATAATATATCATATTATGAAGATGATATTGTGACAATAATTGAATCAATAATATGAGAGATATGATGCAGCAATTACTATAGCAATAATTGAGTATAACCGAGTGACTTCTCACGTAAGCATCAATAATTAATACCGTGTGCTACTATGCAACCACACATATTAATGTACTTTTACTACCGGGTAGTTCAACAGTTTTAACGATAACACCTCCGCCGTTATTTTTATAAAATATTTTTTTCGTTTTCTCAATTCGACAATAATTCCGTTGTGGAGTCCACCAATGATTGTGTCTTCGTACGAATATTCCCTGCTAAAACGAATATTCCTCGACCAATCGAATATTTTATAACCACTTGCTTACTTTGCAAAATTTATAAATTCTACCCATAATTATAACATTATATCAAATCTACACCATAATATTTAAAAATATTTCGAGAAAATTAAATCTTTATTCATAAAATTTGGGGTCTCACAATTATCAACAATCATCAAGTACTATCAAACTAATTAATTTAGTATTACTTAGTAAATCATATTTAAATTTTTAATATGTTTATAAAATAACAATTCATGATTTATTTAATGAGTAAGCACAAAATTTTTAAGTATGTCGTTAATAATACATTAAACTTATAATAATAAATAACAAACAACACCACATACTTTGTATGGACAGTCAGTTATTTTAGTTAAACTAAATATGTTGACAAACAAACTATAAACCAAAAAATTACAAAATAAATATAAATTATGTGACAAATAAGGATATTTATGTCTAAACTATTAAATATAAAGGATAATTTTGTCTAAATAAAAATTTCAATATGACCAATTTGTGATAATCTCAGATTACCTACCACTTATTTTTTTGATCATCTGATTACCGAGAATATTAACACTTTACTAGGCATTTGATTTTTTAAAATATAAGATTATCAGTTTAATAAATACGATCTATGAAAATGAGCATCCACATTATCGAATATTTAAGATGATCATTTCAGCCGACTTGTAACTATATATTGACTCTCATATAGTCATATCAAAAGAATGATATTGTAAGACCCCAATTTTTATGAATAAAGATTTAATTTTCTCTAAATGTTATTTTGAATAATAAGGTGTGGATTTGATATAATTTTATAGTTGTGGGTAATATTTACAAATTTTGCAAAGTAAGCAAGTTGTAATAAAATATTCGTTTAGTCGGGGAATATTCATTTTATTAGGAAATATTCGTACGACGTCACAAACCTTGGTGGACCCCACAACGGAATTACTGTCTGATATAGAAAGTGACAAAAATAAGCTTTTATAAAAATAACGACAAAACTTTTACCTTTAACTGTTGAAATATCCGGTGATAAAAGTACATTATTACGCGTGGTTGCACAGCAGAACACGGTATTTTATAGTATCTTTGATTATTGATGCTTAATTGAGAAGTCACTCAGTTTTATTCAATAATTGTCACAGTAGTTGCTGCATAGTATCTCATACTATTGATTCAATTATTGTCACAGTATCATCTGCACAATATTTTATATTATTAAATCAATAATTGAGACGACACAGTTATTCATATTATTATTTGTATTATTGACAATGTCTAGAATTTTGTCGAGAAAAGGGGTTAGGTTATTTAATTACGCGCCAATAAGGAGAAGTCCTTATCGGAAAGCCCCCTCTTTTCTTGGAAATGATCTGGTTGTTAATATTGTGAGTTATAATATTAATGGAGAATAATTGTTGAAAGATTGTGTTGATTAAAAATAAGAATAATAATTGATGAGTGGAAGATGTTTGTTTAATTTTAATTGGTATTTGTTCTATTTGATTTTGGAGGATGCGAATTGATTTACGGAGGGGTGTCCCTCAAATACCTTCATATGAGGTATATGTTTTATTTTGATTTGGCAGACATTATTTCAAGGAATGAACATTATTGGCCAAATTTTCTAATGATGCAGTTACTATTCACTAACTTATTAATGAAGGTGCTCCCTCATTGGTCTATATCTCCAAAATTCTAGTTACCTTCACAAGAGGGTACTCCCTTATTGGTTGTTCAAATGGCATGCTGATGAATTGCAAACAATTATATTTTTCCTGTATATCCGTGATTTTCTTAAATAGTGCCCTCTCATTCTCTTATAAATAGGATGCTTAGTTATGAAATGAAAATCACACCAGAATTAGAGAATTCTTCTTCTATAATATTTTGCGTATTTCTTTCTAGTATAAGGATACTTTGAGTGTAGCCAATAGTGCAAGTTTTTTCAAGAATATTTCTGCTATATTAGTTGGAATTACTCTCCTACTAAGGTAAGGGATATTATTTTAATTCAATATTCGTAAGAAATAATATTTTCTTCCATACTCTATAGTATGTAAGTAATATTATTTCGTTTCATATTCCTAAATCTACACTTATTTTGATAAGTATTGATTCTATACTCCTTGAAATTAGTAGAATATCCTTGAATTTTGCGCTTCATCTAGAATCATTTCACTGAAACATTTTTCTGAACTTTTTTAGTACTATTCATGCATATGACACTATTCATACATACGGTACTATTTATACATACGATACTATTCACGAAGTACTATTCAAGGGGTACTATTCATGACAAACATTAATTTCTTTTCTGTCCAAATTAGTTTTGATACATGAATATTATTCTTGAATTTTACTCCATAAAGTAGTTATCATGTTGACAATTTTGACATTCTTAAACTCTGGATAAATTATATTATAAAACTTTAATATTTATCCTTAATCTCACTTGATTGATTTCTTATATCATTGTCATCATCCCCATGCTTATGATGTGAAGCCCCCAAAATAGGTATACATCACCCATCTTGAGTCGCCAAATACATGGTACAAAATTTAAATACAACTTAATAATACAATTGTCGTGTAAAATACGACATAATATAAACTGAGAGTTTTAGCACGAATATTATCTTCTAGACAATATCTACACTCAAATTCAATCTTATTATAATTATTATCACACTATTTCACAGAATAGGGAGGACTACTAATGCAACCATCTGGACCGTCAATCCATTCCCCGACTAGTCCCAGATATATTCTCATTTTCTGAAGAGAATAGTGAAAGAAAGGGTGAGCTCAACTAGCCCAGTAAGAAATATTATGACTAAGATAATGCAGAATAAATTATCCTTAGCCTTCAACAGCATAACAACTGATTGAATATAATATACAACAATTTTTAGATCAACAATTGCAGCGGAATAAGCAATCCATTAAAAGAGTCAAGTAGAGCATGATATTTACTATCTTCTATGATTTAAAAAGTTTATCATCAATTTTATCGTTGAGACTCAGCTTAATAAATAATCAACATAATCGAATAATCGTTGCACTATAGGCTAAGGATATTCATTAGTATCACAACCACAAATTATCCACGCACTACGGCCAAGAATAATCGTATTTTCATCAACGGTTATGATCACGCCATAAAATAATTCATCTTTGCAACCTTGGCCGAAGAGAACCCATGGTCATGATCATACCAAAAACTATCCATCAATGCACTACGGGACAATGAGGACTTTTACCACGACATTTGTAACATTACGGTCATGATTATACCGAATAATCCCTGGTCATAATCATACCAAGTCCATCTATGCACTACGAGCCAAAGATGACTTTCATAACAATATAAGCATGAGGATGATGACAATGATATAATAATTCAATCAAACGAGGTCAAGGATAAATTTTAAAGACATTAATAATTTAATTTATCTAGAATTCAATAACGTTCAAATTGTCAACATGATACTGCTTTGTGGAGTAAAATTCAAGAATAATATTATATCAAAAATGATTTGGACCGAAAAGAAATTAATCTTTGTTATGAATAGTGTCTGGGGTGAATAATACCCGAGTAAATAGTACCCCGTGAATAATACTTCAGGAATAGTAACCCCGTGAATAGTACTCCAGCATAAAAAAGTTAAAACTTATCAAGAATGCTTAGAATAATATTTTCATGAAAAGATATTGGATGAAGCGCAAATATCAAGGATATTCTACCAATTTTATGGAGTATAGAAGCCATGTGACGCCTCCAAAATAGGTATACATCACCCATCTTGAGTCGCCAAATACATGGTACAGAATTCAAATACAAACTAATAATACAGCAGTCGTGTAAAATACGACAAAACATATGCTGTGAGTTTAAATATAAATATTGTCTTCTAGACAATATCCACTCTTAGAATAAGTCCTCATTACATTTATTTTCACACTATTTAACAGAATAGTGAGGACTACTATTTAATACTATCATCCGAACCATCACTCTATTCCCCGACTCGTACTAGCTACGTTCTCATTTTCTGAAGAGAACAGTGAAAGAAAGGGTGAGCTCAACTAGCCCAGCAAGAAATATTATGACTAAGATATTGCAAAATAAATTATCATTAGCCTTCAACAATGTTAAACTGATAAAATACAATAGACATCAAGTTTAACTGCAGCGGATCAATCAATCCATTAAAAGAGTCAAGTAGAGAATAAAATCTACTATCTTTTATGATTTAAAAAGTTTTTCATCACTTTTATCGCTGAGACACACCTAAAAAAACAATTCACATCATCCCTGCACTACGACCAAGGATATTCACTAGGGTTACGACCACAAATTCCATGCACTACGGGCCAAGGATATTTGTGTATTTATCAATAGTCATGATCATGCCAACAACTGTCCATCAATGTACTACGGGCCAATGAGGTCTTTTACCACATCATTTTGTAATATTACGGTCATGATTACACCGAATAATCCCTGGTCATAATCATACCAAGTCCATCCATGGTCTGCAGGCCACAGATTACTTTAAAAATATAAACATGAGGATGATGACAATGATATAAGAATTCAATAAAACAAGTTCAAGAACTAATTTATTCAGGAACTAACATCGTCCAAATTGTCAACATGATACTGCTATGTAGAGTAAAATTTAAGAATGCTCAGAAGAATATTTTCATGAAAAGATACTAGATGAAGCACAAATATCAAGGATATTCCACTAATTTCATAGAGTATAGAAGTCAAAATTTTATCCAACTAAAAATAATAAGGAATTGAATAACAACAGAAATCACCATGCATGCGGTACTTCGCATAGACAGGTTATTCCAACAGAATAATAATAACGGAACCAGGTCAGGTGAAAATCACACCGACGGGATGTTCCAACAGAATAATAAAGAATGGAATAACAACAGAAATCACCATGCATGCGGTACTTCGCATAGACAGGTTATTCCAACAGAATAATAAAGACAGAATAATAAAGACGGAACCAAGTCCGGTGTAAAACACACAGACATAATATTCCAACAGAATAATAAAGACAGAATTATAAAGACGGAACCAGGTCCTGTGTAAAACACACAGACAGGATGTTCCAACGGAATAATAAAGACAGAATAATAAAGACGGAACCAGGTCCAGCGTAAAGCACAGACAGGATGTCCCAACGGAATAATAAACACAGAATAATAGAAGAATGTCACCAAGTATAGGGTATTCCGCGTATACAGGTTATTCCAACAGAATAATAAAGAAATAGAATAACAGAAGTTCTCTTCTTGAATACAAAAGAATAATATCCCTTACCGTAAAATAATACTTGATATTAGAGTAGTGAAGTAACAGAAAACTCTTCTTCTTTCTCTCTATAATTTCTCTCTCTAGAGTTCAGTGAATTCGTAAGAAAATAATAAAGGAATGAGCTTCTATTTATAGAAAATGGAATGCATAGTAACTAACTCATGAACGGTCCAGATTGATTTACTTTAATCTGACGGTCCGTATTTAAAGCAAAATATTTTAAATAAAATATAATATATTCGATTTATATAAAAAGATTTTTACTATACAAACACTATGCAGGTGCTATGCAAATACTATGCATAATAAAATATAATATATTCTATTTATAGAATAATTTTAATAAAGTATTCTGTTTTATATAAAAAGCTATTCTGTTTTATTACGTTAATAATACTAATAAAATAAAACTTATAAATCAACAATAATTGAATCAAATAATGTGAGATACTATGCAATAACTATTGTAGCAATAATTGAACAAAACTGAGTGACTTCTCACATAAGCATTAATAATCAATACCGTGTGTTACTATGCAACCACACGTATTACTGTACTTTTACTACCGAGTAGTTCAACAATATCAACGGTAAAACTTCCGCCGTTATTTTCAATAAAATATTTTTTATCGTTTTCTCAATCCGACAATAATTCTGTTGTGGGGTCCACCAATGATTGTACCGTCGTACGAATATTTCCTGACAAAATGAATATTCCCCGACCAATCGAATATAATATGACAACTTGCATACTTTGCAAAATTTATAAATATTACCCACAACTATAACATTATATCATAATATTCAAAAATGATAATTATATAAAATTCATCTTTATTCAAAAAGTTTGGGTCTTACAACCTCCCCATCTTAAGAAATTTTGCCCTCGAAATTAGGGTACGTACCTGGTATATCGAAGAGGTAAGGATACCTTGACTTCATTTCAGATTCTAACTCCCAGGTCATTTCCTCAACATCGTGGTTTCTCCACAAAATTTTGACTTGAGGTATAACCTTGGAGCGTAGAATATGTTCTTTCTTATCCAAGATTTGAACAGGTACCTCTTCATACGTTAAGTCTTCTGCTATTTCGTCCGGTTCTAACTCAATAATGTGGTTCGGATCTTTCACATATTTACGTAACATGGATATATGAAAAACATTATGAACACGAGACATACTTGGCGGTAAAGCGAGTCTATAGGCCACAGTTCCTACTTGATCAAGGATTAAAAATGGGCCAATGAATCGAGGATTGAGCTTTCCTCCCTTTCCAAACCTCGTAACTCCTTTCCATGGAACAACATGTAACAACACATGATCTCTAATATCGAATTCCATGTCCTTTCGATGAAGACCAGAATAACTCTTTTGTCGGTCTTGTGAGGTTTTTATACGTTGTCGGATCGTTTGAATCTTTTTCGTAGTCATACGTACCAACTCCGGTCCCAACAACGTTGCTTCACCCACCTCATCCCAGCATACTGGAGAACGATACTTTCTTTCATACAACGCCTCGAATGGAGTCATGTTAATACTTGCTTGATAACTGTTGTTGTATGAAAACTCCACCAATGGTAAGAACTTGTCCCAACTTCCCTTGAAATCAAGGACACATAGTCTTAATAAATCTTCAAGAGTTTGAATAGTCCTATCTGATTGTCCGTCCATCTGAGGATGATATGCTGTACTAAATCGTAATTTCGTGCCCATAGCTTTTTGCAAACTAACCCAAAATCGTGAAGTGAATCTTGGGTAAAATACGACAAAACATAATCTAAGAGTTTTAATACGTATATTGTCATCTAGACAGTATACAAACTCAAAGGAGTTCTCATTACATTTATTATCACACTATTTCACAGAATAATGAGGACTACTAATGCTATCTTCTGGACCGTCACTCCATTCCACGACTAGTCCCAGCTATATTCTCATTTCCTGAAGAGAACAGTGAAAGAAAGGGTGAGCTCAACTAGCCCAGTAAGAAATATTATGACTAAGATAATGCAGAATAAATTATCAATAGTCTTCAACAATGTTAAACTGATAAAATACAATAGACATCAAGTTTAACAGCAGCGGAACAAACAATCCATTAGAAAAGTCATGTAGAGAATAAAATCTACTATCTTTTATGATTTAAAAGGTTTTCATCAATTTTTATCGCTGAGACTCAGTTTAATAAATAAACCACATCATCGAATCATCCTTACACTATGGGCCAAGGATATTCATTAATCATCAATGGGCATGACTATACCGAAAATTCTTGGTCCTAATCATACCAAGTCCATCTCTGCACGTAAGTCAAAGATATATAACCATAAAACTAATAATCAACAATCCATCTTCGCACGTAAGCCAAAGATAACTTTTATCACCATATAAGCATGAGGATGATGGCAATGATATAAGCATTAATCAAACGAAAATAAGGATAAATATTAAAGACTTCAAATTTATCCATATATTATCAATCACATAATAAATTTATAGTCTAATATTGTTAATATCATAACAATATTTTAATCACTTTTTAAACTTATAAACAATTTATTTCAGTTGTTTACACTTTACCAAATAATGCATTTAATCATTCAAACATGTCTTACTCATAAGATTTCATCACAAATGATCAAATACCTTATCAACAATCTACATATACCTTATATAGGATTTTCAAGCCATAAAATCCTATCTTCCAACTTTGTTACTTCATATAACACATTTAACTCATATGTTCGTAGCTAAATCATTTTCATGAAAAATACCAAATTAGTCCCAAAAATATTTCTTTTCTGAGATTGAGCATAATATAGTCCCATAATGAAAATATATTTTTCTTGAAATTTTTAAAATTCATTTACTATTTTTCAAAAATTAATTTTTAATTAATTCTTTCAGAAATTAGCTACCTCAAGTTTAACTTCAAAAATTCCCAAATCTTAGCAGGATCTTACACATGTTAACGTGAGCCTCCAGTTTAAATTGTATGGTCATCGGAGTTATAGAACTCCGGTTATAGCGTTTTTCGTCAGAATGAGCTCATTTTTGGACAGACGTTTATAGCGTTATAGCGGTTATAGCGTTATAGCGGTTATAGCGTTTTTCGTCAGAATGAGCTCATTTCCGGTTATAATGACTTCTCACATAAGCATTAATAATCAATACCGTGTACTACTATGCAACCACACATATTACTGTATTTTTACTACCGAGTAGTTCAACAGTATCAACAGTAAAACTTCCGCCGTAATTTTTAATAAAATATTTTTTGTCGTTTTCTCAATCCAACAATAATTCTGTTGTGGGGTCCACCAATGATTGTACCGTCGTACGGATATTTCTTAACAAAAAGAATATTCCCCGACCAATCGAATATAATATGACAACATGCATACTTTGCAAAATTTATAAATATTACTCACAAATATAACATTATATCATAATATTCAAAAATGATAATTATATAAAATTCATCTTTATTCAAAAAGTTGGGGTCTTACAAGCCAAAACTTTAACAAAATAAGTATAGAATTCGGAATCTGAAACGAAATAATATTACTTACATACTACAGAGTATGGAAGAAAATATTATTTCATATGAATATTGAACAAAAATAACATCCCTTACAACTGTTGAACAAAAATAATATTCCTTACGAATATTAAACGTGTGACGCCCCCAAAAACAGGTATACATCACCCATCTTGAGTAGCCAAATACATGGTACAAAATTCAAACACAACTTAATTATACAACAGTCGTGTAAAATATGACAAAACATAGCTGAGAGGTTAAACAAAAATATTATCATCTAGATAATATCCACACCACGGCCAATGGTATTCATGTAATCATCAATGGTCATGAGTATACCGAATAATCCATGGTCATAATCATACCAACAACTGTCCATCAATGAACTACAGGCCAATGAGTACTTTCACCACATTATTCGTCACATTACGGTTATGATTATACCAAATAATCCCTGATCATAATCATATCTAGTCCATCTATGCACGTAAGCCAAATATGACTTTAATCATAATATAAACATGAGGATGATGACAATGACATAATAATTTAATAAAACAAGTTCAAGGATAAAATTTAAAGATTTATAATTTAATTTATCCAGAAATCAATAACGTCCAAATTGTCAACATGATTCTACTTTGTAGATTAAAATTAAAGAATAATATTCATGTACTAAAAATAATTTAAATAGAAAAGAATCAATTTTTCGTCGTGAATAGTACCCCGTGAATAGTACTTCGGGAATAGTACCTCGTGATAATACCTCGACATGAAAAGTACCCCAAATACCCGAGTGAATAATATTCAGGTGAATAATAATTTGGGTGAATAGTAACCAGTGAATAGTAACTCGTGAATAGTACTCTGACACGAAAAGTGCCCCGAATACCCGAGTGAATAATACTAGAGTGAATAGTAATCGGGTGAATAGTAATCGGGTAGATAGTAATCCGTGACTAGTAACTCGTAACAGAAAAATACCAAATAAAATGATATTTCATGACGAGTACAAAAGAAATGATATTTTATACGAGTATAATAGAATATACGAAAATGCAAATGGATTTTCATCCGCCATGCGGCAATCCATGTAGATAGATCATTTCCATAATTTAATAAAGAATGAATACGAAGGATCATTCACCATGCATATGGTAACCCACATAGACAGGTTATTCCAATATAATAATAAAGAATGGAATAACAGAAGAATTCACCAGGCATGCGATAGACCGCACAGACAGGTTATTCCAACAGAATAATAAATAATGGAACCAGGTCATGCGTAATACACACAAACAGGATATTCCAATAGAATAATAAAGAACGGAACTAGGTCATGCATAATCCACACAGACAAGATATTCCAACAGAATAATAAAAAATAGAATAACAACAGAATTCACCATGCATGTGGTAGACCGCATAGACAGGTTATTCCAACAGAATAATAAAGAATAGAATAACAGAAGAATTTCATCATGTATGCGTTACTTCGCATAAACAGGTTATTCCAACATAATAATAAAGAATGGAATAACAACCCTTATGAGTATTGAAAGAAAATAACTCTCTTCATGAATACGAAAGAATAATACCCCTTACCTCAAAAGAAGACTTGATACTTGAATAGTGAGGTAGTAGACTTCTCTTCTTCTTTCTCTTTATAATTTCTCTCTATAATAATTGCTATATAGCTTTAGTGAATTGGTGAGAAATGAAGGAAGAATGAGCTTCTATTTATAGGAAAATATAGTTTCGATAATTGCACGTTTTGGGGCTCGAAATACTACAGTATATATAATACCTTCCTCTTTTCCTTCATTTTTAATTTAGTCCTGCAAGTATTATCAAACTTGCACCACCTTCCCTAATAGTAAATCATGTGAATCAATAGTAAATCATTGAATCAATAGTTCTAGACATGTGAAAATACGAATAAAGTATAGTACCTCTATCTATACCTCTATTTTTAACTTAGTCATGCAAGTATTATCAATCGTGCACCAACTCCCCTAATAGTACAAGAATGTGAATCAATAGTATACACATGTGAATAAATAGCTATAATCATGTGAATTAATAGCAATTAAATGCTCATTTATCCGGTTAATTACCCGATTGGTCAATATAACCTTCAAACATAAATTATTATCGAAATAAATGTCGATTTCCACTAATATTAATAATTCCAACACAATGGAACTATCAGCTTCATCTTTAATTAACACGAACTTATTCATCATTAATATTATAATTCACAATATTTAACAACCAGGTCGTTTCCAGAAAAGAGGAGGCTTTCTGATAAGGATTTCTTCTTATTGGCGTGCAATTAGATGACCAAACCTCTCTTTGACAGAACTTCTAGATATTGTAAATATTGCAATTTAATAATATGAATAACTTTGTCATCTCAATTATTGATTTAATAATATATCATATTATGGTGATGATACTGTGACAATAATCGAATCAATAATATGAGAGATATGATGCAGTAATTACTGTAGCAATAATTGAGTATAACTGAGTGACTTATCACGTAAGCATCAATAATCAATACTGTGTGTTACTATGCAACCACGCTTATTACTGTACTTTTACTACCGGATAGTTCAACAGTTTTAACAGTAACACTTTCGCCGTTATTTTTATAAAATGATAAATCTGTCATTTTCTAACTACGACAATACTTCCGTTGTGGGGTCCACCAATGATTGTGTCATCGTACGAATATTCCCTGTTAAAACGAATATTTCCCGACCAATCGAATATTATATAACCACTTGCTTACTTTGAAAAATTTGTAAATATTACCCACAACTATAACATTATATCAAATCCATACCATAATTATAAAAAAAATATTTCGAGAAATTTAAATCTTTATTCATAAAATCTGGGGTCTCACAAAACGAATATAATATTCCTTACGAATATTAAATTAATATAATATTCTTTACGAATATTAAACGAATATAATATTTCTTGCAAATATTGAACGATATAAAATTTATTACGAATACAAAAAATAATATCGTAAGCGAATATGAAATAAATAATACCCCGTACAAATACTGAACGAAAATAATATTCCTTATGAATATTAAACGAAGATAATATCCCTTACGGATATTGAATAAAAATAATGAATATTGAACGAAAATAATATTCATACGAATACGAAAAATAATATCTCTTTAGAATATAAAAAAATATAATAACCCTTACAAATACTGAACGAAAATAATATTTCTTATTAATATTAAACGAAGATAATATCCCTTACGGATATTGAACAAAAATAATGAATATTGAACGAAAAATAATATTCATACGAATACGAAAAATAATATCTCTTCAGAATATAAAAATAAAAAATAAACCTTACAAATAATGAACGAAGATAATATTTCTTATGAATATTAAACAAAGATAATATCCCTTACGGATATTGAATAAAAATAATGAATATTGAATGAAAATAATATTCATACGAATACGAAAAGAAGAGTATTCCAACTGGTATAGAGGATATATTTTTGAAGAAAACTTTCACTATTTTCTACACTCAAAGCTTCCTAAAACTCGAAAGAAATACGCTCAATATTATAGAAGAAAATTCTCTGATTCTGGTGTGATTTTCAATTCTAACTAAGCATCCTATTTATAGGAGAATAGAAATGATACTATTTGGATGCATAGTAAAGGAGAAAGTCACGGGCAAATGCACGGAATTTTTTTTAAAAATTTGATTTTCACTATGCAATAAAATATTCTAATAAAACGAAAATTTTTAAATAAAATAAAATATATTATATATATAACATATGCTAAAATAAGTTACGGGATATGCCCCCGTGAACCTGTTAATCCCCCCTCCAAACATTTATATTATATTATATATATAATAATAATAATAAAACTTATACTCCCTCCTGTGACCAACAACTTCCCCCCCCCCCCCCATTTTTCTTTCAATACACATGGGCCCACATGTCATCATCACATATGGGCTCTACCTCTTATAGTGAATAACTTTCTACCGATTATTTTGAAAAATGGGTAAATGAGGGTTCATAAAATAGACAAAATTTTCAATAAATACTTCATAAAAATTCTCTCAATATTTGTAACAACATTTATCATCATTATTATAATTCTCAATATTTAACAACCAGGTCATTCTCAGGAAAGAGGGGGCTTTTCAATAAGGATTTCTCTCTATTGGCGCGTAATTAGGTGACCAAACCTCTCTTTGACAGAACTTCTAGACATCGTCAATATTGCAAATAATAATATTAATAACTTTGTCATCTCAATTATTGATTTAATAATATAAAATATTATGTAGATGATACTGTGATAATAATTGAATCAATAATATGAAAGATATGATGTATCAATTACTGTAGCAATAATTGAGTATAACTGAGTGACTTCTCACGTAAGTATCAATAATCAATACCGTATGCTACTATACAACTATGCGTATTATTGTACTTTTATCACCAATTATTTTATGACAACTTGCTTACTTTGAAAATTTTTCACATATCACCCTTAACTTTAACCCTTTATCAATTTAATCACTTACTAAATAAAATAATAATTATAAGAGAATTGAATACTTTTATTTTATAAAATTTGGGATCTCACAAAAGATCTTCTACTCAACGCGTCAGCTATTACGTTCGCTTTTTCAGGATGGTATTGAATGGAATGGTCGTACGTAATCTTTCAACAGCTCGAGCCAACGTCTTTGGTGCATAATGCGTTCGTTTTAGGTGAAAAAAAAAATATTTGAGGGTTTTGTATCAGGTTCAAGGTCGATACAAAATTCGATTTCACGCTCTGGGATAGGCTAGGAAATTCTTCAAGGAATACGTCAGGAAATTTATTAACAATAGAAATAACATTCAAATCTGACGTATTTTTGTTTAAATCTGTGATATGAACTAAGAAAGCTTGACATCCATTTTTCAATAAACGAATGACTCTAATGCTTGATATAACAGTGATTGACTTTAGTGGTTTGGTTGCTTAAATTCGCATAATAGGTTGGTTAGGAATATGAAAGCTAATAACCTTACGAAAAAAAACCAATTTTTTACATGATGAGTAGTTAACCAATCAATCCCTAAAATCACATCAAATGCAAGTATTTTTAAGGAAATAAGATCGACAGGTAATGTGAGGGTACCGATTTTAATCAAATAAGATTTATAAATAGTGGAGGTAACGAAGATTTATAAATAATTTTTTTCATTTTCTAACTCCGATAATAATTATGTTATGGGGTCCACCAATGATTGTGTCGTCGTATGAATATTCCCTGACAAAAAGAATATTCACCGACCAAACGAATATTTTATAACAATTTGCTTTACTTTGCAAAATTTTCACATATCACCCTTAACTTTAATCATTTTATCAATTTAACCATTTACTAAATAAAATAATAATTATAAAAAAATTGAATATTTTCATTTCATAAAATTCGGGGTCTTACACACATACTACAGAGTATGAAAGAAAATATTATTCCTTATGAATACTGATCAAAATAATATTCCTTACGAATACGAAAGAAATAATACCCCTTACGAATACGAAAGAAATAATACCCCTTATCTTAAAAGAAGACTGGATACTAGAATAGTGAGATAGCAGACTTCTCCTCTTCTTTCTCTTTATAGCTTCTCTCTTTATAGCTTCTCTCTCTATAATTGCTCTTGTGAGTCTTAGTGAATTGGTGAGAATGAAGGAAGAATTAACTTCTATTTATAGGAAAATATAGTTTCGATAATTGCACGTTTTGGGGCTCAAAATATTACAGTATAATACATTCATCTTTTCTTTCATTTTTAATTTAGTCCTACAAGTATTATCAAACTTGCACCACCTCCCCTAATAGTACATCATGTGAATCAATAGTACATTCATGTGAATAAATAATTCTATACATGTGAAAAAAATAGTTACAGTATAGTACCTTCATCTATACCTCTATTTTTAATTTAGTCATGCAAGTATTATCAATCTTGCACCACATCTCCTAATAGTACATGCATGTGAATCAATAATACATTCATGTGAACAAATAGTTATAAGAATGTGAATTACTAGCAATTAATTGCTCATTTATTCGATTAATAACCCGATTGGTCAATTTAACCTCCAGAAATCAATTATTATCGAAATAAATGTCGATTACCAATAACACTAATAATCCCAACACAATGGAACTATCAATTTCATCTTTAATAAACACGAACTTATTCATCATTAATAGTATAACTCTTAATATTTAACAATCAGGTCATTCCCAGGAAAGAGGGGGCTTTCCGATAAGGATTTCTCCCTATTGGCGTACAATTAGGTGACCAAACCTCTCATCGACAGAAATTTTTAGACATCATCAATATTGTAAATAATAATATGAATAACTTTGTCGTCTCAATTATTGATTTAATAATATAAAATATTGATACTGTGACAATAATTGAATCAATTATATGAAAGATATTATGCAGCAATTACTGTAGCAATAATTAAGTATAAATGAGTGTTTTCTCACGTAAGCATCAATAATAAATATCGTGTGCTACTATGCAACCACGCGTATTACAATACTTTTACCACCGGGTATTTCGGCAGTTTAACGGTAAAACTTTCGCTGTTATTTTTATAAAAATATATTTTTGTCGTTTTCTTATTTTGACAGTAATTCCGTTGTGGGGTCCACAAATATTGTGACGTCGTACGAATATTCCCTGATAAAATGAATATTCCCTGACCAATCGAATATTTTATGACAACTTGCATACTTTGCAAAAAATTTAGATATCATCCTTAATTTTAACCTTTTTATCAATTTAACCATTTACTAAATAATAATTATAAGAAAATTGAATACTTTTATTTCATAAAATTTGGGGTCTTATAGTACAGATTCAAATACAAACTTTATTTATACAACTATTAAACTGTCGTGCAAAATACGAAAACACATAAGCTGTGAGTTTCAATACAAATAACAGTACTCACACTCCAAATTAATTATACTCTACATAAAGGTACAGTCGATAAATGTTTTAGGAATTAAAATATTTGGAAAATGCTCAAGGAATCCATCATACATGGGAGACCATGCATCTAAGTTATAATAGATATCATAGGACTTGAGTATTAACCTTGGTTGACCCAATAGACCCCAAAGAAGAACAAGAAGATTACTATCATGTTCATTCCAATGGTGTGCATCTTCTTGCCATATTATTATCTTCATTGTCTTAAACCGATGATTATGTTCCGACCATACTCCAATATTATATAGATAATGCTCATAGATATAGTCAGTAAGTGGATATGCAGAACCATATCTTATGATAACACGAGTTTGTATATGGTTAGACATCATATACAAACTACGGGCCAAGGATATTCGTGTTTTTCATTACGGTCATGATTATACCGAATAATCCATGGTCATAATCATACCAAGTCCATCTATGCACTATGGACAAAGATGACTTTTACCACATCATTTATAACATTACGGTCATGATTACACCGAATAATCTCTAGTCATAATTATACCAAGTTCATCTATGCACGTAAGTCACAGATGACTTTTACCACATCATTTATAACATACGGTCATGATTATACCGAATAATTCCTGGTCATAATCATACCAAGTCCATCTATGCACGTAATCCACAGATGACTTTTACCACATCATTTATAACATTACGGTCATGATTATACCGAATAATCCCTGATCATAATCACACCAAGTCCATCTATGCACGTAAGCCACAGATGACTTTTAACACAATATAAGCATGAGAATGAGGTATTGACGTATATAGGGTTTCATACCTCTAAGAAACATTCGCATCATTCGCTCCTCATTATCGACCAAATGAGATGCAATCCTAGATAACTCCGCAAACTTAGCCTTGTACTGCGATATGGTCATATTATTTTGCTCCATTGCTTATCTCAACATTTTTAAATGCCATTTTCAAACAGTGTCACAAAAAAAAGTGTGACGCCCCCAAAATAGGTATACATCACCCATCTTGAGTCGCCAAATACATGGTACAAAATTCAAATACAAACTAATAATACAGCAGTCGTGTAAAATACGACAAAATATATGCTGTGAGTTTAAATATAAATATTGTCTTCTAGACAATATCCACTCTCAGAATAAGTCCTCATTACATTTATTGTCACACTATTTAACAGAATAGTGAGGACTACTAGCTAATACTATCATCCGGACCGTCACTCCATTCCCCGACTAGTCCCAGCTACGTTCTCATTTCCTGGAGAGAACAGTAAAAGAAAGGGTGAGCTCAACTAGCCCAGTAAGAAATATTATGACCAAGATAATGCAGAATAAATTATCATTAGTCTTCAACAATGTTAAACTAATAAAATACAATAGACATCAAGTTTAACTGCAGCGGAACAAGAAATCCATTAAAAGATTTAAGTAGAGAATAAAATCTACTATCTTTTATGATTTAAAAAGTTTTTCATCACTTTTATCGCTGGAACTTAGCTCAATAAATAATCCACATCATTAAATCATCCATGCACTACAGGCCAAGGACATTCTTTAGTATCACGACCACGAATTATCCATGCACTATGGCCAAAGATAATCGTGTTTTCATTAACAGTCCTGATCTTGCCATAAAATAATTCATCTTTGCTCCCTTGGCCGAAGAGAATCCATAGTCACAATCATACCAAAAACTGTCCACCAATGCACTAAGGGTCAATGAGGACTTTTCCACATCATTTGTAACATTACGGTCATGATTATACCGAATAATTCCTGGTCATAATCATACCAAGTCCATCTATGCACTACAGGCCACAGATGACTTTCAAAAATATATAAACATGAGGATGATGACAATGATATAAGAATTCAATAAAACAAGTTTAAGAATTAATTTATCCAGGAACCAACAACGTCCAAATTGTCAACATGATACTTCTGTGTAAAGTAAAATTTAAGAATGCTCAGAGGAATATTTCCATGAAAAGATACTGATGAAGCGCAAATATCAAGGATATTCTACTAATTTCATGGAGTATAGAAGTTAAAACTTTAATCAACTGAGTATAATAACGAATGAAATAACAAAAGAAATCATCATGCATGCGGTACATCACATAGACAGGTTATTCCAACAGAATAATAATAACGGAACCAGGTCAGGTGAAATTCATACCGACAAGATGTTCCAACAGAATAATAAGTAATAGAATAACAACAGAAATCACCATACATGCGGTACTTCGCATAGACAGGTTATTCCAACATAATAATAATAATAACGGAACTAGGTCAGGTGAAAATCACATTGACATGATGTTCCAACAGAATAATAAATGCATAATAATAAATGATGGAACCAGGTCCGGCGTAAAGTACAGACAGGATATTCTGACAGAATATTAAATGCAGAATAATAAGTAATGAAACCAGGTCCGGCGTAAAGCACAGACAGGATGTTCCAACAGAATAATAGAAATGGAACCAGGTCCGGCGTAAAGCACATACATGATGTTCCAACAGAATAATAAAGACAGAATAATAGAAGAATGTCACCAAGTATAGGGTAGCCCACTTATACAGGTTATTCCAACAGAATTATAAGGAATGGAATAACAGGAGTTCTCTTCATGAATACAAAAAAATAATATCTCTTACCGTAAAAGAAACTGGATATAGGAAAAGAAATGTAGCAGACTTCTCTTCTTATTTCTCTCTATAACTTTCTCTCTCTAGAGTTCAGTGAATTCGTAAGAAAATAATGAAGGAATGAGCTTCTATTTATAGAAAAATGGAATGCATAGTAACTAACTCATGAACGGTCCAGATAAATTTACTTTAATCTGACGGTCCATATTTAAAGCAAAATCTTTTAAATAAAATATAATATATTCTATTTATAAGCTAATAAAATGAAAAACTTTATAAAAAGATTTTACTATGCAAAATACTATGCATAATAAAATATAATCTAATCTAATTATTGTCTAATAAAATAAATAACTTTATAAAAGTATTTTGTTTTATATAAAAAGATTTTACTATTATCCTAATAAAACGAATAACTTCATAAAAGTATTCTGTTTTATATAAAAAGATGTTTCTGTTTTATTATGTTAATAATACTAATAAAACAAAACGTATAAATCAACAATAATTGAATCAAATAATGTGAGATGCTATGCAGCAACTATTGTAGCAATAATTGAACAAAACTGAGTGACTTCTCATATAAACATCAATAATCAATACTGTGTGCTACTATGCAACCACGCGTATTACTGTACTTTTACTACCGAGTAGTTCAACAGTATTAACGGTAAAACTTTTGCCGTTATTTTCAATAAAAATATTTTTATCGTTTTCTCAATCCGATAATAATTCCTTTGTGGGGTCCACTAATGATTGTACCGTTGTACGGATATTTTTTGACAAAAAGAATATATTCCGACCAATCGAATATAAAATGACAACTTGCATACTTTGCAAAATTTATAAATATTACCCACAACTATAACATTATCTCAAATCCACACCATAATATAAAAAAATATTTCGAAAAATTTAAATCTTTATCCATAAAATCTGGGATTTTACAACAATGGTTAATTAACATATCACATATTATCCCTATACTCTAACCGATCAATTAAATACCAAATAAACTTAGGTAGGTCATACTAGCGAAGGAATTTCCCGTCTCTCCCCTCCTAATTTTTGTCTCAAATCTCAACCAGGGATCATATCCTTAAGCTTTGATACCAACTATGACGCCCCCAAAATTAGGTATACATCACCTATCATGAGTCATCAAATACATGGTATAAAATACAAATACAAACTTAACTATACAGCTGTCGTGTAAAATACGACAAAATATAAACTGAGAGTTTAAACAAGAATACTGCCTTCTAGACAATATCCATTCCCAATGGAGTCCTCATAGACAGTATACGAACTCAAATTTAGCCATAGTTACATTTATTGTCACACTATTTAACAGAATAGCGAGAACTATTAATGCTATCTTCTGGACCGCCACTCATTTCCCCGTCTCGTCCCAACTATATTCTCATTTCCTGAAGAGAACAGTGAAAGAAAGGGTGAGCTCAACTAGCCCAGTAAGAAATATTATGACTAAGATAATGCAGAATAAATTATTAATAGTCTTCAACAATGTTAAACTGATAAAATACAATAGACATCAAGTTTAACTACAGTAGAATAAGCAATTCATAAGAAGAGTCAAGTAAAGAATAAAATCTACTATCTTCTATGATTTAAAATGTTTTCATCAATTTTTATCGCTGAGACTCAACTTAATAAATAAACCGAATCATCGAATCATCCATGCACTACGGGCCAAGGATATTCATTAAATCATCAATGGTCATGACTATACCGAATAATCGCTGGTCATAATCATACCAAGGTCATCTCTGCATGTAAGCCAAAGATATACAACAATAAATAATAATAAACAATCCAACTTTGCACGTAAGCCAAAGATATAGAATTCAATAATCAACACTCCATCTTCGCACGTAATCCAAAGATAACTTTCATCACCATATAAGCATAAGGATGATGAGCATTAATCAAACTAAAACAAGGATAACTATTAAAGACTTTAAATTTATCCAAATATTATGAATCACATAATAAATTCATAATCTAATATTGTTAATATCACAACAATATTTTAATCCCTTCTTAACTTATAAACAATTTTTTCAATTGTTTACACTTTACCAAATAATACATTTAATCATTCAAAAAATGTCATACTCATAAGATTTCATCACCAATGATCAAATTCCTCATCAACAATATGCATATACCTTATATAGGATTTCCAAGCCATAAAATCCTATTTTCCAACTTTGTTACTTCACATAACATATTTAACTCATATATTCGTAACTAAACTATTTTCATAAAAAATACCAAATCATTCCCAAAAATATTTCTTTTCTGGGATTTAGCATAATATAGTCCCATAATGAAAATATATTTTTCTCGAAATTTTAAAAATTTATTTACTATTTTTCAAAAATCAATTTCCAATTAATTCCTTAAGAAATTTGTTACCTCAAGTTTAACTCTAAAAATTTCCAAATCTTGACAGGATCTTACACATGTTAATGTGAGCTTCTAGTTTAAATTTCATGATCATCGGAGTTATAGAACTCCAGTTATAGCATTTTTCGTCGAAAAAATCTAAATATTAAAACTGTCATAACTTGCTCAATTTAAGTCAGAATGAGCTCATTTTTGGACAGGAGGTTCTTTATGCCATATACTTTCATTTCCCAAAAGGCAAGAATTTTTCTCATAAATTAAGTGGCCGAAAATGCCTTTTTAAAAATAAGATCAGTAGTTTTTTGGTAATTTCCAACTTTTGACTCCTTTACTAAAATCAGTCCACACGAAAATCTACAACTCCTTTTCTAGTGATTCCACTTGGAGATGCTACAAAACTCATAGATCTAACACTAGGACTTGACCACACTCAAAAATTCAAAATATAATAGGAGATATGGTCAATTGAATTTCATGTTACATTTTTACCAAAATCTGATTTTTAAACCCTTTGTGATTTCTAAGAAACTTTCATGTTTTCATATAATTACCAACATAACTCATCATAACACTTAATAATACTTCATATACCCATGATTTTCATCAGTCCAATACTTTTGTTATGATTTTCATCATAATCCACGTAAACAGATCATTTCTACAATTTAATAAGGAATGAAATACAAAGAATCATTCACCATGCATGTGGTAATTCACATAAACAGGTTATTCTAATAGAATAATAAATATTAGAATAACAGAAGGATTCACCATGCATGCGATAGAGACCGCACAGACAGGTTATTAACAACAGAATAATAAAGAACGGAACCAGGTCAGGTGAAATTCACACCGACAGGATGTTCCAATAGAATAGTAAAGAATGGAATAACAACAGAAATCACCATGCATGTGGTACTTCTCATAGACAGTTTATTCCAACAGAATAATAAATGCGGAATAATAAATAATGGAACCAAATCAGGTGAAATTAACACCGATAGGATATTCTGACAGAATATTAAATGCGAAATAATAAATGATGAAACCAGGTCCGGCGTAAAGCACAGACAGGATATTCCAACAGAATAGTAAAGAATGAAATAATAGAAGAATTTCACCATGTAAGCAGTACTTTGCATTTACATGTTATTCCAACATACTAATAAAGAATGGAATAACAGAAGTTCTCTTCGTGAATAAGAAAGAAATAATACCCCTTACAGGTACAATAAATAATATCCCTAACCTCAAAAGAAGACTGGATACTGGAATAGTGAGGGAGCAGACTTCTCTTCTTCTTGCTCTCTATAGATTTCTCTCTATAATAATGGCTCTAAAGCTTTAGTGAATTGATGAGAAATGAAGTAAGAATGAGCTTCTATTTATAGGAAAACATAGTTTCGATAATTACAAGTTTTAGGGCTCAGAATATTACAGTACAATACCTCCAACTTTTCTTTCATTTTTAATTCAGTCATCCAAGTATTATCAAACTTGCACCAACTCCCCTAATAGTAAATCATGTGAATCAATAGTAAAATTATGTGACTCAATAGTAAATCATGTGACAAAAATAATTACGATATAGTACCTCCATCTATACCTCCATTTTAACTTAGTCATGTAAGTATTATCAATCTTGCACCAACTCCCCTAATATTAACAAGAGTGTGAATCAATAGTACACACATGTGAATAAATAGTTATAATCATGTGATTTAATAGCAATAAATTGCTCATTTATCCGGTTAATTATCCGATTGGTCAATATAACCTCCAGACATCAATTTTTATCGAAATAAATGCCGATTTTCACTAACACAAACAATTCCAACACAATGAAACTATTTTTATCAAAAATATAAAATTTGAAATTTTGAAGTTTGACTTTTTTCGAAAAAGTCAACTATTTACTTTTTTAACCAAATAGTGAATCTCGGAAAATTTTGTGTTTATAGACTATTTTTACTAATTTCGACGTTTCGGACTCAAATATCACGTCCGCGTCTCCAAATTCAACTCCGAACAACATTCATCATTAATATTATAACTCATAATATTTATCAACCAGGTCGTTCCCAGGAAAGAGGGAGCTTTTCGATAAGGATTTCTCCTTATTGGCTCACAATTAGATGACCAAACCTCTCCTTGACAGAACTTCTAGACATTGTAAATATTGGAATTTATTAATATGAATAACTTTAAAAAATTCACATATCACCCTTAACGTTAAACTTTATCAATTTAACCATTTACTAAAATAGAAAAATTGAATACTTTTATTTCATAAAATTCAGGGTCTTACAATATCCCTAAGCTTTGATACCAAATGTGATTCTCATCCCTTTATTTGGATAGCATCTCACATTGATACCTATCAACTTTCCACCATTATTCACGGCATCCCCTACGGAAAGTCTGGCTTCAGTGCATCCCACACAAGGAAGTCACCAATGAAAGGCTCGGGGCTCTTTACTTATAGCTTTTATACCAAATGTGACACCCCCAAAATAGGTCCACATAACCCATTTTGAGTCGCCAGATATATGGTACAGAATTTAAATATAAACTTTATTTATACAACTATTAAACTGTCGTGCAAAATACGATAACACATAAGCTATGAGTTTTAATACAAATAACAGTACTCACACTCTAAATTAATGATACTCTACATAAAGGTACAGTCGATAACTTTTTTAGAAATTAAAATCTTTGGAAGATACTCATGGAATCCTTCATACATGGGAGGTCGTGCATCTAAGTTATAATAGATATCATAGGACTTGAGTATTAACCTTGGTTGACCCAATAGACCCCAAAGAAGAACGAGAAGATTACTATTTTGTTCATTCCAATGGTGTGTATCTTCTTGCCATATTATTATCTCCATTGTTTCAAACTGAGGATTATATTCCAACCATACTCCAATATTATATAGATAATGCTTATAGATATAGTCAGCAAGTGGATGTGCACAATCATATCTTATGATAACACGAGTTTGTATATGGTTATACATCATAAACACACCCTTTAAGCTCTTAGTACAATTCCATCCTCTTCATTCTAATGTGGTGCATTTTTGACGCTTTCAAAGTTGGGTTCTCATCACCCTATAGTTATTCACCAAAATTAAATATTAAATAACGTATAAAATATGACACACACATTTTAAGTTCTCAATACAATTATATATTGGCATGCTGTTTTATAATGTATTGAGAAGTTTCAACAATCACAGACTCTCATTCTATTCCCTTGTTATCCCTACTCGACCCAGCTACACTCTTATTACTTGAAAGGAATTGTGAAGCAAAAGGGTGAGCTCAACTAGCCCAGTAAAAAATATTATGACTAAGATAATGTAGAATAAATTACCCTTAGTCCTCAACAGGAAAAAATCTGATAGAATACAATAGATAACAAGTTTTAGATCAACAAGTGCAGCGGAACCAACAATCTATTAGAAGAGTCAAGTAGAACATAATGTCTACTATCTCCTCCAAATTAAAAGGTCATTATTAATATTTCATCCATGTAATACTCATCAACAGTTCTTTGTTGTACCTAAGACAAAGAAAACTTTCATCACCTGTCTTCACCTGAACCACCAAAGATTATAGTTAAATTCACAATTCATGTTTATAATAATGTAAATCAACAGTTTCTCCTTGCCACAAAGGCTTAATAGAATTTTCACTCAATGTCCTTGCCACAAAGGCTAACATACTCGATAATCATTTCGTTATTTCAAATCAACGAATTATCCATGCACTACGGGCCAAGGATATTCGTTAGTATCAGCAATGGTCATGATCATGGAAATCATTTATCTATCTTTGCACTACGAGCCAAAGATATTTAATGGTCATGATCATACCAATCAATTGTCTATCTTCGCACTACGGGCCAAAGATGTTCAATTGTAAAACCAATGATCAACAGTCCATCTTTGTACTACGTCCAAAGACATGCAACTGTAAAATCAATAATCAACAGTCCATCTTTGCACTACGGAGCCAAAGACATACAACTGTAAAATCAATAATCAACAGTACATCTTTGCGATACGGGCCAAAGACATATAACTGTAAAACCAATAAGCAACCGTCCATTTTTGCACTACGGGCCAAAGAGAACTTTCACCACATCATTTGTCTATAACATTACAGGGCATGATTATACTAATACAAAATTCGTGGTCATAATCATACCAATCAACAGTCCATCTATGCATTACGTGCCAAATATGACTTTTACCACAACATAAGCATGAGAATGATGATAATGATATAAAGAATCGATCAAGTACTGTAGCAATCATTGAATGAAACTGAGTGACTTCTTACATAAGCATCAATAATCAAAGATACTGTGCAATACCGTGTGCTACTGTGCAACAACGCGTATTACTATTTTTTTATCACCGGTATTTCAACAAATAACGGTAAAAGTTTTGACGTTATTTTTATAAAAAATGTTATTTTTGTCGCTTTCTATATTCGACAATCATTCCGTTGTGGGGTCCACCAATGATTATGTCATCGTACGGATATTTCCCGACAAAAAGGATATTCCCAAGGTGACGAGGACACTATAAATATAATGCTTTTCTTTAATTTTAAGGTACATGCATTTACTTTCCAGCACTAGAGTTTTAAGCCTCCATTGTTAACCTTATATCAGTATGTACGTATTCTCACACCGGAGCAATCCTCCGGCAGCCCAAATTGTCAAGTTTTTAGTATTTATTCGTTTCTGTGCAGGATTGGACGCATTTTGATGATTGGAGCGCGTGGACGAATCTTAACGTTAACAATATGTATTAAATACATGTATGTGTGTAATTATTCTATGACTTATTAATATATTTATTTAGTTGATCTTATGATAACGTAATAAATGTGAACATGAAGTCTGCGATTCATCTGCTTATAGTTAATTAAAAGTCAACGCATAAGTTTAAGTAGAATACGAGGGATTAATCTTGTATGCATCCTATTAAAAAAATAAAACTTAATATAGATTGCTATTGTGTTGTAACACTGTCTACTGTCTAGTTGAGTTTGACTTCTTGTAATGTTCGATTCCATAGCAATCTATTATATATACTAAAACAAATCACTAATTCATTTTCCTAAATTTTAAATTTATAATCCCCTAAATCACTACAAATCTAAACTGTTTTGATAATATCAGATGTTTTGATATTATCCTTTGTAATTTAATTATTATTTAATAAAATCACTACTTTATGCTATTATTAATTTTTTAGATTTATAATCTCATAAACAACTACAAATCTAAACAGTTAATAGCATAATGTCATTCTCTTAATTTTTTAGATTTATAATCCCTAAATCACTAAAAATCTAAACTATTTTGATATTATCCTTTGTAATTTAATTATTATTTAATAAAATCACTACTTTATCTCAACACTATCCCCTACAATGTATATTCATCTATTTTTCTGGGTAAAATTTGATTATCGCACAACAATCTACCATGTTCTTATTATATTTTAATTTATTAATTGTACGTATACATTTATTATTAAAAAATTGAATAATCCCGCCGCAACGCGGGGGTTTGTATCTAGTATATAACTATAGAATCATCGCTTATAAATAGTCAAATTTGTTTATAATAAATTTTAAGATTTAAAAAATGTTTAGTAATCGAGCTACTTGTAAGTTATAATAACTTTTATGAAAATAATCAGAAATTTCAATTTAAAACTCTTGATTATTTGTCAAATTTAATGATTTTGCTTTAGTAATTCCATCTATTACTCAATTTTACTTCACAAAATATTCATTTTTAGTAATTTGCATTTGAAATAAGTGAGTAACAAAGTTTTTTAAACCAAACGATTTTCACTTTTTACTAGTTCAAGTATTTTTTATTTATCAAATAAAAATTTCTTTTAAAAATAATAATAATAATAAGTAAAATCAGTAATCAAAATTAATAATCACATTTTGTAAACAATTTTAAAGATACGTAATAGAATGAAATATGCTAATAAAAATATTAGTGATACTTGTTATTTATAGTGTGTGGTGAGATGAATTACCGTTATGCCCTTGGCCATAAATATTAGGTGTCTTGACTTCTGTTTGGTTTTAATATCCTCACACTTAAGACCGTAAAATGAACAAATAGTTCGGGCCTGATTCGTATTCGTCCGACTAAAAGTTCGATTCGAGCTTGACTCGAAATATAAATAAGTCAAATAATAATAAATTTTAAAGTTCGATAAATTACTCGAATCTTCTCAAATTGTAATTTTCTATTGATACTCGAATCATATTCATTCGAAAAGGTTAAACTGCTCGGGCTCGATTCGAGATCGTGCTCGATTCGCCTCAATCAAACCTTATTTTATATTCAATAAATTTTATAAACCAAATCTGAATAACTTAATACCCGACTCAACTCAATTCATTTACGCCCTTAGCCTCCCTCTATGGGAGCTTTCACCAGAGGCGGAACTAGGAGGGGGCCAGGGGGCAGTTGCCCCCGGTAGGGCGGCGCCGGCAGGGGGAGCAAGCCAGCAGGGGCGGGGGGCAGCCGACGGCTCGAAAGGCAGCGGCGACCGGCGACTCGGCGAGCAGTTCTTCACTACTTGTCTTCTTCTCCGACTCTTCTTCAGTAATTTAGTTCTTTTTTTTTAAAATTAAAATTGTGACGCCCCCAAAATAGGTATACATCACCCATCTTGAGTCGCCAAATACATGGTACATGAATCAAATACAACATAATTATACAACTGTCGTGTAAAATACGACAAAATATAGACTGAGAGTTTAAACAAGAATATTGCCTCCTAGACAATATCCATTCTCAATAGAGTCCTCATAGATAGTATACAAACTCAAATTCAGTCATCATTACATTTATTGTTACACTATTTAACAGAATAGTGATGACTACTAATATTATCATCTGGATCATCACTCCGTCCCCCGACTAGTTTCTGCTACGTTCTCATTTCCTGAAGAGAACAGTGAAAGAAAGGGTGAGCTCAACTAGCCCAGTAAGAAATATTATGACTAAGATAATGCAGAATAAATTATCATTAGCCTTCAACAATGTTAAACTGATAAAATACAATAGACAACAGGTTTAACTGCAGCGGAATAAGCAATCCATTAAAAGAGTCAAGTAGAGAATAAAATCTACTATCTTTTATGATTTAAAAAGTTTTCATCACTTTTATCGCTGGGACTCAGCTTAATAAATAATCCACATCATCCCTGCACTACGGCCAAGGATATTCATTAGTATCACGATCATAAATTATCCATGCACTACGGGCCAAAGATATTTGTGTATTCATCAATGGTCATGATCATGCCAACAACTGTCCATCAATGCACTACGGGCCAATGAGGACTTTTACCACATCATTTATAACATTACGGTCATGATTATACAGAATAATCCCTGGACATAATCATACCAAGTCCATCTATGCACTACTTTCAAAAAATATAAACATGAGGATGATGACAATGATATAAGAATTCAATAAAACAAGTTCAAGAATTAATTTGTCCAGGAACCAATAACGTCCAAATTGTCAACATGATACTTCTTTGTAAAGTAAAATTTAAGAATGCTCAGAAGAATATTTCCATGAAATGATACTGGATGAAGCACAAATATCAAGGATATTCCACTAATTTCATGGAGTATAGAAGTCAAAACTTTAACCAACTGAGTATAATAAAGAATGGAATAACAACAGAAATTACCATGCATGCGGTACTTCGCATAGACAGGTTATTCCAATAGAATAATAAAGACGGAACCAGGTCCGGTGTAAAACATACAGACAGGATATTCCAACAGAATAATAAATGCAAAATAATAAATATAGAACCAGGTCAGGTGAAATTCACACCGACAGGATATTCTGACAGAATAATAAAGAACGGAATAATAAAAGAATTTCATCAAGTATGCGGTACTTCGTATAAACAGGTTATTCCAACATAATAATAAAGAATGGAATAACAGAAGAAGATCACCAAGTATTGGGTAAACCGCATATACAGGTCATTCCACCAAGTATAGGGCAAACCGCGCATACAGGTTATTCTAACAGAATAATAAAGAATAGAATAACATAAGGATTTCACCAAGTATAGGGTATGCCGCGTATACAGGTTATGTATAGGGTATGCCACTTTTACAGGTTATTCCAACAGAATAATAAAGAATAGAATAACAGAAGTTCTCTTCACGAATAAGAAAGAATAACACCTCTTACCGTAAAAGACATTGGATATCAAAGTAGTGAAGTAGCAAAATACTCTTCTTCTTTCTCTCTATAATTTCTCTCTCTAGAGTTTCAGTGAATTCGTAAGAAATAAAGAAGGAATGAGCTTCTATTTATAAAAGAATGGATTGAATAGTAACTAATTCATGAACGGTCCAGATCGATTTATTTTTAAACGAACGATCCAGATCGATTTACTATTAAAACTTAAAGCGACGGTTCATACTGATTTACTATTAAAACTTTAAACCAGCGACCCATATTGATTCACTATTATAACTTTCCACTAGCGGTCCATATTGATTCATTCAACCAATGGTCTGAAAAATTAGCACATCTCCTCCAAAATAGTGGGAGTTGTCGTTTACACTCCTAAATTAACCTCACTTTCACTTTACAAATTTAAACAATTAGCACAGTAGTAAGCAAGGATCGATCCCACAGAGAGTGATTTGTTTTATATTTATCCTATGATTTCTAATGAAAAGGGGATTTTGAATTAATTAATTAAATTAACAAGAATAAACTAATAAGAATAAACAATGAATAAAAAGCTTCAGTTCTTCAGTTCAGTATCAACTTTTTACAATAATAGATTAATCAAGTGTAACATTATTTATCCTTCAATGAAACTAATAGTCCTAGGTAACAACAAGCTCTGCTACCCGAAAATCCCCTTAGATTGTCACTCAATGAAACAAGCTCTTCACAAGATTCTAACAATTATATAACCTAGAACAAGCTCTCTAAATTTAATATAATAGCAGCATTAAGAACCAGGGAATTAGACTATTCCAAGCAACAAACACATAGGCTCGGATTATTTAACTTGTCTTCTGATAATCATAGCAATACTCAAAAGCTTGTCCACAATCTTGTATTACTAATTACTACTTATGATTAGAAACAATATCAATTACACATAATATTATTCCTTGATCTAGCATATGATATTCGTTAACCAACTCAATCCTGCAGAAATCAAATCAGTTAAGCCAAATAGCATTCAGAAATTAAATCAGATTATCAAGAATGAATTTCATGTGAGAAGGAATAAATAATGAATACTCAATTAACCATTAATTATAAATAAGGTTCAACATCCCTTAGAACTGAATAAAAAGAACTTAGCTCATGTCTTCAATCCTCCAATGTTGTAGATGAGAGAATGTAGTAGATGATTAAATGAATAAAACTCTAACTCTCATCCCCTATTTATAGTGCTAGACAAAGTCCTAAATCCTATAGGATGTAGAAATCCAAATCCTAAAAGGAATTACAAATCATAACTAATTTCCATAAAGAAATAGAATCTAATTTGGAAATAAATCTTAGTATAAAGTAAATCCTAAAGCTAATAGAAATAATAATCCCATTCCATGTTGAAATCTGCCAAAATCTGCATTTAGAAACTTTTCAAAAATCCAAGATTTTCTAATTTTCGCGCTCAAATTCGCTGGGGCGAATTTCCATTCTCTGCTGCGACGTCCTTTGGTAAAAACGAGCATAACTTTTGATCCAGGAGGAGTTACGTGGCCTGCTACCTATCAAAACGAAGATATCGACGAGATCTACAACTTTCATTCTTTGAGAATTGACAGAATCTTTCAGAATCAAGTTCGAAATCTGTCTCCAAGTGACTGCTGTGTAAATTGCAATTTCCAAACTTTGAGGTTCAACGTCCGTTTAGTAAAAATATCATAACTTTTTCATATGATCTCCGATTGGGACGATTCAAGATGTTCCGAAAAGCTAAGGAAGAGCTCTACAATAAAATCCAAGTCCCAAGCCAAGAACATGCATCCAACTTAATACTAAAAATCTTGCAATTTTCTCTTTTTCCTCATTTCAGCTCCAATTCTTCCTGAAATCATTAAACACCTTAATAAGCTCATATACACATGAAACATGCAATAAAACTAAATATAATGGAATCAAAATAAATGATTAATATGCACTCATCAAATTCCCCCACACTTAGCCTTTTACACGTCCTCGTGTAAACCAAAAGTTTGATTTCAAAAAAATTCTATTCAACCATAGTGTCAAAAGATTTCAAGATACAAATAATGACTATCAACACTAAATTTGCAGAAATCTAATCAACGCCTTATCAATTAACTCACAATTACCAACTTTATCATTTCACCAATGAATTTCATTAAATCAAATTGTATCCACATAAGTAACTTTCCCAAAATCATCATACTTACTCAACTTAGTTACCATGGAGCAAAAACCGTGCACACTGACTCATACCCAAGAACAAATTTTTCTTGCTTTTTAATTTTTTTCATAGAACCTTCTTTTTAGTACAGATGAATGTATTTTCATGCTACTTCTTTTTTTCGTATTTTTTTTCTTGACATGTGCAATGTCTCCTTTTCTTAGGCTTTTCAGAGTTACCCATTAGCGAACTTTCCACCAACGACTCCCAAACCAGATGATCTTAGGGCGCTAGGTGTAGAGACACCCCTAAGGGCTTACTTATTCAAGTAACAAAGGCCACAAAAGTCGACTAGTCAAACTGCTTTTATCCATCGCACTTTTCAGCGTGAATACCGATGCTTCCCGAGGCTTAGATACCCAGTTATTTCGCACAATGGACATTGAAGCATATTTTCAATTTTCTTGTTTTTTTCTCCTTTTTTTTCTCTTTTTTTCATTCATCGTTTTTTCACATGGTTTTGTAACAACATAAGCAAGTTAAAAAGTTCTAAGTCATGAAATCAGTGCACAAAGACAACTCCACAAATAACTTAGCCAAATAAACATGATTCTCATATTCAAGTACTCATGTATCACAAATTCAATTTAAATCAATTATTATGGATCATGACTTAGTTGTTATCATTCATTAACCAACTAAGCATTAAATAGATTTTGAAATGTAGCATTAATTTTCAATCTTTGACTTTAACCTTCGAACACATAGGTAAATAGAACCATGAAATCAAAATTTTCAAAAGCATTAATTTTTTTTTAAATTCCCCATCAAAATCGGATCAATATTCCTAAATAAAATAAAAACCTAAATCATCCCCCCGCACTCAAACCTTACATTGTCCCCAATGTAAGAAAATCATGTAAAGAAGAAAATACTACTAGCTAACATTCAATAAAAAAACTAAAAAGTAAAGGGATAGAAAAATCAAATCTGGAATATTGGGTTGCCTCCCAAGCAGCTGCCCTTGTTTATTATCATTGGCTTGACATCATCTTTCTCATCCTATGTAATTGGACTTGTGTACTTCAAGTGGACTGGTAACAATTTCAAATTTTCATTAGGAGCATCTTTCAGATCCTGATTTTGCTCTATTCCAGCCCTTAAATCCTCCTTATATATTTTCTCAAGAGATTCCTGCACTATAGACTCAACAACATCAATAGCAAAAATATAATTAACATTACCAAGATACCTCTTAACTTTATATATGCCAAACTGGACATTTGCGTCGTCTAATTCCATGTGTAAGGTCCCATGGTGTTTATCATTCTGTGTTGTTGCTGGTACAAGGAAAGTATCATCATGTATGTCCTCCTTATAAAAATCTGTAGGAATTATTAATTCTTCCATCTCTACCTCTTGTTCATCATTTTCAGAATTTGAATACCTGATTTCTTCAAATTTAGCAGTAGTCTCGAGCACATCCAAATGGTTTCCACTAGTGAACTCCTTTTCATCTTTAAGTTCTTGTTCCCTATTCGCCATTTCTTCAAGGAATTTTTCATTAGACTCTGTATACCACGTTGAATTTTTTCTAACTTTCCAATTCCTTGTTAGAACTTGGGGAAAAGGTAGTTTCGGTTTATAAGCAGAAAGAGGTGGAAATTTGTGCTTGAGTACATCACTGCTGCCTATTTCACTATTGTCGGACTTATTTTGTATTGACTTTTCTTGCTGCTGATCCTCTGCACCACATCTCAATGTTATGGCACTTACATTTTCAACAGTTTGAGAAAGTGACCTTCCTACTGTGGTTGCAAGTTGACCAACTTGGTCCCTCAGATCTTGAACAGAAGTTCTTGTCTCCTACTGGAATTGTTGTGTCTGACACATGAACTGTTGTGTTTGGTTCATGAATGCTTTGAACATATTCTCCATAGATGTCCCAGAATTGACAGGTACTTTTTGATTTTCTATGTGGTACTGAGGTTGGGCTTGCTGAATACCTTGCATATTCTTTGTAGCCATTTGTCGAACCAAAGTAGTTAAATCAGAAATCTGCTGCTCCAAGTCTCTCGTGCTTACCCCATTTACCCTTTGTAGTGTGAGATCCATCTTAGTTCCATACTGCTGTGAGTTAGCTGCCATGTTTGCAATTAAGTTCCTTGCCTCTTCTGGAGTCTTGTCTACCAGTGCTCCTCCACTTGCTGCATCAATCATGCTTCTTTCCATTGGTAGCAGCCCCTCATAGAAGTACTAGATCAAGTACTGTTCATCAATTCCATGAGGTGGACAGCTGGAACACAACTTCTTGAACCTCTCCCAATACTCATAGAGATCCATTGAACTGCCTGATTCCACATATCTCCTTTCTTATATCAGTAACTCTTGATGCAGGAAAATACCTCTCCAAGAATAACCTTTGCATATCAGTCCATGATCGTATTGATCCAGAAAGTAGATAGTATAACCAGTCTTTAGCCAAATCTGTTAATGAGAATGGAAAAAGTCTAAGCTTGATCTGCTCCTCTGCCACTCCTTGTGTTTTCATCGTGGAACACACCACATGGAACTCCTTTAGATGCTTATATGGATTTTCACATGTAAGACCACGAAAAGTAGGCAAAAGATGAATTAGTCTAGAGTTAAGTTCCAAAGCAACATCTAAAGTAGGATACTCAATACAAAAAGATGGTTGAGTCAGATCAGGAGTAGCTAGTTCTTTCAAAGTTCTGTTATTTTGTGGTACCACCATCTCTTCCACTTCAAATGATGGAACAAGAGCTTCTTTTATATTTGCAGTTTTCTCTATCTCTTGATCAAAATTTAAGTCAATAAAGTTAGAGGATTGAGTCATAAAACAAAAACAAAATAATAAATAATAAAAATAAACAAAAACAAAGAATAAACAAAAC
The DNA here is from genome assembly GCA_020205505.1 of Panax japonicus. Lineage (NCBI taxonomy): Eukaryota > Viridiplantae > Streptophyta > Magnoliopsida > Apiales > Araliaceae > Panax > Panax japonicus. Next base: position 4,916,087 of record CM035098.1, on the reverse strand, counting down.
AAATAACACTCCCCGGCAACGGCGCCAAAATTTGGGAGCTGTCGTTTACACTCCTAAATTAACCTCACTTTCACTTTATAAATTTAAACAATTAGCACAGTAGTAAGCAAGGATCGATCCCACAGAGAGTGATTTGTTTTATATTTATCCTATGATTTCTAATGAAAAGGGGATTTTGAATTAATTAATTAAATTAACAAGAATAAACTAATAAGAATAAACAATGAATAAAAAGCTTCAGTTCTTCAGTTCAGTATCACCTTTTTACAATAATAGATTAATCAAGTGTAACATTATTTATCCTTCAATGAAACTAATAGTCCTAGGTAACAACAAGCTCTGCTACCCGAAACTCCCCTTAGATTGTCACTCAATGAAACAAGCTCTTCACAAGATTCTAACAATTATATAACCTAGAACAAGCTCTCTAAATTTAATATAATAGCAGCATTAAGAACCAGGGAATTAGACTATTCCAAGCAACAAACACATAGGCTCGGATTATTTAACTTGTCTTCTGATAATCATAGCAATACTCAAAAGCTTGTCCACAATCTTGTATTACTAATTACTACTTATGATTAGAAACAATATCAATTACACATAATATTATTCCTTGATCTAGCATATGATATTCGTTAACCAACTCAATCCTGCAGAAATCAAATCAGTTAAGCCAAATAGCATTCAGAAATTAAATCAGATTATCAAGAATGAATTTCATGTGAGAAGGAATAAATAATGAATACTCAATTAACCATTAATTATAAATAAGGTTCAACATCCCTTAGAACTGAATAAAAAGAACTTAGCTCATGTCTTCAATCCTCCAATGTTGTAGATGAGAGAATGTAGTAGATGATTAAATGAATAAAACTCTAACTCTCATCCCCTATTTATAGTGCTAGACAAAGTCCTAAATCCTATAGGATGTAGAAATCCAAATCCTAAAAGGAATTACAAATCATAACTAATTTCCATAAAGAAATAGAATCTAATTTGGAAATAAATCTTAGTATAAAGTAAATCCTAAAGCTAATAGAAATAATAATCCCATTCCATGTTGAAATCTGCCAAAATCTGCATTTAGAAACTTTTCAAAAATCCAAGATTTTCTAATTTTCGCGCTCAAATTCGCTGGGGCGAATTTCCATTCTCTGCTGCGACGTCCTTTGGTAAAAACGAGCATAACTTTTGATCCAGGAGGAGTTACGTGGCCTGCTACCTATCAAAACGAAGATATCGACGAGATCTACAACTTTCATTCTTTGAGAATTGACAGAATCTTTCAGAATCAAGTTCGAAATCTGTCTCCAAGTGACTGCTGTGTAAATTGCAATTTCCAAACTTTGAGGTTCAACGTCCGTTTAGTAAAAATATCATAACTTTTTCATATGATCTCCGATTGGGACGATTCAAGATGTTCCGAAAAGCTAAGGAAGAGCTCTACAATAAAATCCAAGTCCCAAGCCAAGAACATGCATCCAACTTAATACTAAAAATCTTGCAATTTTCTCTTTTTCCTCATTTCAGCTCCAATTCTTCCTGAAATCATTAAACACCTTAATAAGCTCATATACACATGAAACATGCAATAAAACTAAATATAATGGAATCAAAATAAATGATTAATATGCACTCATCAAATTCCCCCACACTTAGCCTTTTACACGTCCTCGTGTAAACCAAAAGTTTGATTTCAAAAAAATTCTATTCAACCATAGTGTCAAAAGATTTCAAGATACAAATAATGACTATCAACACTAAATTTGCAGAAATCTAATCAACGCCTTATCAATTAACTCACAATTACCAACTTTATCATTTCACCAATGAATTTCATTAAATCAAATTGTATCCACATAAGTAACTTTCCCAAAATCATCATACTTACTCAACTTAGTTACCATGGAGCAAAAACCGTGCACACTGACTCATACCCAAGAACAAATTTTTCTTGCTTTTTAATTTTTTTCATAGAACCTTCTTTTTAGTACAGATGAATGTATTTTCATGCTACTTCTTTTTTTCGTATTTTTTTTCTTGACATGTGCAATGTCTCCTTTTCTTAGGCTTTTCAGAGTTACCCATTAGCGAACTTTCCACCAACGACTCCCAAACCAGATGATCTTAGGGCGCTAGGTGTAGAGACACCCCTAAGGGCTTACTTATTCAAGTAACAAAGGCCACAAAAGTCGACTAGTCAAACTGCTTTTATCCATCGCACTTTTCAGCGTGAATACCGATGCTTCCCGAGGCTTAGATACCCAGTTATTTCGCACAATGGACATTGAAGCATATTTTCAATTTTCTTGTTTTTTTTCTCCTTTTTTTTCTCTTTTTTTCATTCATCGTTTTTTCACATGGTTCTGTAACAACATAAGCAAGTTAAAAAGTTCTAAGTCATGAAATCAGTGCACAAAGACAACTCCACAAATAACTTAGCCAAATAAACATGATTCTCATATTCAAGTACTCATGTATCACAAATTCAATTTAAATCAATTATTATGGATCATGACTTAGTTGTTATCATTCATTAACCAACTAAGCATTAAATAGATTTTGAAATGTAGCATTAATTTTCAATCTTTGACTTTAACCTTCGAACACATAGGTAAATAGAACCATGAAATCAAAATTTTCAAAAGCATTAATTTTTTTTTAAATTCCCCATCAAAATCGGATCAATATTCCTAAATAAAATAAAAACCTAAATCATCCCCCCGCACTCAAACCTTACATTGTCCCCAATGTAAGAAAATCATGTAAAGAAGAAAATACTACTAGCTAACATTCAATAAAAAAACTAAAAAGTAAAGGGATAGAAAAATCAAATCTGGAATATTGGGTTGCCTCCCAAGCAGCTGCCCTTGTTTATTATCATTGGCTTGACATCATCTTTCTCATCCTATGTAATTGGACTTGTGTACTTCAAGTGGACTGGTAACAATTTCAAATTTTCATTAGGAGCATCTTTCAGATCCTGATTTTGCTCTATTCCAGCCCTTAAATCCTCCTTATATATTTTCTCAAGAGATTCCTGCACTATAGACTCAACAACATCAATAGCAAAAATATAATTAACATTACCAAGATACCTCTTAACTTTATATATGCCAAACTGGACATTTGCGTCGTCTAATTCCATGTGTAAGGTCCCATGGTGTTTATCATTCTGTGTTGTTGCTGGTACAAGGAAAGTATCATCATGTATGTCCTCCTTATAAAAATCTGTAGGAATTATTAATTCTTCCATCTCTACCTCTTGTTCATCATTTTCAGAATTTGAATACCTGATTTCTTCAAATTTAGCAGTAGTCTCGAGCACATCCAAATGGTTTCCACTAGTGAACTCCTTTTCATCTTTAAGTTCTTGTTCCCTATTCGCCATTTCTTCAAGGAATTTTTCATTAGACTCTGTATACCACGTTGAATTTTTTCTAACTTTCCAATTCCTTGTTAGAACTTGGGGAAAAGGTAGTTTCGGTTTATAAGCAGAAAGAGGTGGAAATTTGTGCTTGAGTACATCACTGCTGCCTATTTCACTATTGTCGGACTTATTTTGTATTGACTTTTCTTGCTGCTGATCCTCTGCACCACATCTCAATGTTATGGCACTTACATTTTCAACAGTTTGAGAAAGTGACCTTCCTACTGTGGTTGCAAGTTGACCAACTTGGTCCCTCAGATCTTGAACAGAAGTTCTTGTCTCCTACTGGAATTATTGTGTCTGACACATGAACTGTTGTGTTTGGTTCATGAATGCTTTGAACATATTCTCCATAGATGTCCTAGAATTGACAGGTACTTTTTGATTTTCTATGTGGTACTGAGGTTGAGCTTGCTGAATACCTTGCATATTCTTTGTAGCCATTTGTCGAACCAAAGTAGTTAAATCAGAAATCTGCTGCTCCAACTCTCTCGTGCTTACCCCATTTACCCTTTGTAGTGTGAGATCCATCTTAGTTCCATACTGCTGTGAGTTAGCTGCCATGTTTGCAATTAAGTTCCTTGCCTCTTCTGGAGTCTTGTCTACCAGTGCTCCTCCACTTGCTGCATCAATCATGCTTCTTTCCATTGGTAGCAGCCCCTCATAGAAGTACTAGATCAAGTACTGTTCATCAATTCCATGAGGTGGACAGCTGGAACACAACTTCTTGAACCTTTCCCAATACTCATAGAGATCCATTGAACTGCCTGATTCCACATATCTCATTTCTTATATCAGTAACTCTTGATGCAGGAAAATACCTCTCCAAGAATAACCTTTGCATATCAGTCCATGATCGTATTGATCCAGAAAGTAGATAGTATAACCAGTCTTTAGCCAAATCTGTTAATGAGAATGGAAAAAGTCTAAGCTTGATCTGCTCCTCTGCCACTCCTTGTGTTTTCATCGTGGAACACACCACATGGAACTCCTTTAGATGCTTATATGGATTTTCACATGTAAGACCACGAAAAGTAGGCAAAAGATGAATTAGTCTAGAGTTAAGTTCAAAAGCAACATCTAAAGTAGGATACTCAATACAAAAAGATGGTTGAGTCAGATCAGGAGTAGCTAGTTCTTTCAAAGTTCTGTTATTTTGTGGTACCACCATCTCTTCCACTTCAAATGATGGAACAAGAGCTTCTTTTATATTTGCAGTTTTCTCTATCTCTTGATCAAAATTTAAGTCAATAAAGTTAGAGGATTGAGTCATAAAACAAAAACAAAATAATAAATAATAAAAATAAACAAAAACAAAGAATAAACAAAACAAATAACACTCCCCGGCAACGGCGCCAAAATTTGGGAGCTGTCGTTTACACTCCTAAATTAACCTCACTTTCACTTTATAAATTTAAACAATTAGCACAGTAGTAAGCAAGGATCGATCCCACAGAGAGTGATTTGTTTTATATTTATCCTATGATTTCTAATGAAAAGGGGATTTTGAATTAATTAATTAAATTAACAAGAATAAACTAATAAGAATAAACAATGAATAAAAAGCTTCAGTTCTTCAGTTCAGTATCACCTTTTTACAATAATAGATTAATCAAGTGTAACATTATTTATCCTTCAATGAAACTAATAGTCCTAGGTAACAACAAGCTCTGCTACCCGAAACTCCCCTTAGATTGTCACTCAATGAAACAAGCTCTTCACAAGATTCTAACAATTATATAACCTAGAACAAGCTCTCTAAATTTAATATAATAGCAGCATTAAGAACCAGGGAATTAGACTATTCCAAGCAACAAACACATAGGCTCGGATTATTTAACTTGTCTTCTGATAATCATAGCAATACTCAAAAGCTTGTCCACAATCTTGTATTACTAATTACTACTTATGATTAGAAACAATATCAATTACACATAATATTATTCCTTGATCTAGCATATGATATTCGTTAACCAACTCAATCCTGCAGAAATCAAATCAGTTAAGCCAAATAGCATTCAGAAATTAAATCAGATTATCAAGAATGAATTTCATGTGAGAAGGAATAAATAATGAATACTCAATTAACCATTAATTATAAATAAGGTTCAACATCCCTTAGAACTGAATAAAAAGAACTTAGCTCATGTCTTCAATCCTCCAATGTTGTAGATGAGAGAATGTAGTAGATGATTAAATGAATAAAACTCTAACTCTCATCCCCTATTTATAGTGCTAGACAAAGTCCTAAATCCTATAGGATGTAGAAATCCAAATCCTAAAAGGAATTACAAATCATAACTAATTTCCATAAAGAAATAGAATCTAATTTGGAAATAAATCTTAGTATAAAGTAAATCCTAAAGCTAATAGAAATAATAATCCCATTCCATGTTGAAATCTGCCAAAATCTGCATTTAGAAACTTTTCAAAAATCTAAGATTTTCTAATTTTCGCGCTCAAATTCGCTGGGGCGAATTTCCATTCTCTGCTGCGACGTCCTTTGGTAAAAACGAGCATAACTTTTGATCCAGGAGGAGTTACGTGGCCTGCTACCTATCAAAACGAAGATATCGACGAGATCTACAACTTTCATTCTTTGAGAATTGACAGAATCTTTCAGAATCAAGGTCGAAATCTGTCTCCAAGTGACTGCTGTGTAAATTGCAATTTCCAAACTTTGAGGTTCAACGTCCGTTTAGTAAAAATATCATAACTTTTTCATATGATCTCCGATTGGGACGATTCAAGATGTTCCGAAAAGCTAAGGAAGAGCTCTACAATAAAATCCTAGTCCCAAGCCAAGAACATGCATCCAAGTTAATACTAAAAATCTTGCTAATTTCTCTTTTTCCTCATTTCAGTTCCAATTCTTCCTGAAATCATTAAACACCTTAATAAGCTCATATACACATGAAACATGCAATAAAACTAAATATAATGGAATCAAAATAAATGATTAATATGCACTCATCAAATAGTAACTCATGAATAGTAACTCATGAATAGTAACTCGTGAATAATAACTCCGACACAAAAAAATATCCCAAATATTCTCCAGACACCAATTATTAATTTAATAATATAACAAATAATGTAAATGATACTGTGACAATAATCGAATCAATAATATGAGAGATACGACACAGCAATTACTGTAGCAATAATTGAGTACAACTGAGTGACTTCTTACGTAAGCATCAATAACCAATACCGTGTGCTACTATGAAATCATGCATATTACTGTACTTTTACTACCGGGTAGTTTAATAGTATCAACGGTAAAACTTCTGCCGTTATTTTATAAAAAGATAATTCTGTCGTTTTCTTACAACAACAATACTTCTATTGTGGGGTCCACCAATGTTTATGCCGTCGTACGGATATTCCCCGACAAAAAGAATATTCCCCGACCAAATCGAATATTATATAACAACTTGCATACTTTGCAAAATTTATAAATATTACCCACAACTATAACATAATATCAAATTTATTTCATAATATTCAAAAATGATATTTATAGAAAAATCATCTTTATTAAAAAAAAATTTGGGTCTTACAACCTCCCATTCTTATGAAATTTTGCCCTCAAAATTAGGGTACGTGTGACGCCCCCAAAATAGGTATACATCACCCATCTTGAGTCGCCAAATACATGGTACAAAGTTCAAATACAAACTAATAATACAACAGTCGTGTAAAATATTACAAAACATATGATGTGAGTTTAAATACAAATATTGTCTTCTAGACAATATCCATTCTCAAATAGAGTCCTCATTACATTTATTATCACACTATTTTACAGAAAAGTGAGGACTACTAAGACACCATCTCAGACCATCACTCCGTTCCCCAACTAGTCCCATCTACGTTCTCATTTCCTGAAGAGAACAGTGAAAGAAAGGGTGTGCTCAACTAGCCCAGCAAGAAATATTATGATTAAGATAATGCAAAATAAATTATCATTAGCCTTCAACAATGTTAAACTGATAAAATACAATATACATCAAGTTTAACTGTAGCGGATCAAACAATCCATTAAAAGAGTCAAGTAGTGAATAAAATCTACTATCTTTTATGATTTAAAAATTTTTTCGTTACTTTTATCGCAGAGACTCGGCTTAATAAATAATCCACATCATCCCTGCACTACTGCCAAGGATAATCATTAGGGTCACGACCAAAAATTCCATGCACTACGGGCCAAGGATATTTGTATATTCATCAATGGTCATTATCATGCCATAAATTGTTCATCAATGCACTACGAGCCAATGAAGACTTTTATCACATCATTTGTAATATTACGATCATGATTACATCGAATAATCCCTGGTCATAATCATACCAAGTCCATCTATGCACTACAGGCCACAGATGACTTTTAAAAAAAATATAAACATGAGGATGATGACAATGATATAAGAATTTAATAAAACAAGTTCAAGAATTAAGTTATTCAGGAACTAATAACGTCCAAATTGTCAACATGATACTGCTTTGTAGAGTAAAATTCAAGAATGTTCAGAAAAATATTTCCATGAAAAATACTGGATGAAGCGTAAATATCAAGGATATTCCACTAATTTCATGGAGTATAGAAGTCAAAATTTTAACCAAACGAGTATAATAACGAATGGAATAACAAAAGAAATCACCATGCATGCGGTACTTCACATAGACAGGTTATTCCAACAGAATAATAATAACGGAACCAGGTCAGGTGAAAATCACACCGACAGGATGTTCCAACAGAATAATAAAGAATGGAATAATAACAGAAATCACCATGCATGCGGTACTTCGCATTGACAGGTTATTCCAACAGAATAATAAATAAAGAATAATAAAGACGGAACCAGGTCCGGTGTAAAACACACAGACAGGATATTCCAACAGAATAATAAAGACGGAACCAAGTCGGGTGTAAAACACACAGACAAGATATTCCAACAGAATAATAAAGACAGAATAATAATGACGGAACCAGGTCCGGCATAAAGCACAGACAATATAGTCCAACAGAATAATAAAGACATAATAATAGAAGAATGTCACCAAGTATAGGGTAGCCCGCGTATACAGATTATTCCAATAAAATAATAAAAAAATGGAATAACATAAGTTCTCTTCTTGAATAAAAGAAATAACACCCCTTACACATCACTATCACACTACCACTTTTCCACCATTTTTCACTCACACACACATCATACACCTATCACTTTCACATATCACTTTCTCCCACCATATACTCAATACATACATATACTTCCATACTTATACTCTTCTATTTCCAAAATCATTTCCCAACACATATGGGCCCCACGTGTGGGATCCACATGTGGCCCCCACATGTGGCCCCCACATGTGGCCCCCACATGTGGGCCCCACCTTTAAATAATTTTATACTTATTATTTTGAAAAATGGGTAAATAGAAATCCATAAAATAAGCAGACTTCATAAAAATCACCTTAATAATTTTAACAACATTTATCATCTTTATTACAATTCACAATATTAATCGACCTGGTCGTTCCCATGATAGAGGGGGCTTTTCAATAAGGATTTCTCCCTATTGGCGCGCAATTAGGTGACCAAACCTCTCCTTGGCAGAACTTCTAGACATCGTTAATATTGTAATTTATAATATTAATAACTCTGTCATTTCAATTATTGATTTAATAATATATAAAATATCGACAATAATTGAATCAAATAACGTGAGATACTATGCAACAATTACTATATTAATAATTGAACAAAACTGAGTGACTTCTCACGTAAGCATTAATAATCAACACCGTGTGCTACTATGCAATCACGCGTATTACCGTACTTTTACTACCGAGTAGTTCAACAATATCAACGGTAAAACTTCCACCGTTATTTTTAATAAAATATTTTTGTCATTTTCTCAATCCAACAATAATTCCGTTGTGGGGTCCACCAATGATTGTGCCGTCGTACGAATATTATCTGACACAAAGAATATTCCCTGACCAATCAAATATAATACAACAACTTGCATACTTTGCAAAATTTTCAAATACTACCCACAACTATAACATTATCTCAAATCCACACCTTAATATTAAAAAAAATATTTTGAGAAATTTAAATCTTTATATATAAAATCTGGGGTCTCACAATCTCCCCTCCTTATAGAATTTTGCCCTTGAAATTTACGTATGTACTTGGTATGCTGAATAGGTGAGGATACCTTGACTTCATTTTAAATTCTAACTCTTGGGGTATAACCTTTGAGTGTCGAATATATTCCAGGATTTTAACAGGTACATCTTCATACATTAAATCATCTGCTATCTCATCCGGTTCTAAATAATGTGGTTCAGGTCATCCACATATTTATGCAAAATCGATATGTTAAAAACGTCATGAACACGCGACATATTTAGCGGTAAAACGAGTCTATAAGCCACAGCTACTACTTAATCGAGGATTTCAAATGGGCCAATTAAATCGAGGGTTGAGATTTCCCCTATTCAGCAACTCTTGCTTTTAAAATAACACCCTCTTGAACCTTCTTCTTCACATTCATCAGCTCCGGGTGTGTAGCTTGAGCGGCTTTAACTTTATCGATTAAAGTCGATTCTACTCATATATTCGTTATCTTCATGTGGGTCCCTAGAGTCTTTAACTCTATCTTCATCACTTGTAAGTTGTACGAAATGAGTCTTTGTGTTAACATCACACTCGTAAATGCATAAGATCTTCTACTCATCACATCAGCTACCACATTCGCTTTTCCATGATGATATTGAATAGTATGATCATAATCTTCAATAGCTCGAGCCAACGTCTTTGGCGCATATTACGTTCGTTTTAAGTACAGAAATATTTGAGGGTTTAAAAAATGGGTTTTGTACTGGGGTCAATACAAATTTCAATTTCACGCACTAAGGGTAGGCTAAGAAGTCTTCAAGAATACGTCAGGAAATTTATTAACGATACCAACTGTGACTTCTATCCCTTAACCTGGATAGCACCTCACAAATGATACCTATCAACTTGCCATCTTCATTCACGATGTCGCCTACAGAAAGTCTGGCTTTGGTGCATTCCACACAAGGAAGTCAACAACGAAAGGATGGGGGCTCTTTACTTATGGCTTGATATGACGCTGATTGACTTTAGTGGTTTGGTTACTTTAAATTCGCATAACAGGTTAGTTATGAATATAAAAGTTAACAACCTTATGAAAAGCATGATGAGTAGTTAACCAATCGATTCCTAAAATCACATCAAAGGAAAATATTTTCAAAGAGATAAGATCGACGGTAACGTGAAAATGTCGATTTGAATCAACAAGATTTATAAACATTAGAGGTAATGAAGGCTCCTACTAACAAAGTTTCAACCAATAAGTCAAAGTCTAACTTCTCTGAGGTCAAATTTAAACGTTGAACACAAGCAAGAGAGATAAAATAATTGGTAAAACCGGTATCTTATAAGGTATAGACTTCGCAATTTATAATTAACTAACCCGTGCTAAATTTGTTCGGATTACTCGCTTTTTGAGAAGTCACGAAAAACGCTCTCCCTTGCACTATCGGTTTTGACTTTTTTGGAACGGTCTTTGGTGCCTCCATCCAGCTGAACTTTTCTTCAGTGAACGATAGAATTGTGCTAGGTGACCTTCTTTTCCACAATTATAACATGCTTTGGACGGCATCGCGCAGTTTGGACAGATATGTCCCTCCCCTCCGCATTTGAAACATATGATAGGTGGTCATTCTCCTTCCTTAACAACGGGTGTTGGTACTGACGTCTTTCCATCATTGTTGAATTTTCTCTTCTTGAAATGTCCATTCTTATTATTTTGGCCATGATTACCACCGAAGTGGTTACCATTTCTGGCCTGTTGATTCCCTTCACGCTTATTATCACCACTTCGATGACTGCTATCATTGGTATTAACATTTTGCCGGCTGCTCTCTTTTGGTTGGGTTGACTCACTATCGCGCTCCAGTAATTGAGCCCTATTAACAACATCTGAATACAAACAAAGTTTATGAGAAATGAGGTATTGATGTATCTCGGGTTTCAAACCTCTTAGAAACATCCGCGTCATTCTCTCTTCATTATTAACTAAATGGGACGCAAATCGGGACAACTCGGTAAACTTGGCTTCGTACTGCGATACGGTCATGTTATTTTGCTCCAGTTTAATGAACTCTACCTCTTTCATGTGACGAATATTTTCGGGAAAGTACTTGTCGTTGAACAGTTCCTGGAACTTCTCCCAAGACATCTTTAGTGCGGCAGGTTGGGTACGTTTTATAGATTTCCACCAATAATCTGCCTCTGTACGCAACATGAAGGTGTCAAAGGGAACCTTTTGCTCCTCGGAGAAACCCAAGACATCAAATATCTTGTTGATCTATTTAATCCACGTTTTTGCCTTAAGTAGTTTTGGCTCTTCAAAGAACTCCGGTGGTCCCAGTTCCTTAAACTGTTTGGCGATGACCATCCGAGAGTTGCCAGTGTTTCCAGCTGTATTTTGGACAGGAGCCGCTCTCGCCTGATGTTGCATGAATTGCATGAAGCCTCGGAACATTCCATCGTTCATCATTTGGTTAGTGTTGTTATTTGCCTGGGGATTGTCGCATTCCTGATGCACATTATCCTGACTATTGATCTGTGGAGACTCAACGGTCTCCTGTGCTCCATTGATGTTCTCAGCATTATCGGATGCCATTTTCAGATACTGCCACAAAAAAGGGTTAATAAACGTATCACATAGTATCCCTATACTCTGACCGACCAATTAAATAACAAATAAACTTAGGTAGGTCATACTAGTGAAAGAATTCCCCGTCTCTCCCCTCCTAGTTCTTATCTCACATCTTAGCCAGGGATCATATCCCTAAGCTTTGAAACCAACTGTGACGCCCCCAAAATAGGTATACATCACCCATCTTGAGTCGCCAAATACATGGTACAAAATTCAAAATACAAACTAATAATACAGCAGTCGTGTAAAATACGACAAAACATATGTCATGAGTTTAAATACAAATATTGTCTTCTAGACAATATCCATTCATCATTTGGTCAGTGTTGTTGTTTTCCTGAGGAATGTCGCCTTCCTGATGCACATTATCCTAATTATTGATTTGTGGAGACTCAACGGTCTTCTGTGCTCCATTGATGTTCTCAACATTCTCGGATGCCATTTTCAAATACTTCCACAAAACAAGGATTAGATAACATATCACATATTATCCCTATACTATGACCGACCAATTAATAACAAATAAACTTAGGTAGGTCATATTAGCGAAGGAATTCCCCGTCTCTCCCCTCCTAGTTCTTATCTCACATCTTAGCCAGGGATCATATCCCTGAGCTTTGATACCAACTTTGACGACCCCAAAATAGGTATACATCACCCATCTTGAGTCGCCAAATACATGGTACATGAATCAAATACAACGTAATTATACAACTGTCGTGTAAAATACGACAAAATATAAACTGAGAGTTTAAACAAGAATATTGCCTCCTAGACAATATCCATTCTCAATAGAGTCCTCATAGACAGTATACAAACTCAAATTCAGTCCTCATTACATTTATTGTCACACTATTTAACAGAATAGTGAGGACTACTAATATTATTATTTGGATCATCACTCCGTCCCCCGACTAGTTCCTGCTACGTTCTCATTTCCTGAAGAGAACAGTGAAAGAAAGTGTAAGACCCCAAATAATTAATAAATGAAATTTAATTTCCTTTAATTATTATTTTGAATAGTAAGGGTTGATTTGAATAATGTGGATAGTTATGGGTAAAATACGGAAACATTTCAAAATAAGCAAGTGGTTATAAAATATTCATTGTTGTCGGGGAATATTCGTTTGGTCGTGGAATATTCGTACTGTCGGGGAATATTCGTACGACGGCGCAGCCATGTGTGGGCCCCATAACGGAAAGCGATTGGAGGAAGAAAACGACAAATATAAGCTGTTTAAAAATAACGGCGTAGTTGTTACCGTTTACACTGTTGGAATACCCGGTGGTTAAAATACAGTAATACGCGTTGTTGCACAGTGGCACACGGTATTGCACAGTATTTTGAATTATTGATCCTTACGTAAGAAGGCACTACTCAATAATTGCTACAGGAGTTAATGTTCATTACTTTATTGATTCAATAATTGCTGCGTTGATATTTATATTTTTATTGTTTGTCATTGCACAGTATTTTCCATTATCAGATCAATAATTCATATTATTTGATTAATATTATCAGATAACATTATTGGCAATGTCTAGAAAGTTCTGTCAAGGAGAGGTTTGGTCATCTAATTGCGCGTCAGTAAGGAGAAATCCTTATTGGAAAGCCCCCTCTATCCTGGGAACGGCCTGGTTGTCAGTACTGTGATTCTGTAATATTATTTTTAATAATTAATTATTGATTATTATGATAAAGAAAATATTTATTTTATGTGGATATAGATGGAGAAAATTTTTAATGTAACAATTGTTGAAAATTAATATTTTATCTTTTTCTGATAAAATAATTCATTTAAATATATTATTTTAATAATATATTAACGGTGATATTTTTATAATGAATGTGGGATATATGAGTATATGAGGAGGTAGAGTATTTTTGTGGCATTAAATGTTTAACACATGTTTTGTGTGTCGGTGGACATAATTTTTGACCGAAAATTGAATATAGACTGTAAAATCGTCCGTTTATAGATTTTGGTCAATTTCTGTTTGGAATTTGGAAAAATTTTCTTCTGCAAAGTTGTAGAGAATGGAATTTCCCATGGAAAATCGCGAGTTTCGAATTTTTCTGATAAACAGGCTATTTTCTATGAATTATTGAAGTTACGGAAAATAAAATGATTTTTTTTTATTAATTATGGTGGGACCCACTTTTTGGTGGGTGTTGAATACACATGGGCTGCTGAAATTTTCAGCATTGAGGGGCTGAAGTTGTCAACAAGCATGCGTAGGAATGTTGAGTAATAATAATATTAATTTATTATTTAGTCTCCTTTGGCGTTCTAACATTTTCCTATAAATAGAGGGCTAGGTTAGAATTGAAAATCACACCAGAAACAAAGTTTTCTCTCTTTCTCTCTCTATATTATCGAGCGTATTCTTGTGAGTATACTTTGAGTGTTGCTATACGGTGCGAGTTTTTGTCAGCACTATACCGAAATTCAGTCAGAAGTACGGCTATTTTGAGGTAAGGGATGTTATTTTCTTCTCAAATGATATTTTTTCTTCAATATCATTATGCCGGAATATTGGTGAATTTTTTTATCAAATTTGGAACTTTTTGTGCCGGAGTTACTATTCACGTATACGGTACTATTCACGTATACGACACTATTCACGAATACGGCACTATTCACAGAAAAATTATTTTTTTTCTTTTCGTCCAAAATATCTATTGTGGATACTAGCTTTGATTGTATCCATGTTTTGATCATTCTTGAATTTTACACCATTATGATTATTTTTGAGGTATTTTTGGACATGGATAAAATAAAGTACGAATCCTTAATCCTTAATCCTTAATCCTTGTCATTTTGTTTCACTGGATTCGCTTCTTTAAAAATATTTTTTTATCATCTTCAGTCTTAAAGGAGGTTATTATTGAATATCTTTGGCCTGTAGTGCAAAGATGAATGATTTCTGATGAATATCTTTGGCCCGTAGTGCAAAGATGAACAGGTGTTTAGATGAACATGACCAACAGATGAATATCCTTGGCCTGTAGTGCAAGGATGAATATATGATTCAAGATGTGCATTGATTGATGTTACAGGGATAAAAAATACTGTTGATGGACTGTTAAATTCATAGACATTAGTAGATTTCATCCTCTACGTAACTCTTCTATGAATTAATATTTTCCGCTGCGAATATTGATTTAAAACTTGTTGTCTATTGTATTCTATCAGATTTTTCCCTGTTGAAGACTAACGATAATTTGTTGTATATTATCTTAGTCATAATATTCTTTACTGAGCTAGTTGAGCTCACCCTTTTCCTTTTTGTTCCATTTTTTCTTCTCAGGAGACGAGAATATAGCGGGTACGAGTCGGGGTACGAATTGATGGTCCTTGAGAGAGTTGTTTAGTAGTCCTCACCATTTTTATAAAATATTATATCAATAATTGTATTGAGGACATAGTTGGGTATGTATATTGTCTAGATGACAATGTTTGTATTCAAACTCACAGTTTATGGGTTGTAAAAGTTGTGGTTGTTTCTGTACCATGTATTTGGCGACTCAAAATGGGTTGGATGGAATGGACCTATTTTGGGGGCGTCACAGTTGGTATCAGAGCTTAGGGATATGATCTCTGGTGGAGATCGGGAAATAGAACTAGGAGGGGAGAGACGAGTAATTCCTTCGCTAGTGTGTCCTACCTAAGCTTATTTGTTAGTTGGTCAGTATATAGGGATATTATATGATATGTGATTTGCTTAATTAACCCTTGTTTTATGGCAGTATTTAAGAATGGCAACCGAGAATGTTAACAATGGAGTTAATGAGACCGTGGAGATGCTTGTACTTACTAACGAGGAGAACGTGCAACAGACTGGCAATGTTCCTCCTGTGAACAACACCACTGATCAGACGATGAACGACGCGATGTTTAGAAGCTTTTTGCAGTTCATGCAAAATCAGACGAGGGAGACTCGTGTTCAAAATACAGGAGGAAATGATAACAATTCACGGGTTGTCACAGCCAAGCAGTTCAAAGAGTTGGGACCACCAGAATTTAAGGGAAAGCCAGATCCGATCATGGCGGAGACATGGGTCAAGCAAATTACCAAGATATTCGATGTCTTGGGTTGTACGGAGGAACAGAAGTTTCCATTCGCCACCTTTATGTTCCGTGGCGAGGCAGACTACTGGTGGGAGTCTGTGAAGCGTACCCATCCAGCCGCACTCAGCATGTCTTGGGAGACGTTTCAGAAACTATTTAATGACAAATACTTTCCTGAAAGTGTTCGTCATATGAGGGAAGTGGAGTTCATCAGATTAGAACAAAATAACATGACGGTGTCTCAGTACGAGGCAAAGTTTGCAGAGTTATCCAGGTTTGCACCTCATTTGGTGGAGAATGAGGAACGTATGACGCGGATGTTTCTGAGAGGTTTGAAACCCGGCATACGACAATATCTCATCTCTCATAAATTTTCTCTCTATTAAGATGTTGTTAACAGGGCTCAATTGTTGGAGCGAGATAACGAGTACGGTCAACCGAGGTACCACAATCAGGATCATACTGGAGATAGCAGTCAACAAAATAACGATAACCAGTGGAGAAAGAAAAAGACGGACAAAAATGGTAACCACTCTGGTGGTAATCATAGCTATGAAAATAGAAGAAGCGAGTCAGGAGGAGATTTTAAAAAGAGGAGATTTAACAACGACCATGTGAAGACGACAGTTCCGGCAGCAACTGGTTCTAAGGGAGGAGAAAGACCACCGGTCATATGCTACAAATGCGGGAAAGAGGGACATATCAGTCCAAACTGCCCACAACAGTTCAAGGTATGCTATAATTGTGGAAAGGAAGGACATATCGCTCGAGATTGTACGGTAGCAAAACCTAGTTCAGCGGGGACGGTGACTCAAAAGACTGTCCCAGAAAAGCCAAAGTCAATGGTTCCTGGAAGAGCGTTTGTTGTGACTGGTCAACATGCGAGGAACCCAAACGAGGTGATCACGGGTAAGCTATTTATAAATTCTTGCGAAGTTTATACCTTACTTGATACCGGTGCTACCCATTCATTTATCTCTCCTGCTTGCGCTCAACGTTTAAACTTGACTCCGGAGAAATTAGACTTTGACTTATCTGTGGAAACTCCGTTAGGAGAAACTTTCATCACATCCACTGTTTATAAATCTTGTTTCATTCAAGTTGGCACCATCACCTTACCTGTTGACCTGATCTCTTTAAAGATACTTGCTTTTGATGTGATTTTAGGGATTGATTGGTTAACTACTCATCATGCCAAAATTGATTGTTTTCGTAAGGTTGTTAGTTTTCATATTCCTAATCAACCTGTTGTTCGAATTCAGGCAACTAAACCATTAAAATCAATCACTATCATATCTAATCATAAAGCTATTCGTTTATTGAAAAACGGATGTCAAGCTTTCTTAGCCCATGTTATGGATTTGAATAAAGACACGTCAAAATTGAATAATATTCCTGTTGTTATTGACTTTCCTGACGTATTTCCTGAAGAACTTCTCGGTCTACCCCCAGAACGTGAAGTTGAATTCTTTATTGATCTTGAACCTGGTACAAAGCCCATTTCTAAAACCCCATATCGAATGGCTCCTATTGAACTTCAGGAGTTAAAAGTCCAATTACAGGAGTTATTGGACATCGGTTTCATTCGTCCTAGTACATCTCCTTGGGGTGCTCCTGTTTTATTCGTAAAGAAGAAAGACGGGAGTATGCGACTTTGTATTGACTATCGGGAATTGAACCATGTCACCATCAAGAATAGGTATCCTCTACCTCGTATTGATGACTTGTTTGACCAGTTGCAAGGAGCACAATTCTTTTCAAAAATCGATCTTCGATCTGGATATCATCAGCTGAAAATTAGAACTGAGGATATTCCAAAGACTGCCTTCAGAACTCGGTATGGGCATTATGAATTCTTAGTCATGTCTTTTGGATTGACTAATGCTCCTGCTGCTTTCATGGATATGATGAACCGAGTATTCAAAGATTATTTGGATCAATTCGTTGTTGTCTTTATTGATGACATCCTCATATATTCCAAAAGCCGTGAAGATCATGAGCACCATTTGAAGCTGGTACTCCAAAGGCTTCGTGAAAACAAGTTATATGCTAAGTTGAAGAAATGCGAGTTCTGGCTTGAGGAAGTAGCATTCCTTGGGCACGTGGTGTCAAAAAATGGAGTATCTGTTGACCCGACGAAGATTGAAGCAATACAAAGTTGGGAGCAATCGAAGTCGGTCACTGAAGTACGTAGCTTTTTGGGCTTAGCTGGTTATTATCGGATATTCGTGGAAGGGTTTTCTCGAATTGCTACTCCATTAACTCAGCTAACCCGGAAGGATACAAAATTCGTATGGAGCGAGGAATGCGAGAAGAGTTTTCAAGAGCTTAAGAGGAGACTTATTTCGGCACCTGTTCTAACAATACCATCTGGTTCGGATGGATTTGTTATCTACAGCGATGCTTCAGGCAAAGGGTTAGGATGTGTTCTCATGCAACGTGGGAAAGTCATAGCCTATGCCTCGCGACAACTTAAAGAATATGAGAGGAATTATCCTACTCATGATCTAGAGTTGGCAGCAGTCGTTTTCGCGCTAAAGATCTGGAGGCACTATCTATACGGGGAGAAAGTGGAGATATATTCAGATCATAAAAGCCTCAAATATTTCTTCACTCAAAAAGAACTCAACATGCGGCAACGACGTTGGCTCGAGTTGTTGAAAGATTACGACCACGCTATTCAATACCATCCTGGAAAAGCGAACGTGGTAGCTGACGCATTGAGTAGAAGATCATATGCAGGAATGAGTGCAATGATGTCAAGTATACGCATAGAGCCAACTTTAATAGAAAAAGTTAAGGTTGCTCAAGCCAGCGATCCGGAGCTGATGCATATGAAGACGAAAGTACAAGAAGGTGCCATTCCAGAAGCGAGAATTGATGAAGAAGGAATACTTCGAGTCCACTCCAGACTTTGTGTTCCTAACGATTCTGATTTGAAGTACAAGATCATGATGGAGGCACACAATACACCGTTTGCAATTCATCCTGGAAGTACCAAAATGTATCGTGATCTTCGACATACATTTTGGTGGAACAATATGAAGAGAGAGATTGCAAAGTTTATTTCAACGTGTTTAACTTGTCAACGTGTAAAGGCGGAGCATCAAGTGCCAAAGGGTCCATTGCAACCACTTGAGATTCCGAAATGGAAGTGGGAACACATTACTATGGATTTCGCCACGGGTCTTCCTACGGTTTCTCAAGGCATCAATGCTATTTGGGTTATTGTTGATAGATTAACCAAGTCTGCTCATTTCTTGCCGATACGGGAGACTTATTCCCTTGAACGTCTTGCTCAAATGTACGTAAATGAGATTGTAAGATTGCATGGCATGCCAGTATCCATAGTTTCGGATCGTGACCCAAGATTTACTTCAAGATTTTGGGTTAGCTTGCAAAAAGCTATGGGTACGGAGTTACGATTCAGTTCGGCATACCATCCTCAAACGGACGGACAATCAGAGAGGACTATTCAAACTCTTGAAGATTTATTAAGACTCTGTGTCCTAGACTTCAAGGGCAGTTGGGA
The DNA here is from genome assembly GCA_020205505.1 of Panax japonicus. Classification (NCBI taxonomy): domain Eukaryota; kingdom Viridiplantae; phylum Streptophyta; class Magnoliopsida; order Apiales; family Araliaceae; genus Panax; species Panax japonicus. Next base: position 4,896,284 of record CM035098.1, on the reverse strand, counting down.
TAAATATTTACCATTGGTGGAATTCTCCTATAACAATAGTTATCAGGCAAGCATTGGTGTGGCCCCATTTGAAGCATTGTATGGACGAAAGTGTCGCTCTCCAGTATGTTGGGACGAGGTGGGTGAAGCAACATTGTTGGGACCCGAGTTAGTACGTATGACTACGGAGAAGATCCAAACGATTCGACAACGTATACAAACAGCACAAGATCGACAAAAGAGTTATGCGGATCTTCATCGAAAGGACGTAGAATTTAGTGTTGGGGATCATGTATTGTTGCGTGTTGCCCCATGGAAGGGAGTTACAAGATTCGGGAAGAGAGGAAAGCTTAATCCACGATTTATTGGTCCATTTCAAATTCTTGATCGAGTAGGTAATGTAGCCTATAGACTCGCGTTACCTCCAAGTATGTCTCGTGTTCATAATGTTTTTCATATATCTGTGCTTCGTAAATATGTGAAAGACCCAAACCACGTTATTGAGTTAGAACCGGACGAGATAGCCGAAGATTTAACGTATGAGGAGGTACCTGTCAAGATCTTGGATAGGAAGGAGCATGTCCTACGCACGAAGGTAATACCACAAGTTAAAGTTTTGTGGAGGAATCATGATATAGAGGAAATGACCTGGGAGTTGGAAACGGAAATGAAAGCGAGGTATCCTCACCTTTTCGAAACACCAGGTACGTATGTCAATTTCGAGGACGAAATTTCATAAGAAGGGGAGGTTGTAAGACCCCAAATAATTAATAAATGAAATTTAATTTCCTTTAATTATTATTTTGAATAGTAAGGGTTGATTTGAATAATGTGGATAGTTATGGGTAAAATACGGAAATATTTCAAAATAAGCAAGTGGTTATAAAATATTCATTGTTGTCGGGGAATATTCGTTTGGTCGTGGAATATTCGTACTGTCGGGGAATATTCGTACGACGGCGCAGCCATGTGTGGGCCCCATAACGGAAAGCGATTGGAGGAAGAAAACGACAAATATAAGTTGTTTAAAAATAACGGCGTAGTTGTTACCGTTTACACTGTTGGAATACCCGGTGGTTAAAATACAGTAATACGCGTTGTTGCACAGTGGCACACGGTATTGCACAGTATTTTGAATTATTGATCCTTACGTAAGAAGGCACTACTCAATAATTGCTACAGGAGTTAATGTTCATTACTTTATTGATTCAATAATTGCTGCGTTGATATTTATATTTTTATTGTTTGTCATTGCACAGTATTTTCCATTATCAGATCAATAATTCATATTATTTGATTAATATTATCAGATAACATTATTGGCAATGTCTAGAAAGTTCTGTCAAGGAGAGGTTTGGTCATCTAATTGCGCGCCAGTAAGGAGAAATCCTTATTGGAAAGCCCCCTCTATCCTGGGAACGGCCTGGTTGTCAGTACTGTGATTCTGTAATATTATTTTTAATAATTAATTATTGATTATTATGATAAAGAAAATATTTATTTTATGTGGATATAGATGGAGAAAATTTTTAATGTAACAATTGTTGAAAATTAATATTTTATCTTTTTCTGATAAAATAATTCATTTAAATATATTATTTTAATAATATATTAACGGTGATATTTTTATAATGAATGTGGGATATATGAGTATATGAGGAGGTAGAGTATTTTTGTGGCATTAAATGTTTAACACATGTTTTGTGTGTCGGTGGACATAATTTTTGACCGAAAATTGAATATAGACTGTAAAATCGTCCGTTTATAGATTTTGGTCAATTTCTGTTTGGAATTTGGAAAAAATTTCTTCTGCAAAGTTGTAGAGAATGGAATTTCCCATTGAAAGTCGCGAGTTTCGAATTTTTCTGATAAACAGGCTATTTTCTATGAATTATTGAAGTTACGGAAAATAAAATTATTTTTTTTATTAATTATGGTGGGACCCACTTTTTGGTGGGTGTTGAATACACATGGGCTGCTGAAATTTTCAGCATTGAGGGGCTGAAGTTGTCAACAAGCATGCGTAGGAATGTTGAGTAATAATAATATTAATTTATTATTTAGTCTCCTTTGGCGTTCTAACATTTTCCTATAAATAGAGGGCTAGGTTAGAATTGAAAATCACACCAGAAACAAAGTTTTCTCTCTTTCTCTCTCTATATTATCGAGCGTATTCTTGTGAGTATACTTTGAGTGTTGCTATACGGTGTGAGTTTTTGTCAGCACTATACCGAAATTCAGTCAGAAGTACGGCTATTTTGAGGTAAGGGATGTTATTTTCTTCTCAAATGATATTTTTTCTTCAATATCATTATGCCGGAATATTGGTGAATTTTTTTATCAAATTTGGAACTTTTTGTGCCGGAGTTACTATTCACGTATACGGTACTATTCACGTATACGACACTATTCACGAATACGGCACTATTCACAGAAAAATTATTTTTTTTCTTTTCGTCCAAAATATCTATTGTGGATACTAGCTTTGATTGTATCCATGTTTTGATCATTCTTAAATTTTACACCATTATGATTATTTTTGAGGTATTTTTGGACATGGATAAAACAAAGTACGAATCCTTAATCCTTAATCCTTAATCCTTGTCATTTTGTTTCACTGGATTCGCTTCTTTAAAAATATTTTTTTATCATCTTCAGTCTTAAAGGAGGTTATTATTGAATATCTTTGGCCTGTAGTGCAAAGATGAATGATTTCTGATGAATATCTTTGGCCCGTAGTGCAAAGATGAACAGGTGTTTAGATGAACATGACCAACAGATGAATATCCTTGGCCTGTAGTGCAAGGATGAATATATGATTCAAGATGTGCATTGATTGATGTTACAGGGATAAAAAATACTGTTGATGGACTGTTAAATTCATAGACATTAGTAGATTTCATCCTCTACGTAACTCTTCTATGAATTAATATTTTCCGCTGCGAATATTGATTTAAAACTTGTTGTCTATTGTATTCTATCAGATTTTTCCCTGTTGAAGACTAACGATAATTTGTTGTATATTATCTTAGTCATAATATTCTTTACTGAGCTAGTTGAGCTCACCCTTTTCCTTTTTGTTCCATTTTTTCTTCTCAGGAGACGAGAATATAGCGGGTACGAGTCGGGGTACGAATTGATGGTCCTTGAGAGAGTTGTTTAGTAGTCCTCACCATTTTTGTAAAATATTATATCAATAATTGTATTGAGGACATAGTTGGGTATGTATATTGTCTAGATGACAATGTTTGTATTCAAACTCACAGTTTATGGGTTGTAAAAGTTGTGGTTGTTTCTGTACCATGTATTTGGCGACTCAAAATGGGTTGGATGGAATGGACCTATTTTGGGGGCGTCACAGAAAGGGTGAGCTTAACTAGCCCAGTAAGAAATATTATGACTAAGATAATGCAGAATAAATTATCATTAGCCTTCAACAATGTTAAACTGATAAAATACAATAGACAACAAGTTTAACTGCAGCGGAATAAGCAATCCATTAAAAGAGTCAAGTAGAGAATAAAATCTACTATCTTTTATGATTTAAAAAGTTTTCATCACTTTTATCGCTGGGACTCAGCTTAATAAATAATCCACATCATCCCTGCACTACGGCCAAGGATATTCATTAGTATCACGACCACAAATTATCCATGCACTACGGGCCAAAGATATTTGTGTATTCATCAATGGTCATGATCATGCCAACAACTGTCCATCAATGCACTACGGGCCAATGAGGACTTTTATCACATCATTTATAACATTACGGTCATGATTATACCGAATAATCCCTGGTCATAATACCAAGTCCATCTATGCACTACAGGCCACAGATGATTTTCAAAAAATATAAACATGAGGATGATGGCAATGATATAAGAATTCAATAAAACAAGTTCAAGAATTAATTTGTCCAGGAACCAATAACGTCCAAATTGTCAACATGATACTTCTTTATAAAGTAAAATTTATGAATGCTCAGAAGAATATTTCCATGAAATGATACTGGATGAAGCTCAAATATCAAGGATATTCCACTAATTTCATGGAGTATAGAAGTCAAAACTTTAACCAACTGAGTATAATAAAGAATGGAATAACAACAGAAATCACCATGCATGCGGTACTTTGCATAGACAGATTATTCCAACAGAATAATAAAGACGGAACCATGTCCGGTGTAAAACATACAGATAGGATATTCCAACAGAATAATAAATGCGGAATAATAAATATGGAACCAGGTCAGGTGAAATTCACACCGACAGGATATTCCGACAGAATAATAAAGAACGGAATAATAAAAGAATTTCATCAAGTATGCGGTACTTCGTATAAACAGGTTATTCTAACATAATAATAAAGAATTGAATAACAGAAGAAGATCACCAAGTATTGGGTAAACCGCATATACAGGTCATTCCACCAAGTATAGGGCAAACCGCGCATACAGGTTATTCTAACAGAATAATAAAGAATAGAATAACATAAGGATTTCATCAAGTATAGGGTATGCCGCGTATACAGGTTATGTATAGGGTATGCCACTTTTACAGGTTATTCCAACAAAATAATAAAGAATGGAATAACAGAAGTTCTCTTCATGAATAAGAAAGAATAACACCTCTTACCGTAAAAGACATTGGATATCAAAGTAGTGAAGTAGCAAAATACTCTTCTTCTTTCTCTCTATAATTTCTCTCTCTAGAGTTTCAATGAATTCGTAAGAAATAAAGAAGGAATGAGCTTCTATTTATAGAAGAATGGATTGAATAGTAACTAATTCATGAACGGTCCAGATCGATTTATTTTTAAACGAACGATCCAGATCGATTTACTATTAAAACTTAAAGCGACGGTTCATACTGATTTACTATTAAAACTTTAAACCAGCGACCCATATTGATTCACTATTATAACTTTCCACCAACGGTCCATATTGATTCATTCAACCAATGGTCTGAAAAATTAGCACATCTCCTCATGGAATAATATTGTACCCAAATACCCGAATACACAATAATAGAGTGAATAGTAATTGGGTGAATAGTAATTCATGAATAGTAACTCGTGAATAATAACTCCGACACAAAAAAATATCCCAAATATTCTCCAGACACCAATTATTAATTTAATAATATAACAAATAATGTAAATGATACTGTGACAATAATCGAATCAATAATATGAGAGATATGATACAGCAATTACTGTAGAAATAATTGAGTACAACTGAGTGACTTCTTACGTAAGCATCAATAACCAATACCGTGTGCTACTATGAAACCACGCGTATTACTGTACTTTTACTACCGGGTAGTTTAACAGTATCAACGGTAAAACTTCTGCCGTTATTTTATAAAAAGATAATTCTGTCGTTTTTTTACAACGACAATACTTCTGTTGTGGGGTCCACCAATGTTTATGTCGTCGTACGGATATTCCCCGACAAAAAGAATATTCCCCGACCAAATCGAATATTATATAACAACTTGCATACTTTGCAAAATTTATAAATATTACCCACAACTATAACATAATATCAAATTTATTTCATAATATTCAAAAATTATATTTATAGAAAAATCATCTTTATTAAAAAAAATTGGGGTCTTATAAAAATGAAACGATGTCGTTTCATAAAAAAAATAAAAAAAATAATAATTTTTTTAATTAGGTCTTCCCACTTCACTGTGCGGCCCAACTCCTTACTTCCTAAGTCTAATAGTCTGAAAATTTTGTCTCGCCGCCTACTCGCCTCTGCTCATCTCTTCCCTGCGAGGCTACGCCACTGCTGGTCTGCTGCCGCCACTCGCCTCTATCGGCTCCTCGCCACTGCTGCGAGCAGTTCTTCACTTCCTTCACTTTGGACTTAAGGACTTTTATAAGTAATTTAACTAATTTTTAATTTTAATTTAATCTAAATGTCTTTTAAATTTGGTACTATTAATTTTAATTTAGCCTAAATATGCATACTATTAATGTTTTCTGTTAATTAGGTTTTCACTTTTTATGTAATTTGATGATGACAAATAAATTTAGGAATATACGAAAAAGAATAAAATTTAATTTTATTCTTAATTGATTTTCTGTTAATTTAAGAATAATTGATTTTATTTTTAATTATAAAAATTAAGATGGTTTAATACCTTAAATTAAGAAAGTCTTGCTTAATTACTGCTTTGCCGCTTTGGTGCTTATTCAGTTATTCTTAATTATTTTTCTCATTACTGCTTTGGTCAGTTGGTCATTAATTGATAAATAGATTATGTATGTTTTTATGGTATAAATCAATTAATTTTTAATTGAATTAGTGACATGGAGCATAGTTGTTAGTGTCCGATTAAAATGTTTTGCCCCTACTTACAAAACCGCTCTGATTTCGCCACTGGCTTTCACAAAATGTGAGTCGAGAGCTGGTTTGTATTTTAAAACTTTTCAATAGACTGGTCATCAGGATGATACTGGTAATCCAACTATAGGATTCGGCTATATATTAGTATATATATTTTGTAATATATTAATATATTATTTTAATAAATAAAAAATATGAAAGATAGTACTAGAAAGTCTTTCCTTTTTGTTTTTATAAAACTAGTAGACTTCTCCCAAAGTAATTATTAATTATATGGCATGTTAGTTTGACTTTTTTTTTTTATTATTAATTATATATAAACATATACAATATTACATATATACTACAAATCCTCCTAGTGATTTCAACTCTGTTGTCTCTGTCCAAAATCCAAATGGTAAAAGTATAAACTTGTCCTTGTCTTTTGCCCCTGATTTCATTATTTTTGAACATCATAGCTTCACGTATTCTCTACTTTATACAACTTCTGAAATTATTGCAAATAATTGCTTATTATATATAACACAAACATATTTACTTTGAATGCTTCAAAGCTTAATATATATATATATATATATATATATATATATATATATATATATATATGACACACACACACCACTTTAAAATTGGAAAAAAAATGATTTTGATTCCTATAGTATAGCTATATATAAAAGGTTGAAATGATCGATTAAGTCCGTAAATATGAGCAAACAGTTCGGGCTCGATTCGTACTCGCTCGACTAGAAGTTCAATTTGAACTCGACTCGAAATATAAATGATTCAAATATGAGAAAATTTTAAAATTCGATAAATTACTCGAACCTACTCAAATTGTAATTTTCTATTGATACTCGGATCATATTCGTTCGAAAAGTTTAAACTGTTCGAGCATGACTCAAGATCGTGCTCGACTCGGTAGCTAAACGAGCCTCAATTAAACCTTATTTTATATTCAATAAATCTTATGAACCAAACCTGAATAACTCAATACTCGACTCGGTTCATTTACAATCTTTTGATCAATGAGTTGATGCGGCAATTTCGAGTTTAATAAATTTAATTAGTGTCAACTTTTAAATATGGAAATTTAGTTTAAGACAAGCAATTGAAGGTAGCTGAATAGTTCCAAAAAAGAGAGGAGAAAAGAATATTAATAAGTAATCTTGTTTTATATTTATGTTCCAAATTAAAGATACATTTTCTTTTTAAGCCAATTTGTGAAATATTAAATTTAAAATTAATATGAATTTATTTTAAAATTAATTTTTCTGTACGAGAAAATAAATTTTGATGCCTAGCTTGCTAGCAAATGTCGGAACCTGGTTAGTGAAATAGCAAAATATATCATTTTCCTATAAATAATAATTTGAAAAATTATACTACCTCCATCTCCCAAAACATAAGATCATCACTTGTTTTTATAAAATTAAATACAAAGATTGGTGATCTTATATTTTAAAATAAAAAAAATACAATATTATTCTTTTCGTCATGGAAAAAGAATCCTAATTCATTTTGTAATTTACAAAGAAAATGGTACGATTTAATTATATAAAAATGGGCTTAACATTTGATCAATTATATACATGTCTATTATTGGTAATTAATTATAATTTGAGGAAAATATTAATTATAGTTTGAAAAAGTACAATACGAAGAAGAGAACTAAAGAAAATTATTAAATTAATATGATAGTGGAAGTATGTATAGTTAGTTACTACAACTTACACGTTAGCCAAGTGAGTTCAAGAAAAATATAAAAATCATAGAATCTAGTACTAGTGTACTTATAAACAATACCATTAATACTGATTGTTATTTTATTTTTATTTTTTTAATATTAATAAGATTGTTGATATTGGCACATCAAACATTTAAATAACACTCTAGACGTCATTTATTGTTCTGACAATATTATTTTTATTTTGACTATATGATCAATCGCAATTAATAATACCAGAATTTATATTAATGAGATAGAACCCATTTTAAATTTGAGCTGGAAAACACAAAGACGGTTCAGATTCATTTTTATTGATTTGGGCGGGAAAACACAATGACGGTTCAGATTCATTCTAATTGATTCAGGTGGGAAAGGGCAGTAGGAGAGGAAGGATGAGAGAGAGAATGAAAGTAGAATTGTTGAAACGGATAGAAAAGAAGGATTTCATTACGCCGTATTTTAGGCACGTACTAGTAATATTATAAGTGTCGTAAGAGGGTTGAAACAAGTGCAATTTTTTTATTATGACATTATGAAGTGCATTTCTTTTCCTTAATAAGAGGAGCAACTAATTAACACGTCTACCAATCCTTCTACACTTGAGCAATAATTGATGATAAAATAATACTAATACTCCAAGGAGTAGTAATTAATAATTTATTGTATAACTTTTGGCCCTATAAATTCTGAACGAAGACAATGCAAACAAATTAAGAGTTATATTAGCTAGCCTTTTATTCTCTTGTTTTTTTGCTGCAGAAGAATTATTAATGGCAGACTCTACGGTGGTCCCTGAGATGCTAACTAGTAGTGACGGAGTTGGAGCGACGGAAACAGTCACTTCCGCCACCGCTGTCGCCAATGACAACCACCATAAGAAGACGATGGAAGGCCGTAAAGTATCGTGGGCGATGCTGCGGCGCGTGGACTCCCTCAACTTGGAAGCTGGAAGGGTTTCTTTTGTTCCCTCCCATGCTAATAACTCCAAGGTCTAACTACCTACCTAGTATATATTTCTTCCATTTTATTTATTTATTTTGTCTATAATATCAATATTACCCTTCTAATTAAATTCATTGAAAATATGAGAGAAAAGAACCGATGTTAATTATTTCAGTGGAGTAAATTTTTTGGAAAGATATATAAGAGATCGAGGAACAAATTGGGGTAAATTAATGTTCAGGGATAATATGAGGAAAAAAAATTATAGTAACATGAAAAGATCAATCTTCAAGTTAATTAACATACTAATAATTAACTTCAAGTTAATTTCATGCTCATGCGAAAAGATCAATCTTCCGTCTGTGTGTCGGCACGACAGTACTGTATTAGACATGAAGCAAATGACGTTTTTGTACATTAATTGTAAGCTAATTAACATAATAACATCAGAAATTTAATTATGAAAGCTTTAAGTTGATGGTATATTTATATATATAATATTAAAAAAATGTTTATAATTTTTGTGGGAGTGGTTAGTATGAAGTGAAATAAATTTTATATACTGCTGACATGCATGTGAAAAGATCAACATTATGTCTGTTTGTCGGCACTGTATTGGACACGAAACAAACGTGTTTTTGTACATTAATTGTAAGTGGTATATATGCGGTGCATGTGCAGGCAAATTGGAGCAGGACGTTGAACTTGGCATTTCAGTGCTTAGGAGTAATATACGGAGACATTGGAACCTCTCCATTGTATGTCTTTGCCAGCACTTTTTCCGACGGAATTCACAACACCGACGATGTACTTGGGGTGCTCTCCCTCATTATTTACACTTTAGCCCTTGTCCCCCTCCTCAAGTATGTCTTCATTGTTTTGCGGGCCAACGACAATGGCGATGGTATATACGTAAATTTCTTAATTTTTACTAAAAGTATACTATATACTACTCCATCCATTCTTAAATAAGTGACGTTTTAGAACAAAAAAAATTTTCTAATTTATTTGTCGTTTATAACTTTCTAAGAGAATAAATTATTTACTTTCCTATATCACCCCTACCTTATCTCATTGTCCAAGAAATTCTCACCTTTAGTATTAATAGTTTTCAACTTCCCATAAAGGGTAGTGATAGAATTTCAGACATATTTTAGTTATTAAATGATAGTATTAAATAATTTTCTTAATCTATGTGCAACAACCTTAAAAATTAAACGACCTTTATTTAGGAATGGAGAGAGTAATATATTGGCTGCTTTTTCAATTAATTAATGCACGTTGCATGGGCATGCAGGTGGAACGTTTGCACTTTATTCTTTGATCTGCCGGTATGCAAAGGTGAGTTTGATTCCAAATGAACAACCAGAAGATAGAGAGTTATCAAACTATAGACTTGACACCCCATCTATCCAGTTGAGAAGGGCCCAAAAGTTCAAAAACAAACTTGAGACCAGTATTACTGCCAAAGTTGTACTTTTCCTTGTGACCATCCTCGGAACTTCCATGGTCATTGGTGATGGTGTTCTAACTCCATGCATCTCAGGTCAGGTGAATTTAAATATTTTATGGAAAATGGTATATATATATATATGTGTGTGTGGGGGGGGGGGGGGGGGTGAGTGTGTTAATGGAGATGCACAACTATGTAGATTCCTAAATGTACACAATCTACGATCGTAGAGTAGTCACTCTACATTTCTACAGTAATAGAGTAACTATTCTACTATCAGTCAGTGACTACTCTACGATCGTAGGGTGACTTAACTCATGTGTATATTTGGAATTTATGCATGTGTACCTCCATTTTTTACATATATATATATATATATATGTATATATATATATATATATATTACGGATTTACATATTGACTTTTTTATTGCGACTTACGTAAATAAATCTATTTAGTAATACTTTTATAATATATTTGATGTACAATGGGTCAATTTTATAATTATATTCAATCTCATGTACTGATATACGTCGCAATTATAATTCGATTGAATTTTTTTGAAATATATAGCAAAGTCATATATTTTATTTAATTTTTTTTTAGTTTATTTGAATTTATTTATGTACCTTAATTAATTGAATTAATATCTTTTTAATTTTTATGTTATTGCAGTGCTGTCAGCAGTAAGTGGAATCAAATCCCTTGGCCAAGGTACTTCACCCTCAAAAATCCATCTATAATATCCTTTTCTTTTTGATCCTATAATTATTGTTTTTATCATATATATACACTAGCTTCCTTTTTCCTCTCTTTTCTCCTTTTTAATTAGCTTTCTCATTTACATATTTCCAATATAATATTAGATATTGGTTAGACTGTTATATGCTTCTAGGTTTTATATTTCACCAAACTCACTAACTCTGTGCGAAGCACGGCACGATATGAATAATGATTTATTATATTATTAATTAAAAAAATTTAATTATGATTTTAAATATATAACTAATGATTGAATTATATATTATAGGTTTTTTCAATCAATTATTAAGGTGAATATTTGAATGAATTATTGTAGATTTATTTCGTTATGATTATGAGAAAATAATTAATTTAAGTTTATAATGGAATTCTATATTAGCGTTTATAGTGACAAAATTTGCTTGAAATTCTAATCGAATTCAAGTTTTAATTTAGTTATGACAATTAGCTGGTTAGAAATTAATTCACTATAATTTTTCAACTAATGTTACAGTTATTATGTTTCAAATTCACACATTATTAATATAATTAATCGTGTGATTTGATAAAATTTCAAGCTTAAATGAATTAAATTAATTAGAATATTAATTTAATAATAAAGTTTACGACCGACGACTAATATTAATATAATTAAATTAGTCATGTCTTTTTTAGTAGAAATATATATATATATATATAGTATTAATTTATGGTAATTTTTTTAACCTTATTAATTAATTTTCAGATGCTGTTGTGGGAATTTCAATTGCAATATTGATCATTCTCTTCTCAGTTCAAAGATTGGGGACTGATAAAGTGGGATATTCATTTGCTCCGGTCATTGTGTTGTGGTTTTCATGCATTGGTGGCATTGGCCTCTACAACTTATTCAAGCATGAACCCGGCGTATTGCGCGCGTTTAATCCAAAATACATAGTAGATTACTTCAAAAGAAATGGTAAAAAAGGATGGATCTCACTTGGAGGAGTTGTTTTGGCAATTACAGGTGAGACTGAGACCCTACAATTAATCAAATATATGTTATCTCATCCCCGAACAAGTCTTTCAATAACAGGCTTACGCCTGCGGCTCTGCGGGATGAACAAGTCCTTCAATAACAGGCTTACGTTTGCGGCTCTGCGGTCCATGACTTCAGAGTTTACGACTGATCTCAAGTTCTCCCTTGAACCATTGAGCCAAGCGATGGGGTTACGTTTAATTTCCACTAGATACAAAACTTACGTGTTTCATCTAAAGATCGGACTACATCAACAATCGGCAATAAATCAATTTGTCTCGTAAAAGTGTACATAATATAATTTTGTAGAGAGTAATACATGGAATGTGATAACAAATGAGACAAAAAATGAGAGAGCATATTATTTTTTTTTTTTGGATAAAGAGGAGTATTTTTCCCATCTTGCGACTATACTATATATGTCTCCTATCCCCAAACAAAGTTTTCAATAACAGGTTTACGCCTGTAGCTCTGCGGTCCATGACCCCTATATTTAATGTCAGTGGGAGTACAACTCAAGACCTCCGAGTTTACAACTGATCTCAAGTTCTCCCTTAAATCATTGAGCCAGACGGCGGGGTTACATTTGATTACCACTATATACAAAATATTTCCCTCTTATATACTACACGATACAAGAAAACTTAATTTACCTAGAAAGTACATGAGTAATCTCCTAATGAAATTGAATTAGGCTTCATCAATAGTAATTTATTACAGTAATATTTCTTTTAACCCTCCCTCCCTCCCTCCCTCCCTCCCTAGCTAATGACTAGTTACTTACTTTAGTTGCTACTATTAATTAGTTTATCCTAATTCCTTGCATATGAATTTGCAGGTACCGAAGCCATGTTTGCTGATATTGGTCATTTCAACGTATTGGCTGTCCAGGTAAGTTTGATAGTAGTTAGTAGTTGCATATATAATAATACATTGGAAAATGATTTTCATGTTTGATTATATAATTAAATAATAGCTAAATAAAAAACTTCTTATCTTCTTGTTAATGTACATGATCACAGATTAGCTTCTCTGGAATAGTGATGCCTGCATTACTAGCTGCTTATGTTGGACAAGCTGCATACCTCATCAAATTCCCTGGTCATGTGCATAATACTTTCTATGATTCTATTCCGGGCTAGTACCTACTCAAAACTCATATTTTATAAGAAATTTACTCTATAAATAAGTTATAAGCAGTTTAATTAATACCAAACACTTTTTACTTTTTTACTACTTTTTCATTACCAAACACAAACTGCTTTTTAAAACTACTTATAAACAACAAAACAAAACAGTAATCAGAATGAATAATCACATTACTATTACCATTCACAAACATACTCTTATTCAAACTATATATGTATGTACCTGTATACGCAGATTCCCTTTACTGGCCGGTGTTTGTGATTGCGGTTGCTGCTGCCATAATTGCGAGCCAAGCTATGATATCCGGAGCATTTGCAATTATCTCGCAATCCTTGAGTTTAGGTTGCTTCCCAAGGGTGAAAATAGTTCATACCTCTGCAAAGTATGAGGGTCAGGTTTACATCCCTGAGATCAACTACATGCTTATGGTTGCTTGTGTTATAGTGACTTTGGGTTTCAGAACCACCGAAAAGATCGGCAACGCCTACGGTAATTAATTTTGTCAGATAGACACAATGACTTACGCGCCAATTTCACAAGTATTTGTGCACTTTTTTTATAGCAGTACTCGTCATTTTATTGGATCCGCTTACCACGAAGTTAACTTACCACACGAAGTTAACTTCATGGTAAGTTGACAATTGACCAATACAGTGCTGACATTAAGAGAAAGATCACCTCCCGGACTGCGTGTCGATACTGTATTAGTCAATTGACCAAAATTAACTTCATGCTAACCACTCCCATATTGTTGCATTCTCGCAGGAATTGCTGTGGTAGCTGTTATGGTGATCACAACATGTATGGTCACTGTTATCATGCTTATTATATGGAAGACAAACATATGGTGGATTGCCCTCTTCTTTGTTGTATTCGGCTCTATAGAGCTTGTATATCTATCCTCTGTCCTCTACAAATTCACACAAGGCGGCTACCTTCCGCTCGCCTTTTCGCTTGTCCTAATGACAGTAATGGGGACATGGCATTATGTACACAAACAAAGATACATGTTCGAGCTCAACAACAAGGTTTCCGGTGATTACGTAAGGGACTTGGCCTTAAACCCTGACATAAACAGAGTCCCTGGAATCGGACTCTTGTACTCTGAGCTAGTACAAGGCATTCCGCCAATATTTCCCCATTTCATTGAAAACATACCATCTATTCATTCAGTTCTAGTCCTAGTTTCTCTAAAGTTCATTCCTATAAGCAAAGTTGTACTAGAGGAGCGATTTTTGTTCAGGCATGTTGAGCCTCGAGACTACAGAATGTTTCGTTGTGTGGTGAGATATGGTTACAAGGATAAAATCGAGGAACCTAAGGAGTTTGAACGTCAACTTGTGGAAAACTTGAAGGAATTCATCAGGCATGAACACTTCATTATTGATGCTGGAGTTGGAACTACTGAACCTGAAGAGTACGTATCGACTCTGCTTTCAATACCTAAAGATGGGAAAACAAGAGTCTCGTCAAGTTCATCAGCAGTAGCTCACACTGAAGAGTCAATGCAGCAACTAAAAACGCCATCGCGTGTTTCTTCTTCAAGCTCTATCAGGTCATTTAATGCAGCTAGGTCAGCTAATAGTTCTTCGAGCAGAATTGTTGCTGAGCCTATTCAAGGAGTTGAAGAAGAGATGAAATATTTGCAGAAAGCCAAGGAGAGAGGTGTGGTTTATCTTTTGGGAGAAGCGGAAGTGGTGGCTAAACAAGATTCGTCTTGGTTCAATAAGTTTGTTGTCAACCACGCGTATAGTTTTCTCAGGAAAAACTTCAGGCAAGGGGAGAAATCAATGCAGATTCCTCATACTAGGCTTCTGCGAGTTGGGATGACATATGAGATATAGTTTGCAAAAGGGGAACAATAAATTGAAGTCAAAATGTGTGCTATGGTTTGATAAAATTGCTTTTAAGTGGTGGTTTTTGGAAGTGACTGAAATAAACCATCGAATATTTAACATGTATATGGAGATTCCACCAAGACTCGAGGGAACCCAAGATTAAAAATATGTATGTACAGGTCACAGGCATGTAAATATCATGTTCTGTTTATTAGTGCTTAGAAACAAAAGAATGAAGTTCTTGAAGGACTTGTTGAAGTGTTCAATTTATGGATAAACATGGTACTATTGATTATTTATGTTTGCCTTTAACAAACCCTTTTCTCCTAAGAGTAGAAACGGTAGGTACACCATTTTGAGGTGCAAAAGTGGAGCTTCACTTTGTAGGGAGATAAATTCGAATCTATGATCTTACGCACGCCTTACTTCTAAGCTAACACCTTTGGTCATTGTTTCATTGTAGATGATGATGACCCATTAATGGTAATATTCAGCTTTAAAATGCACCATGAGAAAATTTTACAAATAAGAGATGTGGGTGGTACTTGCGTATAAAAATTATTGTAGGTTAGACCTTTCAAACTTGAGAGTTGCAGTTAACGGAACGGATATTGAACTAGGGTATGCCGGTATGGTGGCATGACTTTTACCATGAGTGCGAAGGGAAGGTTTATAGATATCTAAATATGTTAAGGATCTCAATTTTTTTAGATCTCATGTGATTGGCTATGCTATAAATTATCATTAAAATATTCAATGTCATGTCATTTGAGACTAAAAATTTGAGACCTCTAGCATTACTCAAATATGATGATGTGTTAAACATTAAAAGCTTCTATACCTGTTGATAAAGAAGTGAAACATAACCCTTCAAAATTTAAGAATTTTACATATGTGCAACAAATGAGGAAGAGAATCTTCCAACAAACATGTCAAATCAGCATGGGAATTAGCTCATAAGTATGTTAATCAGTGTGTTGCAAATGAGTCCTTTATGACTCTAATTTTTGGATAAAGTTGATGAAATACATAATATAATAATTTTATAGGCGAATGTTGTGTTCTCTTATATCAATTTATTAACAAACTTTTGCAACATTAACAGAACTTACAGGAGAGGTGCGGCGCGCATACTGCCTATTCCCACTTTGCGAGGAGTCATGCATCATTAGGAGATACTCTTCGAAGACTTGGATATAACTAAACAATTTAAGAGATCACATTCATTGCTTGCTTTGATAATCTAAAACATTTTCCCTATGCCATCCTCCCGAGGTATAGATTCATGAATATCCATTCTACGCCAGTCTCCCACCAATGGCGCCATCTGCTCAGCCTTGTCATACAAACCAAGGAGTCCACCGGTGTGTATGAATAGGACCTTTCTTCCTTCCCACTTGGTTGGATTCTCAGCCATATCCTTCATCATTCCATAAGCAGCTTTTCCACTACAAGTAATGTGCAATATACCAATGTCACAAACTCAAAGAGAAAAGGGGAAAAAATGTTATCGCAGAAACAAGACTTTAGTTCAAATAAATCTTTTCTTTTTTTGTCTTTCAAATAGAAGTACCACTGTTGATCAGTTGACTTGTAGCATGTTTATAAGCGAAAAAGTTATCTTGCTTTACTTTTAACCCTCTTTCCTCCAGAACAACCCCAGAACAACTTAACAATTTAACTATGTCCTTTATGTATTATGATGCATCGTAACTTGTCTCTCCACGTGCATTCACAAGTCAGCAAGTCTGGAAGAATGTTAAATCATGATATACATAAGGTATTTGTATTAGGCTCTGGTTACACAATGTATTGGCTTCAACTGTTCCTACTTGCCTTAATTCCCCACATTTTGGTTATAGTTCAGTTGTATACTATTTGGTTTGTGTATTATGATACCCCATGGCATTTAACTACTGGTTGCATGTGAAAGTAAGTGTCAAATTATGATACACATTTAGTGAGTGTATTGAAACATGGACTCATTCTCTAATTACTTATGCTTTTAGAGCATTTGATCACTTGAAAAGTGTTAATTACCAAACTAATTTACTGTTATTTGATATAGAGCGACCTTTGGTTAAGGTTCTGTGCTAAGTCAGATATCCTTGGAGTACAGGTCTCACCTATTGTATGATTTTTCAAATCTATGGTAATCATTTTGTGGTATCAATTCCCCAGAGAGAAATTACATGGCTTGGAAACTATTAATTGACAAGCAATAACCAAACCTGTAAACAGGGTCAAGGACAACTCCAGTGGCCTCAGCAACGTCCTTGACAAATCTAAGCTCCTCAGTGGTATTCATAGCATAGCCGAGTCCCTTGGCCTTCATTAAAAGCAAGAAGAAAAGAAAAAAAAGCAGGTCTCATATCAATAACTTCTATAATAGCAATAGTAGTGCAAATCGATATTGAGGAGATATCAGGGAAAAATTTAATTGATTCACGCAACTTACAAATTATATAGGGTAATACTAGAGGTCTCAAATTTTGTCTCAAATAGGTCTCAAATGATGTGGCGGCATTGAATATTTAATAATAATTTACGCCATCGAATATTTTAGTAATACTTTATGGCATTAGCCAATCACAAGAGATGTACTTGTAACGATGGTTGAGACACTTTTTGAGACCAAAAATTTGAAATCCTTAGCATTACCCTATTATATAACATTAGCATTTGCCAATATCTAATATAGATCAATATTAATAACAGATGAAATAGACAAAGACCCCTAAAACCTCCTGATAAATTAACCAAGTTGATCTTACATTCTCAACATTAACTATATCACGTGAGCTAACACCAGCTTGGAGTCCATCGAGTAGGCCTTGAGCGTAATCATAGAAGTAATCAGGGTCATCACATACACAGAATGCAAGAACCTGCAATCAATAAAACTTAAAATGACTTTTATCTTTCATAGTATGATGAAGGAATTAAAAGGAAATAAAAAGAGTGTACTTTTGCTTTGAGTTTACTCAGCCATGATCCAATTGACAAACCAGCAATTGTACCCCCACTAGAAATCCAATAAATAGAAAAATAAGAAAACAATTTTATTACATAGAGTCGATCATTTAAACAATACCTTATAGATAAACAAGGTAGACAACAAAACTTTCATTTAATCAATGCTTTGGTAGTATAATTGATACTCATAACATTAGCAGGGTTTAGGGAGTATAAGATAATAAGTCTTTATAATAGTATTAGTATGATTAGGATTTTACAGGGTTCTATAATAGTACAATTAGGGTTTACAATATCTAAAATTGATACACATTAAATAAAAGCACCCTACTAGATAGCAGAATTTGATATGTGTAGATAAGAAAGAAACCTGCCACAAGCTACAATGATGTCATCAAATCCTACACTGCTAGTACCTCTTTGAAGCTGCATCTCAATCTCCCTAATTGCTTCGATATAGCCCCTGAACGAAACAGAATCAGTTGGAAATATGATGTGATATATACACAAGCTGACACAATTGGCCTAAGTTAGCACATCCCATTAAGTTAGCTCCCTAGTATAAAATGGAGCCTTGGTTGAAAATTTGGGACACACAAAATTAAAAGATTTTCGTATGCGAGAGAAAAGTTATTCAAAATATTTTAGTTATGTGTAATATTGGTTCACAGTTCACTTTGTGAGATTAGTTCCACAAAACTTGTAGAGCCTAATTTGTTATCCAAGTTTTTAGAGCTTTACTTCAAAGTTTTTGGTAGATGCAAACCAAAACTTCATTTTTGTTCCTGGAGGCGGTTCAGTCGTGTGATCCTTGCACCAAAATTGGGCCAAATAATGTCTTAAGCAAAGTGCTATTTTGCTTGAAGGGATTCTACAGTCGGATGTTGTTTGGGTATTTATTTTTTACTGTTTTTCAGATAATATTCCATTTTACTGTTTATCCTTTGTGTTCAAACAATATTCATTTCATAAGAAACATTAATTTATATACAGATATAATAAGCCAACAGAGAAAAAAACGAAGATTTAATCTAGTGCCGCAGCAGATTCATACAGACTATAAAATCCCCAACGAGAAAATAAACACGCACATAGAAAAAGAATTTAAACGACATGGCATGAAAGATGTACCACCTAAGCTTACCACTTACCAGGTTCCAAGAGAATTTGATCCACCGACAGGAATGACATATGGCCTTCTCCCTTCTTTTAGCAGTTTTTCTTTCAACAAATCAGTAAGAGCCTGAGATCGCATATACAAGAAAAATAAGCCAAAGTTAAAGGAAAACTGTTAGCCATAATACAAGAAAACATACGTTGGTAAATAGAAACAACTTGAAACTTGGAATCTAGAACATGGGCTAGTCAATATATCTAGGCCTTTTATTCTAACAGGCAAATGGCAGACCTGGGCGGATATGAACATGCTGAAGGTTGGGTAGATATGGGTTGAAGTTAGATTTATAGTAAATGAACTTGCTTCAATGGACATGGGCCAGTCTGTATGCCCAGTTTCAACCCTGTACTTCAATGAACTGGCTACCTTTTAATTTTATAGAATAAAAATACGAAACTCGAATGGGGATAGTACTTCAAAAGAGCAAAATTCTATGAATGAGGTTTTCCAACTCCACCTTTTCCACCAACCAACTTGAATTGGAAATGTACCGAACAAAACCAGCTCAGACTTTAATTTTCATACACAAAGCTAGCTATAATCAACAATGTAAATTTCTCCATTTTGATGGCTGCCATTGAAGCCAAAGAGAGAGAGGAATAAGAGAGTTTCTTATCGTCACTACGACAAATTTTGGGCTAGAAGAGACAGAACCAATGGTTTTAATTGGGTGATTAGCGGGCCCCATTAACAATCAACTTAAAACCATATATGAGATGGGAGGAATTGGACAACCAAGTTATGAAAAATGTTATATATGGTATTTCATATACCATATATGTTATATGAAATGGTACAGCAATAAGCCTAAGTAGGCTGATACTGGAGTTTTTTCCAGCACATAATTGTTTTCTCCATAAAGAGTCTGCTTTTGTTTTTCCCTGGTACAAATATAATTATTACATGATAAATTGCTTCTCTAATAGCCTATATTTGTTAGAGTAACTAGTAACTTAACATTTTCAAACAGTGACCATCATAAAAAATTGATATTAATAATTCCAGAAGGAATAAGGAAAACCACAGCATAATATTGCAATCAAACCACAATACGAAAAATAGATTTACCAAACTCCCAACTTTGGAATATTCTTCCTTCGAAACAAGATCAATATGTGCACCAACTAATCGTTCAACCAGGAGATTGCCTGTCAATCCAGGGTCTTTGTCCGTAAGAACCTGCAATATTAAGAGAGAGTTTCTTCTGGGTTGATAAATTATTTTAAACAAAAAGATGACAAATCAACATAAATACCTTTGAGGTGCGTAGTATAAGATAACAGTCAAGATTTAAATACTTGGCAGCTACAGCAGTTGCACGACAATGATTACTCTGGATGCCTCCAATAGTTACAATACAATCTGCCCCTTGTGCCACAGCATCCGCTAACAAGAACTCAAGTTTGCGGACCTTGTTACCACTCAATTGCATTCCTGAAAGGTCATCACGCTATATAATAGCAAACTTTTCTGTCAATTTAAGTAGATTATAAACTTTCATTTTTTATATAAGCAGACTAGTATACTTAAAGATTCATAGGAAATCATGAACTAATAGATATACAATTTATGAAGAGCATATCAGAACACATTCACAATGCAAAACAAAATCTCCCACCATAATTTATATTGCAAATAAAACAGAACATATCGCTACTGTGAAATCATGGAAGAGACAACCAGTCATGTAATTGGTTACATTAAAACCGTGAACTTGGTCAAAAAGTACATATCAACATTCAGCTTGTATAAATTATGACAATATAACCTACTAAATAGTCTATCTGATGCCATTGAGACTACTTTTTTCTACATCCTTTCAAATGCTATCCAGGAAAATTCTGTTAGCAGGAAGACAGTTAATAAGATAAGAAATTTGGTTTGACAGAACAAGTTATAAAGTACTACAAAGATTAGTATTAATCAAGTTTTGCTTACCTACCAAATTTAAGCAAATATAAAGTTGCATTCCATTTCAAGGAAGATTTCAAATGTCAAACTCCAGGATTTCATATGAACAATTTGACATAATCCAGTGACCCACATATAAGTATGTTTCTAAGCTTCCATAATATTTGCCACTTTTGCTGAAGCTATGTAATCTTTTTACAATGGAAATACATTGTATTTTGTTCTTCTTTTTCCTTTTCTTTTTTCTTTTGTCAATTTGGTCCTCTAGTAAATCATATCCATCCAAAATAATATTCCATTTGAACAATTATCAACACCACAATACATATAAAAATATATAAAATCATATCTCTTACCTTTAACCAAACTTCAGTGTTCTTGGGCAAATTAGGAAGGTTCCATTTATGAATTGGAGTAGGAAACTGAAAAAATAACAAACACCCAGATCAAGAAACTTTGCATATATAAATATAAATACATGGAGAAACAGAGATTTGATTACATGTCCAAGAGAGAAGATGTGGGTGGGAATGGGATTAAGGTGGGACGCCCAAGAAGGAGGCTCATATGGTTTCTTGGTAAGAAATTCGAAGCTCAATTGTTGTGTGGGTGCTTGCATATTTCTGATTCAACAATTAATTTGAGAAAAGGGGTGAAGAATTTGATGTTCTTTTTTCTGATTCAAATTCCTAGTATTTTTTATCACTGAGAAGTTGACTCTGCCACTAGAAATCCGACTGCAGGGCATCATCTTATTTCTCACTTTACATTTTTTAAAAACTATGAATATTAATGCATTTGGATACCATCGATTACACATTCTTTCCAATTTAAGAGACCGTAATTTTATAGTTATAAATATTATAATTGAAATCCATACAACATAATTAATATCATTAAAAATGAAATTAATTCGATATTTTTTCACAATTTAATAAATATATGTAGAATTTTTATCAAAATTTAATTTTTTTTTAAACTTTTAATGATAAAAATATTTTTTATGATTATAATTTTTTATAAAATTAATCTTCATATTATTAACTATCTATTAACATATTTTGATCATCACTAATAATATAAATTATTTATCTATGGCAATTTTCCTCTAGGAAACATTTGAGTTCAGTGCAATTTCCTTTTGAGTTGAATTTTATGATTAAATTATATATTTGTGATTTAAATTGTTTGATTATTATTGAAATTTAATAGTTAATTTAAAATATTTTTGAATTCAAAATTCATTAGACTCGTATATTATGATTATTACTAATTATTTAGAATTTTTTCTAATATTTGTGATTAAATTGACTAAAAATAAATGAATTTATATTTATTTTGAATTTGATTCACTTTATCAAAAAAAAATTTGACAAATGTCGTAAATTAACTTAAAGAATCAATAAATAATCTTATATTTTGTAACTGATGCAGTAATAATTGTTATACTTAAGTGTTGCTTGATAAAATTGAATTAAAATTTTTTAATATATAAGAGAATTTAAATGAGTTGAATGAAATAAAAGTTCTCAATATAGAATAAAAGTATTTAATAAATATTTGTCTAAAACAATTGAAGACGTGTATTTTTCTATTTTAACCATCTGAAATATTATGAACAAATTTATTATGTAATTATAAATAAATAATGTTATATACGAAAGATTAAATATAAACTTATGAACAATATTTGATGGAGTATACTATTAATAATATAATTTTAGAAATAAATACTAATTTTTTTTAATAACATTCTATTAGTCCATAAAATTAAAATAAAAGATTACAATAACATTCTTGTTAAAAAAAATCAAAAAACAATTTGTACATAACAAATTTTATTTACAATAGTAAAAAAAGGTTAATATTAAATGTAATTTTAAATTTTCTACCAAGATAGGTAGATAAAAATATAATAAACATCCCCTTAGTTAATTAGGAAAGTGGTCATAGAACAATAATACTTCTGTCCTCCCAATTGCATTATATGAAAAATATTGCTGTTGGAATTGAACATGTGCTGATAATTTCATGTCAAATCAATTTTGACCTATGAACAAAATTATAAAAGAGAAGTAAATAATTTTCCATTAAGAAATTGCTTTTTGATAGGTAATAATATAAATTCATTAAAAGCGTCCAATAAGAAACAAAAAAACAAAAACAGAAGGAAAATTCCACGTAGGAAAATAAAAAACATTCATATGCTCAACAAAAATCAAAAGCCATCCCAAAAAGTCCACAAAATGTACAATCCCCGATTTGACGAAACCAACCAAAATCAAACTTTATTTTTGAATTCTACTAGCCAAATTTGACGAACTCAATACTCATTTACACCGCAATACCCGATTCTTCGAACATATGATCACTAGGCCATTAAAAGGTTATCATGCACGTTTCTTTGGAATTCCTGCAAAAAATAAAATAATGTGCTTCATCTTCACGTACAATAAAATAATGAGCCTGCGACCAACTTATCTGATTATGACCTTGCGATGAACTATAACTAAATTTTGTAAACCAAAATCAACCCATAATCATATTTTGACAGACCTATCTGTATTACAATCAAAAGCAAATATTGAAATGAGGATAGAAAAAAAATAAAGAAACCAAAGTATCCAGAAAAGTTGAATGATCAGGAGAATATTGCCTTCGGCCAACTATGAGATTGACAAACAAGTAAAATCAGTAACTGCATTCTCCCTGTAGGTGACTAGTTGCATAATTGCCCGTGAACTCTCACAATCTGCTCAAGAGAAGGCAATTAGTCAATTTGTTGCAAAGTTGTAAGCACAATTATTATGTAATCTTAGAATTAGTAATATTGAGATTATAATCCATGAAAATATAATCATGGGATTATACTTCTAACAAACAAATATGAACTTGGTGTTTGCTTCTATAATAGGGATTTATCATCCGTATATAATGAACAGTGATGAACAAACATATCTAGATGGGAGGTGAATAGGTATAAATGCCAAAAGTGATCAATACTAGTCACTTTTTATATTTACTGCTGCATGTTATAATTATAATGGACAGGATACTATGTCCGTTTTAGTGACGGGATTAGTATATCTTCAAGTTAGAGCAGAGCAAAATTTCCAGAAATACAAAAACAGAATAGAGACAATAACATAATAGCAAATCACAGCAGAATTTTTATGTGGTTCAACTCCTATCCTTTAATCTAGTGTCCTAATCTGGTATTGGAGACTCTTTTTATTAAACTTAATACTCAATTGTTTAGAAATAAAAACATCTTATTCAAAGAACACCTCTACAACTTTTCTCACCATTTAAAGTTTTCTTTGAAGAAACTGACGATTACAAGAGAACCCAAGCCAAACTAAACCTATGAAATATATATTGAACAATTTGGATTGCAGCTTCCAGAGTTCTCCTTGAATAGCCGGGCATGACGAGAATTTATAGAATAAAAGATCAACGACTGTAATACATGGTTAGCATGAAAAACTCGACTCCAAGATCTCCTTGGCCATTTTCAATAGATTAAACATGTTTCCTTAAAGAAAAACAAATTCCTTAATAAACTTCAATCCGAATTTGAATAAATCAATATCAGATGAGCCCAAAACATGATCAATTCAGTCAATCAAATAACTTATATTCTCAAGCATATTATCATCATTAAAATCACAAATAATAAAAACTAACAAAAGAAACTTCGTGTCATGCGAGTAGAATGGGAAGATATAATATAAGCCTTGTTTCGGAAGCTGTCTGTGCATGTTGAGGACAAGAGGCATTCTCTTTTTCCCCTTCTATATGAATTCATAGTCATAAAAATTAATAATTACTTTACGAATTATAGTGTAAGCAATAAAATTATCATAAGAATATAACAAGAATTTATTACATTTTGGACGTAGAATAAAAAAATTAAAAATGAAAATATTGTAATAAAATCAAACTTTTAATGACCATAGGGGTAAAAAAAATTGTGACAGACTCAAGAGAATGATTATTTTCTCCAATATCCCTTAATGATGTAAATATTTCCGTTTCCTTTATCTAAATCTATACTTTGCAATTATATTATATATATTTTTTATTGATGTTTATGTTAGAAATGCATTTTTAGAATCGAATTCTAATAGAATCGAGTGCTTAATACTTGTACCCAAATTTTCTCAAATTCCAATAGAAAAAACATACTACTACATTATTTAAATGAACAAGGGAAATTTGATAATATTAAATAAATTTACATAGTAGAACACTACTAAGATACTTTGGCAATTCCGGTATCATAATGCTTCACCCACACCGGCGCTCATTCGCCCCAAATTAACTAACTGGCATCCACGCCTGAGCAACTCGAAACTATTTTATTTGAGTTTATTGTTTCGCTAGACCATGCTTAAAAGCTACTCAAACTGCCTGATTTATTCGCATTTCGGCCTTTTATTTGAGCTTGTTGTACTACAAGCCCGGTTGGAATCTACATCTGCTAGACCATTCTCTAATGCTGTGACCAAATTCGCAAAGTAAGTTCCAGTCACGCTGGTCAGATTCGCTAGCTTTGAACGAAAAGTATCGTTAAACTCACCCGTAGTGCCTTCGTGGAGGTAGATAGTTAGCTCCTTCTCTGCACAATGATGAAGCTTTTCTAAAGCAACCTCAGCCTCGCCTTGCAAATACTCAAACAACTTTGTCTTGGCAACTTCTATCTCTGATAAGTAATATCCATACGCGTAGGTCCATTTCAACACTCGTCTACATTCAACTATCTGCATCCAAGCTTTTAAAACAAACCCCAACTGCGAGCTGGTTTGAGCATGTTTTGCCATAAGCTTATCAAGATTCACATTTTGCATCTCATGTAAATCCAAAACTGATTTTTTCATGGACTTGTGATTGGCAGCCCACCTTTCATAATAATGTGTATACCTCTCCAAGGATTTCATCGCCATCTGCCTCGTCCTCTCCCCCTCATCAAGCTCCCCTTTTTCTATACTCCCAGCATAGCCATTACACGGTTTATACCCATGACTACTCCACGCCCTAAGGCAAACCCAACAAAACTCAAATGAGCAAGGCTGCCTACACGTCATATGCATACACCCGTCATTTTTCTCAATCGGCCGCCTACACTTGGGACACGGCTTCGTATACACAAGTATCCAAGTCACATTCTCCGATTCCGCACTATTTTTCAATACCCACTTAGCCACAGTGTCACAATCCACCGGACGATGTGCGTCCTCAGTACAATTCCAACAAAAATTACAAAAACAAACACAAGAAACATCAAAACCCCCAACCCCACTCCCATCATCATACTCAACTGCAAATTTACAATCAGGAGCAGGACACCATTTAATTCTTTTATTCCCTTCAACATAAGACCTTACACAATACCCATCATACTTCTTCTTATCTTCATCCGAAACCAATAAATTAACCAAATCTTCACTAACAGCAGCATCACAATCCGGCTCCGGGCACCTCAGTGACAAACACCCAGGGCCGTCATTGATAGCGGTGCTAATATACCCACCCCAACAAGTATTACAATAAGAATGGCAACAAAACACAGCTGAATTTATCTTTTCATCACGAAAATAAGAATTGAAGCAAATCCCACAAGTCAATTCATCAGAATTACTAAATTTAACAACTGGGTATTCCAGTAACCCCATAGATTTCTGAAATTTTACCTCATCAGCAAACCAGGATTCGTGCACATCATTAACATTCCACTTGAACCGGTGGAGCAAAATCCGAGCAACAGCTCTTGATACTGAAAGAGAAGAAGAAATTGTGGAGATATCCTCCTCCTGATTTCGCTTTATATCTTCTTCGTTCAAAATGGTATAGGTTTTCTTCTTCTGGCGATGATCGGCGAGGTCATCGGAGTGATCGGAGTCGAAGCCGGGACTGTAATCGGAATCGCCGCCGTAATCGGTGCCGGCATCGTAGGATTCATCGGAATTCCTGTCATCTTCTGGATCCATGTAGAGAAATGGAGGGCCTAGAGAGAGGGGAAGATGTGAATAAATTAGAAGCGTATAAGATGATGACAGAGAATTTAGCTGAACAGGGGATTAGGAAATTTATATATCGGGAATATGGAAAACCAAGTACACTTTAACTCGGGTTACCTAATTTAACTAGGACTAGTAGGATATATGATTAAACTCGATCAGATTATCAATTAAGTTAATTTTATGATAAGTTTATCATTTGATCAGTACTGACACACATAGAAATCACTTTGTAATCTGCGTGTCGATATTATATTAATCAATTAATTAAACTGATAATGCCAAAATTGCGCTAACAGTTGATGGAGTAGTTGATTATATCAAACTCACGAAATACATTCATATAAATAAAGAAATATAAAGTGTGTACACAAGATTTACGTGTGAACACAAGATTTACGTGAAAACCCAATTTGAAAAAAATCACGGAGAGAGAGTAACCCACTATAATAATATTGGGAGTACAAGTTGATAATATGAAGAGTATAAGTTTTGTATCTCTTGTGTTCTTGTCCCCCTCTTCTCCTCATTATTGTTGTATTTATAGATGTTATATCCCCTAAATCCAATTAGGAGTAGGAGCCCTTTGTAGAATTACCTTATAACTGCTGAATCCAAATAGGAGTAGGACTCCTAATTAAACCCCATTATCCCACCAAATAAGAAAACACAATCTTTTTTTAATGAGGACTCTCTCAATGTCAAAATAAATATATATTATGGGTCAACACCAAATCTAGCACATTAAATAAATTGGGTTACACCTTGGCTAGACCCAAATAATCACACTCCAACATTGCCCCCAGTCACTTATTTATAAGGAACTTATTTATAAGAGAGTATTCAAAAAGTCTCCGTGGGATTTTTATCCTCAGAATTTTTATCCTTGGGATTTTTTTCCTCGGGATTTATATCCTCGAAATTTTTATCCTCAGAATTTTTATCCTCGAAATTTTTATCCTCCGAATTTTATCCTCAGGATTTATATCCTCAGAATTTTTATCCGTAGAATGTTCATCCTTTCGGGAGATCAAAGCCTTCTCGAAGGACGTTTGTCCGACCTTATAACCCCTCCGACCTTATGCCGCCATAATATACGTCCCGACCCTTGTAGGAGGCTTTGATTAGACTTTATATCTGTCGAAAGTAAACAGCCGAAGATATGATGAAACCAGTGTGGCCCAAAGAAAAATCGCCAAAGAGATTGTCGAAGTGGTCTGAACCCAACTTCATCTGTTCCCATGTGGTCGGCAGATGTTGATAGTGACTGTGACGCCCCCAAAATAGGTATACAACACCCATTCTGAGTCACCAAATACATGGTACAGAAATAACTACAACTTTATTAATACAACATAAAAATTATGAGTTTAAATACAAATATTGTCATCTAGACAATATTCACACTCAAATAAGTCCTCATTACAATTATTGATACACTATTTTATAAAATAGTGAGGACTACTAGAACCACTTCTAGAACCATCATTCCACACCCCGACTAGTACTCGCTACATTCTCGCCTCCTGAGAAGAAAAATAGAACAACAAGGAAAAGGGTGAGCTTAACTAGCCCAGTAAAGAACATTATGACTAAGATAATATAGAACAAATTATCGTTAGTTCTCAACAAGAAAAAATCTAATAGAATACAATAGACAACCAGTTTTAAATCAATCTTCACAGCGGAAATAACAATTCATTAGAAGAGTTAAGTAGAGAGTGCAAACTATTATCTTCTATATATAAATTTAAAAGTTCATCGTCGATATTTTATCCCTGTAACATCAATCAATATATATCTGGAATAAAATATTCATCTTTGCACTACAAGACAAAGATATTCATCAGTTGGTCATGTTCATCTAAACACCTGTTCATCTTTGCACTGCGGGCCAAATATATTAATCAGTCGGTCATGTTCATCTCAACACCTGTTCATCTTTGCACTACGGGCCAAAGATATTCATCAAGAAATCATTCATCTTTGCACTACAGGCCAAAGATATTCAGTAATATCATCATTTAGGACTGGGGATGATGAAAAATATTTTAAAAAAACGAATCCAGTGAAACAAAAGAACAAGTATTAAGGATTCGTACTTTAAATAATCCAAGTTCAAAAATACTTTATAAATAACCAAATTGGAGTAAAATTCAAGAATGAAGATCAAAACATAGATCCAATCAAAGATAAGAATCAAAACAGACAATTTTGGACACAGAAAAGAAAATTTAAATTTTCTGTGAATAGTATCGTATTCGTGAATAGTGTCGTATACGTGAATAGTGTTGTATACGTGAATAGTAATTTCGACCTCAAAAGATAGAAATTTCACACAAAAAACATCATCACGCTTCGTGAATAGTAATTCATAAATAGTAACTCGTGAATAGTAACTCATGAATAGTAACCCATGAATAGTAACTCGTGAATAGTAACTCGTGAATAGTAACCCCGACATGAAAAAATTC
This sequence comes from Panax japonicus, assembly GCA_020205505.1. Classification (NCBI taxonomy): domain Eukaryota; kingdom Viridiplantae; phylum Streptophyta; class Magnoliopsida; order Apiales; family Araliaceae; genus Panax; species Panax japonicus. The sequence goes on along the minus strand of CM035098.1, from coordinate 4,866,522 downwards.
TAAATTTGATAAAAAGTTCCAACCAATATTTCAGCATAATGATATTGAAGAAATAATATCATTTGAGAAGAAAATAACATCCCTTACCTCAGAAAGAATAGTACTTCTGACTGAAATACTGGATATAGTGCTGAAAGAACTTGCACCGTATAGCAATACTCAAAGTACTAAAATACTCACAAATACGCTCGATATTATAGAGAGAGAAAGAGAGAGAAAACTTCAATTTCTGGTGTGATTTTCAATTCTAACCTAAGCACCTTATTTATAGGAAAATGCTTAGAACACCAAAGCAGAAAATTTAATAATATATATATATATATATATATATATTAATTTTTCTACGCCCACTTAGAATCATCTGAATTCAGCAACTTAGCATGTGTTAAAGATGCCCACCAAACACAAAAAACATTTTTCTTATTTAAATTATTTTAAACTTCCAAAAATCAATTATTTTAAAATATTATTGTCATCATCCTTATGCTTATATTATGTTCAAAGTCATTTGTGGCCTGTAGTGCATAGATGGACTTGGTATGATTATGACCAGGGATTATTCGGTATAACCATGACCGTAATATTACAAATAATGTGGTAAAAGTCCTCATTGGTCGTAGTGCATTGATGGACAGTTGTTGGCATGATCATGACCATTGATGAATACACGAATATCATTGGTTCGTAGTGCATGGATAATTTGTGGTCGTGATACTAATGAATATCATTGGCCGTAGTACAGGGATGATGTGGATTATTTATTAAGCTGAGTCCCAGCGATAAAAGTGATGAAAAACCTTTTAAGTCATAAAAGATAGTAGATTTTATTCTCTACTTAACTATTTTAATGGATTGTTTGTTCCGCTGCAGTTAAACTTGATATTTATTATATTGTATCAGTTTAACACTGTTGAAGGCTAACGATAATTTATTCTGCATTATCTTAGTCATAATATTTCTTACTGGGCTAGTTGAGCTCACCCTTTTACTTTCATTGTTCTCTTCAGGAAATGAGAACGTAACAGGGACTAGTCGGGGAACGGAGTGACGACCCAAATAATAACATTAGTAGTCCTCACTATTCTGTTAAAAATTATGATAATAAATATAATGAGGACTCAATTAAGTGTGGATATTGTCTAGATGATAATATTTGTATTAAAATTCACAGCATATGTTTTGTCAATTTTTACACAACTGTTGTATAATTAAGTTGTATTGAATTTTGTACCATGTATTTGGCGACTCGAGATGGGTGATGTATACCTATTTTGGAGGCGTCACAATCGTGTTGTTGGTCGTTACCTTTTGGTTGTGCTAACTCATTATCACGCTCCAATAACTGAGCCCTATTCACAACATCTGAATATAAACAAAGTTTATGAGAAATGAGGTATTGACGTATATCGGGTTTCAAACCTCTTAGAAACATTCGCGTCATTCGCTCCTCATTATCGACCAAATGGGATGCAAACCTGGATAACTCCGCAAACTTAGCCTCGTAATGTTATACGGTCATATTATTTTTCTCCATTGCTTATCTCAACATTTTCAGATGCCATTCTCAAACACTGTCACAAAATAAGAGTTAATTAACATATCACATATTATCCCTATAATCTGACCGACCAATTAAATACCAAATAAACTTAGGTAGGTCATACTAGCGAAGGAATTCCCCGTCTCTCCCCTCTTAGTTCTTGTCTCACATCTTAGCCAGGGATCATATTCCTAAGCTTTAATACCAACTGTGACGCCCCCAAAATAGGTATACATCACCTATTATGAGTCGCCAAATACATGGTATAGGATACAAATACAACTTAATTATACAACAGTCATATAAAATACGAAATAACACAATCTAAGAGTTTTAATAAGAATATTTTCATCTAGACAATATCCACAGTCAATGGAGTCCTCATTATATTTATTGTCACACTATTTAACAGAATAGTGAGGACTACTAATACTATCATATGGATCGTTACTCCGTTCCCCGACTAGTCTCGGCTATGTTTTTATTTCTTGAAGAGAACAGTGAAAAAAAGGGTGAGCTCAACTAGCTCAGTAAGAAATATTATGACTAAGATAATGCAGAATAAATTATCGTTAGCCTTCAACAGTGTTAAACTGATACAATATAACAGACATCAAGTTTAACTACATCGGAACAAGCAATCCATTAAAAAAGTCAAGTAGAGATTAAAATCTACTATCTTTTATGATTTAAAAGGTTTTTCATCACTTTTATCGTTGGGACTCAGCTTAATAAATAATCCACATCATCCCTGCACTACGGCCAAGGATATTAATTAGTAGCACAATCACAAATTATCCATTTACTACAGGCCAAGGATATTCGTGTATTCATCAATGGTCATGATCATGCCAACAACTGTCCATCAATGCACTACGGGCCAATAAAAACTTTTACCACATCATTTGTAACATTACGGTCATGATTATACCGATAAATCCTTGGTAATAATCATACCAAGTCCATATATGCACTACAGGCCACAGGTGACTTTTAACATAATATAAACATGAGGATGATGACAATGATATAAGAATTCAATAAAACAATTTCAAGAATTAATTTATCTAGGAACCAATAACGTCCAAATTGTCAACATGATACTTCTTTGTGGAGTAAAATTCAAGAATGCTCAAAAAAATATTTTTATGAAAAGATACTGGATGAAGCGCAAATATCAAGGATATTTCACTAATTTTATGGAGTATAGAAGTCAAAACTTTAACCAACTGAGTATAATAAAGAATGGAATAACAAAAGAAATCACCAGACATGCGATAGACCGCACAGACATGTTATTCCAACAGAATAATAAATAACGGAATTAGGTCATGCAAAATTCGCACCGACAGGATATTCCAACAGAATAATAATGAATGGAATAACAAAAAAAATCACCAGGCATGCGATAGACCGCAAAGACAGGTTATTCCAACAGAATAATAAATAACGGAATCAGGTCATGTGAAATTCGCACCGACAAGATATTCTAACAGAATAATAAAGAATAGAATAACAACAGAAATCACCATGCATGTGATAGACCGCACAGACAGGTTATTCCAACAGAATAATAATTAATGGAACCAGGTCAGACGTAATACGCACCGACAGGATATTCCAACAGAATAATAAATAACGGAACCAGGTCATGCGTAAACGCATAGACAGGATGTTCCAACAAAATAATAAAGAATGTAATAACAGAAGAATTTCACCATATATGCGGTATTTTGCATAGACGGATTATTCCAACATAATGATAAAGAATGGAATAACAGAAGAATTTCACCAAGTATAGGGTAGTCCGCGTATACAGGTTATTCCAACAGAATAATAAAGAATGAAATAACAGAAGTTCTCTTCATGAATACGAAAGAAATAATACCCCTTACGAGTACAACAAATAATATCCCTTATCTTAGAAGAAACTGGATATAAGAGTAGTGAAGTAGCAGAATATTTTTCTTCTTTCTCTCTATAGTTTCTCTCTCTAGATTTTCAGTGAATTTGTAAGCAATAATGAAGGAATGAGCTTCTATTTATAGGAGAATGGACTGAATAATAACTAATTTATGAACGGTCCAGATTGATTTACTTTTAAACGGACGGTCCATATTGATTTACTATGCAGTATTAATAAAATATTCTAATAAAACAAAATTTTTTAAATAAAATATAATATATTCTATTTATAGTTTAATAAAATAAATAACTTTATAAAATTATTCTGTTTTATATAAAAAGATTTTACTATGCAAACATTACGCAGACACTATACAAACATTATGCATAATAAAATATAATATATTCTAATTACTATCTAATAAAACAAATAACTTTATAAAAGTATTTTGTTTTATATACAAAAAATTTTACTTATGCAGACACTATTCAAACACTATGCATAATAAAATATAATATATTCTAATTATTATCTAATAAAATAAATAACTTTATAAAAATATTCTGTTTTATATAAAAAGATTTTACTATGCAAAACACTATGTATAATAGAATATAATATATTCTATTTGTAGTCTAATAAAATAAATAACTTTATAAAAGTATTCTGTTTTATATAAAAAGCTTTTCTGTTTTATTACATTAATAATACTAATAAAACAAAATTTATATATAATATATAATATATATATATATATATAAACTTCCGTGACTTCATAAAAAGACACCTCAATATATTTAACAACATTTATCATCATTATTATAATTCACAATATTAATCGACCGAGTCGTTCCCAGGAAAGAGAGGGTTTTTCAATTAGAATTTCTCCCTATTGGTGCACAATTAGGTGACCAAACCTCTCCTTGGCAGAACTTCTAGACATCGTTAATATTGCAAATAATAATATTAATAACTTTGTTATCTCAATTATTGATTTAATAATATATAAAATATCGACAATAATTGAATCAAATAACGTGATATACTATGCTGCAATTACTGTAGCAATAATTGAACAAAACTGAGTGACTTCTCACGTAAGCATCAATAATCAATACCGTGTGATACTATGCAGCCACGCGTATTACTGTACTTTTAACACCGGGTGTTTCAACAGTTTTAACGGTAAAACTTCCGCCGTTATTTTCATAAAAATATTTTTATCGTTTTCTCAATCCGATAATAATTCCGTTGTGGGGTCCACCAATGATTGTACCATCGTACGGATATTCTCCGACAAAAAGAATATTCTCCGACCAATCGAATATTATATAACAACTTGCTTACTTTTCAAAATTTATAAATATTACTCACAACTATAACATTATATCAAATTCACACCATAATATTAAAAAAATATTTCGTGAAATTTAAATATTTATTCATAAATTTTGGGCTCTCACATAAGTTTTCTAATAACTTTTTTAAAAGAAAATTGAGATTGAGTTTTCAATTATAAATATGGTATCACTGTATTAATTTTGTGACTCATGAATTTTTAATATTTAATTTATTTTTATGTTTTAATACAGATATTTCATCAATATACATGTGTTAAGAAAATAAATTTGTTATGAAAAAAGCAATAATTAAATCTAATTAGAATACTGTTAGGTTAAATTAAACAAATACCTCTTTAGCACTAACTTATATAGTTTAAGGCCTTAAAAATTAAATGATTTATGTTAATTTTGATTTAAAAATATCTATAATTAACATAAAAAATAGCATCTAGAATATCCGTTCCAACGGTTTAATTTGTGTCATTACACCGGACGCCTCGTTCCTCTTTTTAATCCTGATCGTTGATATTTGGAACGGACGTTATAGATTGTGTTTGTCCTTTTTTGATCCATAATAAATATATGTTATGAATCATTGTCCATATATATTTATATATTTAACTACGTGTATTTAAAATTATCAACAAAATTTCATGAATATGATGTAATTATTAATAATTAAAATTTATTATTTTAAAAACAGATGATATAAAATTACATCTTTCATATTCTAGAAATTTATAAATAAACATTGTTCGTAGGATGGAGGGAGTATTAATTATCTACAAGCTATAAAAAAGAACTTCTAGATGCCTTCTTCGCTTAAGCTTGGATAAGGACAAATTGTGGATCAATAATATACTACTTACTCCGCAAGGTGTACGTCTGTTGGGCCCTTTTAGATTCTGAATGTCTGTTGCAATTATGCTACGTTTGGATGGATGGAATAGTAGGGAGAATGGGATGAATCATTTCATTAGAATGATAAAAATGTTGTTTGGTTTGTTTATTCCAACGGAATAATGTATTCCTCCTGGAATGATAGTTAACTTAAAATTTTAATTTTCATTCCTTGAGGGGTGGCTAAGAATAAATCATTCCATCCATTATTTTTAAGTAATTGACAAATATACCCCTAAATATATAATAGGGCTTTTTACATATTCATTCAATTCGATCGATTTAGGAACGACGAGAGAGAAGGGGCCAATATTTGATAATTTCTTCGGAATTTCCATATTTTTATTTCTTCGTAATTTATCCCACTTACCACTACCCAGCCACCCCTCTCCACCCCACCCCACCCCACCCCACCCCACCCCACCCCTAACCCACCCCACCCCACCCCTAACCCACCTACCCCACCTACCCCAACCCCTACCAACTTACCCCCACCTACTCCCACCCCACCCCCTACCAACCTACCCCACCTACCCCCACTCCCACCACACCCCTTATCCACCTACCCCACCTACCCACCCACGCCACCCTACCCCAACCCACCCATCCCCCACCTACCCCACCCCCTACCAACCTACCCCCACCCAGCCACCCTGACCCACCTACTCACCTTACCCCACCCCACCCCACCCACTCCACCCACCCCACCCCATCCCACCCTAACCCACCTACCCCACCTACCCCACCCCACCCCACCCACCTTACCACACCCCAACCACCCCACCCCATCCCACCCAGCCACCCTACCCCACCTACCCCACCCCATCCCACCCCACCCCAACCACCCCACCCTATGCCACCCCACCCAGCCACCCTAACCCACCGACCCTACCTACTAATCCACCCTACCCACCCCACCCCCTATCAATATACCCCACCTACCCCACCCCACCCCACCCACCCACCCACCCACCCATCCAGCACCCTAACCCACCTATCCACCCCACCTCACCCAGCCACCCTAACCCACCCACCCACCCCACCCCACATATCCACCACACCTACCCCACCCCCACACACTTACCCCTACCCAGCCACCCTAACCCACCTACCCTACCTACTAACCCACACCTACCCCACCCCCTACCAACCTACGTACCCTACTTATCAACCCACCCTACCCCACTACCCCACCTACCCCCACCCCCTACCAACCCACCCCCACCCAGCCACCCCAACTCATATACCCTACTTACCCACCCCACCTACCCCACCCCACCCACCCTACCCTACCCTACATAACCCACCCCCTACCCATACCTACCCCACCTACCCCACCCCCACACACCCACCCCAACCCCTCCCCCTCCCCTCCCCTCCCCTCCCCTCCCCTTCCCTTCCCTTTATTTCTAAGAATGAAATGTGTTAAATTTTTAATATAAATTGAATTTAAATTAAATTTGAACATTTGAGGGTATTTAGGTCACTTTCTAATTATTTATTTCATTCTTAGATGTATTCCTAACATCAACCAAACATGTACATGGAATATTAAAAAATCATTCAATTCCCTTCCTTATTCCATTCCCTCATCTATTCCATTCCCTACTCTATTCCATTCCTTCAATCCAAACGTAGCATTAGTGATTGAACCAACGTTCCCGAGTCTTCTTTTGCAAATCAACCCATATGAAAATTACTCCCCTACCCTCTCAGGATAAAAATTTTATTATTTTAAGTAGTCTCAAATTAAATATTTATTTATTTTAAATGATTTTTTTTATAATCATTTGTCAATAATACTCTTATTATTAATTATTATATTTATATTTTCTATGTATATTTATAGAACATCACTAATAATGTACAAAAAACTGTATAATTAATTGAGAATTTAAATATAGACAATTTTGTCATTTTATCTTCTTTCTTAAAACATATGCAAAAAGTCAACCAGGACTTTTATCCCGGGACAGAGGAAGTACTATTGGGATTCGGTCAATATGAAGTTAACTTTATGGTAAGTTGATCAATTGATTAATATAATATTGACACGCGGAGAGAAATCACCTTCTGACCTGCGTGTAGATACTGTATTGATCAATTGAATAAAATTAACTTTACGCTAATCACTTATATTTTATAGTATATACATGTTTAATCTGTATAATAAATATAAAATTTAATCACTTCCACATAAAAAGTATTCTATATAGTATCTTAATAAAGTTATGAAATCACTCAAACACAATTGCCGTAAATGTATTGCATATTCCCAATTATGATTTCTTATATAAAAAAATTATCTTAACGTATTTTTTGACATGTTTTTTATGCATATTGAAATTTACATAGAAAACATTAGGACTAATGTTTATTTATTTATTTTTTAAATTAATTCATAAAAAAGATAATTGATATTTCCAGAAGAAAAAAAAATAAATTTTGCAAAAAAAAAAAAGACTTAAAATGTTAAATGTCACTGAAATAACTAAAAACATTCTCCTAAATATTAAATTGATAGGTTAATATCATTTTTGCTATGACAATAACGGAAGTGGTTAGTATGAAGTTTATTTTGGAGTAAGTTGGTCAATTGACCAATAGAATACCGACACACAAGCGAGGTTGTATGTGTGTCAGTATTCTATTGGTCAATTGACCAACTTACCAAAAAATAACTTTATGCTAACCGGATCCGACAATAACATTTAAAAAACATGCAACACTAATTATTTAATTTTCTTTCGAATTTATGTGAAGTGAAGTTAACCCGTGAAGTTCATTTTAGGTAAATCATGATAAATTATTAATAAATAGAAGAAGAGAGAACAAGTCAAACACTTTATATTTCCATAGTAATAGTAATAAAATAAAACGAATAAAATATTTTAAGGAGTTGAATTTAAGATTTTTATATAAAATAATATTACTATCACATAAAAATGATTATATATACACACATGCATACTGCGGGCCTCACATGTCATAAGCTAATGTGTGTATATGTGAGTATTATGTACGTAATAGTAACATTGTTGTTTTATACGTGATGTATAACTATCTAACCATAAAAGATGAATACTTAATTCTACTCTCTATAATAAATAGGTTTTCTTAACATGTGCTCTTAGGACACATGTTAAGCACGAAATTCAAGAAATGGGTACTGAATTTAAGGGATGAGATATTTATAGTAATTTTTAAATATATATGACCCTACTGAAATATTATTTTATGTATTTAAAAATTATACTCCCTCCGTTCTTAAAAGATTATCGTTTTAGAAGAAAAAATTTGTTTTAAAATGTTTGTCATTTATAATTTTCGAGGAGAATAAATTTTTTATTTTCCTATATTATCTCTACTTTCTCTCATTGTTTCAATAAATTCTCTCATTTGTATTAATAATTGTTAACTTTTTATAAAGGGTAGGGATGAAATTTTAAATAAATTTTATTTGATAAATAATAATTTCTTAATTTATTGTAAAAATCTTAAACGATAATGTTTTAGAAACGGATGTAATATTTCATGAGACCCATATCTTGAATTGTGTGCTTAGAATAAGCCCTTTTAAAGGCATACGTTAAAAAACCCATAATAAATTTCACACATATAGACAAAATTAGTTAAGACACTCCGCAGCTGCAAGGCTTTTTCCTGTGTAGTGTTTGCTACCTCTTTACAAAGCTAACCAAATTCTTCAACCATAAAATTTATAACCATTAAACCCCCCCCTCTCTCTCCTGAAAACTCCAAAACTTCGTTTTCTCTCAAGTCAAGAGTCTCAGTCGTCGCTCTTTATCTGAAAATTCAACCACCCATTTGATTATAATTAGCCTTTTTATACAATTTCATTCTTATATCTCCTTTTTAAGTTTGAGAAGCCACGAGAGGGATAGTTAAAATTCAGCTTCATACAGGTTTGTCATTCTATGCTCTTTTTTTTAAGTTCATGGGTTTCTTCTTGTAGTTTCAATTTGGTTAATGCCTTGTTGTTCTTACAATTTGATTAAATTGCTCTTCCATTAGTGGCCATTGTTGGACCATGCTTATTTTTTTTAGTACTTTGGAACCCACTAAAATTATGTTAATTTTGGCTTAAAACACCATTTTATTTAATTTTTTATATATTGGGTTTTTACTCTAATTGATAAATTGCTTTGCTAGTGCTTCGTGCAGTTTCAATTCGATTTATGCTTTGTTGTTCATATAATTTGATGAATTGCTCCTCCATGAATGATTGTTGGACCATGTTTACTAATTTTACTTTGGAACCCACTAAAATTGTGATAATTTCGACTTAAAAGACCATTTTTTTTATTTTATTTTATCTATACATGGTTTTTACTCTAATTGCTAAATTGCTTTGCTATAGCTTCGTGTAGTTTCAATTCGCTTTATGCTTTGTTGTGCTTATAAATTGACCCACGTGTTCTGATGTGGGGACAAACTGCTGGGGATAGCTTAACTATGTGGTAAAAGTACATAGAGATTTAGTTAAAATTCTTACCTTTAAAAACTGTTTTGACTCATCATGGCTGGTTCAGAATTCCTTTCTCTTGGGAGCAGCTTGTGAGCCATATTCGGTTTACTAGGATGAATTGGATGTCATCCCGCATCATTAAACTCTGTTTGGCTACGATGGTCTACAAAATATGGAATGAACGAAATCGAAGACTTCATGGAGAACATCCTACTGTCGCTTCTATAATTGCTCAAGATTGTATTAAAATTATTAAATGTAAGTTGTACAATTTCAAGAAATTTAGTAAATATTTAGACAAATACTCTTATCTTAGGGTCTGGCAGTTATAGCCTTTTTGGTTATAGCATCATTGGCCTATTTTTGATGTGCCTGATATAGCAGTGTAGCGGGGTATGCCCCCTTTCTTGTTTTCTCTAATTTTTTTTATTATACTCTCAATTTAGCAAAAAAAAAAAGTTCACACCACAGGAGTGAAACGGCAGCGCGATTGTGTGTATGAAACAACAGTGTGTATGTGAGTGTAGTAAAATTTTGTACATGATATATGAGTGTCATGTTAAATGATTACTATTATTTGGATATAAAAGCACAAATCTGTTTACCTTTTTCTCTAGAATTGGACCCTCCATTTATCGGATTGGAACATGTCAAAACTATCGCGTTACTGCTTAGTTGTATTTATACTAACAAGTAAATTTGACTTTAATTAATTTTTTGATCTTCAAGTACGTAGTTCACAACAAAAAGAATAGTAGTTGGTAAAATCAGACTGTTGGTGGAAGTGCTCTGCTTTAAGGTTGAGTTAGTTAGCAGCTGTGAGCACAAACAACAAAAAATCTAAGTTATCTGAAAACCACTAACAAATGCAAATTAAATAAAAAGATGACAAGAATTTAAATATAATTGTATGCTGTATATCTATATGTCTCTATACATATATTCTTTGCTCCATCTTAAAGGCTTTTTCTCAGTATAACTAAGTGTATAATAAATCATCCATGTGCTTCATGGTAAAGCCTAAACTTTTGTTATGATTAAGAAGGCAATGAGATGGTTAAGGAGTTCTTATCATCAACACCCAAGTACAACTGCCGGAGTTATAATAATAATAAGCTTATTCATTAATTACTTCCAAGCTACATCACATTGTATATATGATACTGTTGGATTTATAAAACAATCTCAAAGTCTAGTATACAAAGATATCAAGCTCTTTAACTCAAAATCAATTGGCAATGAGAAGAGTTGGCCTAACTCATTATATACTAGACATACTTTGTTAAAGTATTCGACGTGGGACATGATATATACTCTAACACTCCCTCGTTACACGTGTATTGAGGGTTGCACGTGAACCTGATGAATATGAGACCCACACAAGATAAGCAAGTCTGAAAGAAGTTAGTCACAAGACAAGTCAGAAGAAAGCTAGTAAACCGCGAGCAACTATTAACCCAATTGAAGTTGTACTAGTGTTAAGAAATTGGTAATTTTGACCCTTTTAGAATGGACTGCAAGTGGGTAAGAATGTAAGCTAAGAAGAGTGTTTAATCAAGCCCAAGAATAGTCCGCTTTGATACCATGTTAGATTTATAAAGTAAGCCCTAAGTCTAGTATACAAAGATATCAAGCTTTCTAACTCATAACCAATTGAGAATGAGAAGAGTTGGCCCAACTCATTATATACTAGACATACTTTGTCAAGGTATTCGATGTGGGACAAGATATATGCTCTAATAGATACACTCAAATAACATCAAACTCTACCTTGTTTAGTATCAAAATTGAGTATTTGAGTTTGTCTTATCCAAGAAAAACTAGATACTGACTCCTATGTTGTGTTCAAACTTTAGTTAGATTCATTCCAAAATGTCCGACAAAGGAATTATTGTCTTTTTGTTTCTACTAGGATACAAACACTATTTAAAATTGAGAAAATTTATATTTAGAGGAAGTTACATTAGATTTCTGAGCCAAAATGCTTTGTTTCCCATATGGTATTTTTTAATTATCAAGAAGACCATGAAGTTATGATCTTTAAACTATTACAGAGAAGAGATCAGGAAAAAGAAAAGGAGAGTTATATACACCTTTTGGAACAATGACGTGGCAGTATCTTATAATCATATATGGGAAGCCTAAATGCTTTATTAAACTTCTTCACATATCCTCCTTTTTTCATTTCTTTCTTAGATATGTTTAACTAGCTTGATTATATGAGACGATATATTTTTGCATAATCTCAAATTTCGAGCTCATGATTTAGTCAAAGGATTGGAGTCTCAGAAGACTAAATGCTTTATTAAACTTCTTCACATATTCTCCTTTTTTCATTTCTTTCTTAGATATGTTTAACTAGCTTGATTATATGAGAAAATATATTTTTTCATAATCTCAAATTTCGAGCTCATGATTTAGTCAAAGGATTGGAGTTTCAAATTTTAATTAGAACTCAGACAACACTGGTTTATTTGAGAACGCAAGCATGGGAACTGAACTTTAATCTCTTACACCTCATCCTTAAAACTTGAATGTTTCTAGTAAAGTCAAATCATACTTCATGTCCTTAACTGTGATTTTACTAACTTTTGAACAATGTTTCATTTTTTTTGTTCCTTGTGCTTTATATAATTTTGATTTTTGTGCGTGTAAGATATGGGTCATTAAGTATTCCATTTGTTGGACATGCATATACGCTAGTTGATCATTTACTTTGTTCTCCTTTTAGGTGTACAACTAGAGAAATGGATGCTTTTGATAAAGATGAGGTACCAATGCTATCAACCACATATTTACAAGTGGATGAAAATGAGAATCCTCAGTTTAGAAGGTCCACATCAAGGATGCGTAGTGCATCAATATCCATCCCTATGAACTCTATGGATTCCTATGAGATTGAAAATAACTTTGTAGGCCATACTGGTCCGTTACGTAGTGAAAGAAGAACTCCAATCATACAGATGAGTGGCCCTTTATATACCAAGTCTAAGAATGAGAACCTCTTTCAGCATTCCCAAGGTGCAATAGGGAGCAGAACAGCTGAGGCTACATTAGAAAAATACCCTTCAATCAATGGAGTGGACCAGATTGATTGGCCAAATAGCAATTATGGGCGGAAGAATGAACATTTATTAAGGTCTGGGCAACTGGGAATGTGCAATGATCCATATTGCACGACATGTCCAACTTACTTTAAGGGACAGCAGAAGAACACAAAAGCATCCGGTATATTTGACCAGAAGGTATAATCTTCTCCTTAAACCAAAAGATCTTTATTTATAGCTATTTGTATTTCGCGATTTTTCTTTATATTTTTAACCTCGTACTTATCAGTGATAAGCGTTACAGTCAATGACACAGTTCCATTGCAATATGAATTTTAACACTGACAACAGTTGCAACATAACTGCGTTTCCACCTCACAAACTTGAGTTGCTGTTTATGTGATAATTTATTTTACTAAATTTTCACTTGATTGTTTTTGCATGTAGGCTTGCAAATTGAAATTTGTTGAGATAATTTCTTAAACCTGTTATGAAAATTATTAAGGTAATCATGCCTGTTCGTTCTCTGAGTTTTGTGATTTTTGGCCTCCTACAATATATCAAGTTCACCTTGTTAGCTCTTTTTTTCTTTTTTTTTTGTGGTGTATGTTATATCTCAGGAATGAAAGCTAGAATTGGTGTAATATTTCTAATCCTCTATTTTCAATCATAAAATTCACAGGCTTTAGCTATTTCAGAGAAATAGAGTTCATTATAGATAGATCATGTTAGCCAAGTGGTAAGAGATGACGATCTTCTTGGTGATAATATGTCTTTATATGACTTTTTGATGCGGTAAGCACAGCTTTTAATCATAGTCGTCCATCCTGTGGCTGTATGTATTATGTTCATAGAAAAAGGAGTGGAAAACAGGAAAAGATAAAAAATTCTTATTTTAAAGGACGAGTGGTATTAATCAATCTTAGCATATGCATATATTCTTTTATTATCTTCATTGTTTGAGAAGAGGGAGTGAGCTAGACAGAATGGATAGTTTTGTGGAAAGAAGTTTCTTTCTCTTAATATGAGTACTCCTGGAGTGAGGTAGCTATTTGCTGGGTGAGGAGAATGAGCGGACGTTAGTTGAGGAAGAGGTAGCAGAATTTTGTAGTGAAGTATGGACTTGAAGAGGAACTGGTGGATACACTGAGAGAGATTGAGGGGTGATATGATAATTATGGAAGCTGGAATATTGAAAAGTAAAATATTTTTAGAAGTCTACAGGGAGAGGGTAGAGAACTGGAGAGACTATTGATGTATGGGGAATGAGAAACTTATCCTTGTGAAGGTTGGCACAATCTCTTATTAATCTTGTCTAATTAAAGAGATCCAAAGCCTGCAAAGAATTGAAATCACTGATAATGATTGACTGAATTTTGAAATATTAATTTCTTTAAATATCTGGCTGAAGGTCCCTGTGCTACATGAACAGATGAACTAGATTAGTAAGAATTTCTACTTTAGGGGTATTTAAGTCATATACTACACGCTTAGTGTAATAAAAATACATCGTGGAGCTAGTGTTGTGCGCCTCATGCTCTCCAATTCATCCTATACTATTTCTTCCTCTCTCCTAAACTTTATCAATACCTTTGATTAGTCATGCAGAAGAAAAGATTTTAAGGAAGAGGTTCTGATTAAATCAGTAGTCAAATCTCATTGCTAATTCTTTATGTAGCTCGCCAGATGGATTCTATGCTCGATGATGGATTTTTACCATAAGCAAATTTTGCTATAGAACCTCAGAGCTCTTTCTTAGTCATTGCAAGTGTTGGTCATGGTCATATAATAAAGACAAACGGTTGTGGTTCATCAAATGCTCTCCCTGTAAAATTGAGGGAATTAAGAGATTAACACTTTGCTAACGCCAAGAATTTCATATTTGTAATAAAATGTTTATATAAAGAAGTAAGTGAGCATTGTGTTTGCGGACCGAGTTAAGTCCAGATTGAGGTATATTTTGGGTGTACTTGAGGTCTTCTCTATTGTATTTGGGTGATTTTCTGTTAAACAATGTATGTACTTGAAGTATATTTTATTGTTTTGGAATCTTGGAAAATTATTTGGGAGTATTGGTCTATTTAATTTTGGATTCTCCTCGTGTATACATTGAGTGTACACACCCTTGCCCCTGGTTTTGCACTTTAGTGATTGATTTTTCTCCTATCTCAATTGTTCCAGTGTCGAGTTACTTTATGTTCTCACAAGATTTACATTAATTAATTGTGTTTCTTTTTTCAGTTCCATAATGTTCTTTACGGTGACGCCAAAGGTTGGGCGAGGAGAACTTTTTCTTCACTGCATCCATATGTTCCCGGGGTCATGAATCCACATGCTAAAATTGTTCAACAGTGGAATAAGTTTTTTGTCATCTCGTGTTTAGTGGCAGTCTTTTTAGATCCTCTTTTCTTCTTTCTGTTCTCTGTAAAGCAGGTATAAAAGTTTTTGATTGGGAATGATTGACTCATAAAATCTTACTCTCTATTGGTTATGCTTTTATTTTTTTCGAAGTCACTTGCCTTATTTTGTAATTAGTCTCACTTGGCTTAGATGTGGGTTTTTTTTTCTTCCGTTGCTATTGAATTCAGATTATTGATGTCATTTATCTGCTATAAGACTATAATTTAACTAGATCATAATATGCTAAATTTCTGAAAATATTGGCTCGATTGACAAAGTTCTCTAAGCCGATTATAAATTCATTATCTAAATAGTGAAGCTGGGAAAAGGTTTTTCTGGGTTGAGGCCAATGAAATTGGCAGTACTTCCCATCCTGCATGTTCGGTAAATATTCACCTAAAGACTAAGTAGTAAGTAGAACTAATATTCTGGGTAGGAGTTAATTATTGTGTCTCTTTGTTAACTAGATTTACCCTTGTGATCCTTCTGTTTATCATACCTAAGGTGTTTACCCCAGAGATCTTTCGCAGGAGGGTCTCTGATGCTGGTCAAAACTCCAGCACGATCCATAAACTAGCTAATAAACTATATATGAGGCCCATCAGAGCCAATACTTTTCGACTTTATGAATTGAATCAATTTCCACCAATATCAAGGACAGATCTTCGTCTTCCCCAACTAGTTTTGGATAAAAGGCGTAGATATTTTCTTATAAAGAAAATAAAGCAGTAAACAGTGGTGCAGCAGAAATTTATTCATCAAATAAGTAAAGGAATGAAGGGGAAATGAAGGAGATCTTCTACAATGAGGTCCTGAAATCTTTTGTATGCATATATTAACTTCTTTATAAGTCAATCACCAAGTACATACACATTTTTCCCGGATAGAGATAGGTAAGCACATAGAAATTGGTAGCACAATTATTGTTGGAAAACTACTTGAATTACTGTTTCCACATTCATCTGTAGTCAAAATTGGCTTTTCCTATTAATGCTTGTTTTTAGTTTCTGGATTTTATTAAGAGCACTATGGCATTAACTTTACATGCTGTCCTCTTTGGTTACAGGATCACAAATGCATAGTAATTAACTGGACCATGAAAACAGCCTTCGTGGTTTTCAGAAGTATGACTGATTTGATTTACTTATTGCACATGCTTCTTCAGGTAAACCAATCATTCTTTCCCTTTTATGAATCCTTCGATGTTGTTATTATCTGAGTCAGGATTACCTCCAATCTATTAATATTTATAAAAGCACAAAAAGAATCTAATTTGGTCCCTTCAACCAGATTATTTAGGAGAAGAATCTATTATTTAAATAATTAAAAGTACGAAAAGATTTAATTTTTTGTTTATTTTCCAAAAAATCGGAGAAATATTCTTTCTGCCACTTTTCCATCCTTCACTCAACTTTCAAACTATTCCCCATCTATATTCTTACTAGTTACTACCAATCAATTATATATAATTTATTATTAGTTAAATAATATAGTTTTAGAATGTTAATTTCCTTATGAATATCATCTTAAACAATATTAACATAATATTATTGTTACTAAGATATTAGTATAATATAATACAATCACCAACCACATAATTTATTTAATTTAAAATGAAGTATTCCTTCTACTAAAATAATTTACAAAAAAAAAACAATAATATATTCCCTCCGTCTTGTTTTATTTGTCCTAATTGACTTTGACCATATTTAGAATCAAAATTTATTCTCTAAGTTTATTAGATGTAGGCACAAAATATTTTCAAAGTAAACTTATTTGATTTCAAAATTTTTAATACATTTATTTAACTATTAATCTTAAAATTGGTTAATTTGACCATAAAAAGTCAATTAGAACAAATAAAGTCAGACGAAGGGAGTAATAATTTTACAACCAAACTCGTTCTTGGGGATAATGAGCTCATTTGTGATAGTCCCTCTGTCCCATAAAAGATGTTTGAAGAACATTTTTCACACCAATTAAGAAAAAATCAAAGTAAAGAAGAGAGAAGTAATAAGTTCCAATTTTATCCATAATGGACTCCATTTATGCAAATAATGATTCCTTCTTTTTCTTAAAAAGAGTGAACCCTACTTAAGTACTTTGAGGGATAAATAGTATTTAAATAACATTTGAATTGTGTACTTTAGACATCTTTTGGATGACAATTTTTTCTTTGTGCTTTAGACATCTTTTGTGGAACAGAGGGAGTAGTATTTTTTACGTTTTTACTTGATGCTACCCAGGAGCTTGTTTTAGAACTCTATTAAATCCATGCTCTTTTTCCAGGAAGAGAAGTTGTGTTTATTAAAGTTTCTTCACTACCAATTTGATTCTGCTACTGCATAGATTTGTGTATATGCATAATAAACACAACTGTTGTTTTTATTTAACAATTTTAAGATCGTGATTATTAATAATTACGAAAGAGATATAATATGAATTTAAGCACTCTATATATTCTGATCTGTGCCTAGTTTATGTATTTCGTAAGAAATGCATTGATGAATGTACAAACTACAAAGTATGACATGCTTGATTTACATTTTCCCAGTTTAGGCTGGCGTATGTTGCTCCTGAATCTAGAGTGGTGGGTTCCGGAGACTTAGTTGACCATCCAAAAAGAATCGCTCTCCATTATCTCTCAGGATACTTTCTTATTGACGTCTTTGTCGTGTTACCGCTTCCCCAAGTAAGTGTAATACTCATCATCTGTATGCATCATGTGGCTGTCATGCCGAAACCTTAAAATATGTTTTGGTTCTCTTTTTGTCTATTGGAAGGTGGCCTTATTAGTAATAAACTTCCCACTCTATATAGGAGGGAACCCACTAAAAATTCTGTTATGGAGTTAGGTAGCATAAAACTATATAACATGGGGCTCTCTGCTTAGGGACAAGGGTAAACCTTCTGAGGGACAAAGTGATGAACGCTTTCAGGAGAAACAAAAGTACATGTTTTTTGTCCATGGACTTCGTAATGCGAAAAATACTTTCTCGAACGTCTCAAAAATATTTCTTTCCTCCACAGTTCCCGATTCTTGCGTTAGTAGCACAATATACATAATTGTAATGATGGCTTGTAAATGTTATTATAAATGAACATTTGTATGCATAATATATCCTAAATGTACTTGTTCACTTACAATACTGTTCGAAAGTGGTTTTTTACTCTTCTGCATTACACTTCTTTCCATTTTTCCTCAACTTATGAGTATTTACTTATTTGGTTATTATAGATCAAATCGACACGTCACTTGATTTATGTTTGAGCGCATCACTTTACCAAAAATAAGAGAAATCAGATTAACAAGTGAATTTTTAGTAAATCTGAATGGCAGAAATGGATAAATTATTAATGGCAGAAGTATGTTTAGTCATTCTAATATTTGCCGTATTGATCACGTGTTGTAACTTATTTAATAATCTGTTTGTGTTTCTAGGAATTATCATATGATGAATATTTATAGAATTGCAGGAAATTGGAGAAAAGAGTGATGTAGAGGCCAAATCCCTGAAATTGATGTCTGTTCTTTTTTCTTTGTTTTTTTTTTTTTGAAAAAAGAAAAACCTATTTCACTGAATTCATGATCATTTTGCTGATGATTTATAAACGCGGATATAAATTGGTTCCGTCAATTGTGCAGATCCTTATATTGTTGATCCTTCCAAAGTTCATGACATCTTCTGGGGCAAATTATGCAAAAAACTTCTTGAGAGCAGCAATTCTTATCCAGTATATACCCAGGTTGTATAGGGTTCTACCTATGCTTGCTGGTCAGTCTGCAAGTGGTTTCATATTTGAGTCAGCTTGGGCGAATTTTGTCATTAATCTCCTCACGTTTGTTTTGTCTGGCCACGTTGTGGGGTCATGCTGGTATCTCTTTGGGTTACAGGTGGGTGGAAGTTACTTGGGTACTTATTGATCATTGAATTTATGACTAGTTGCTAAAGTACTTTTATGAGGCACCCTTACTGCTGGTATTGCACACAATTGTTTACACAACTGTAGTTTCTCATCTTTGTTTGGCTATGAAAGTAACATGACCCCCTTGTCCAAATTGATAGCCCAACTTTCGTTGTGGAACATTCCAAAACGAGACTCCGGATCTTAAAATTATTATAGGACATCTCATTGTATTTTTAGCAAGTGTTGATGTTTACGTTGATCATATTCAAGTCAGAATATTTTTATAAACATTGACTTTTAAAAGTGGACTCTCATTTTGATACATTTGAGTATTATAATCCCAAATGAATATTAATACTTCAAAATTTGTTGTTCATATGGTATTAATTGTTTCTGAAACAACATTCTCAATACTTCTTACTGATTTTGTGCCCTTGTAACTTCAAAAGAAAATTATTTTTGACCAATTGCATGAATTCTTGGTCTTTCAACTTGTTTTCATTTCACTTGGTCTGCATCTCATTTCATAATAACACTTTTTTTTTCCATTTTTTTATAAATTTTATCTGCTTTTCCTAGAAGAAATGCAATTGGTTGTCATCAAAATTTTTATAATTTTTTTAATTTAAATTCTAAGAGATATTTTGTTTCCTTTTTTATTTTTTTTGGGTTCTATCTATAGTGGAAGGTGATGTTGGCATACTGTTCATACATATCAATTAATATGGTTTAAATTTATTATTGGTTATAGGACCATCAATATTTTCAGGTGGGACTATTTAGTTTTTTTTTTTTTTGAATCTAGTCCATGTATGTCAAGCCATCAATTGCTCTAAAAGAGAAAATTTCTAGAAAATTGTCCAAAAATATATATTATGCTCTAAAACTCTCCATGAGAAATAAACTAAAATGCATCTTATAGTCAGACCAAATAGAGTGCAAGTTCAACAATCTTGTAATTGCTTCTCTACTATACATTTAAAGCAAGCTGCTTAAATTTTATTACCAACAGCGTCTTTGATGTCTCCCTCCCACTGGACAGTTGAGCCAGCATATGGCATTATTCACTCTTTGTATCTTTTTCTTTTTAGTTTCAGTTACCTCTTTATTTGCATTCTTGCCTTTTCCCTGAAACGATGTTCCATATGTTCTACTTTGGTCCTACACCTCTATTACCTTATTGATTAATGTCTACCTTCCACACAGACTTTCATCTTCTAAGGCTCCTAAGTAATAAAGAAAACAAGGTCATGCATTCAAGTCTTGTCACCTTCATTTGGTTCCTTCTCATGTTGTTACTCTATTTGCACTGTGTTTTTGTCTTCTATATTCCCCTAAAATGTCACTATTACATTTATAATATTAGGATGACAATATTGTTGATCAATTCTTCCTAGCTATCTACTTAATAGAAGTTTTTGCAAGTTAAATAAAGTATCCCGGTATGTTAATCCTTGTGTTTCTTGTTTTGTCCAACAACCCGAGCATGATTACGTTTTTTCATGTTTGATGTTTTATATATTCTAGAAGATTAGTAATTTTTTTGGGTTGAAATAGAACTGTGAGTTGTCCTCGAATCTAACATTTATTTTTTCCAAAATATTATTTGTAGAGGGTAAATCAATGTCTTAGAGATGCTTGTCGTGTCTCCGGAATAGATAATTGTATGAAATTCATAGATTGTGGACAAGGGAACGAAGTTGAGAGATTCAAAGGTTATTCACCATCATGGGGAACCTGGAAGGACGATGTTAATGCGAGTGCTTGTTTTGGTGAAGGCAGTTTCGAATATGGAATCTATGTTCAAGCTGTCCAGCTTACCACAAAATCAAACCTAATCACAAGATACGTGTATTCATTGTTTTGGGGGTTCCAGGTATCCTTTATGATTTCTTGATTTTCTATTCTTGTTTCTATTTTCTCTTGTTATATAGGTGTCAGAGAAGAAAAATAATTTTTATTTTCATAAAAAAACAGTACAAGTGAGAGCAGTCCTTGTTAGTAACTTAGTATACTTATTTTGACATAAAAAACATAGTACACTTATTTTGTATTATCTGTTGGGCAGAACTTAATCCATCATAAGAATTAGTACATCTGATTTTTATTTTTTTGTTGTGAATGCCAGGATCTTCTAAATGCATCAAAGTGAAACTTATTTCACTCAAATAAATATAATGTAACGCCTTTGGAATTTTTACATTCTTTAATACATTTATGCTGGCATTTCTTTTAAGTATTGTTAGGTAATTAGGTTTTGTAGCCTTTCATACACCCGAGGAAGATGAATCTAAATTTGTGCAAGAATAACATGAGGTATATCATAAAAGGGAAAAAAACACAATAAATGATGAAAATGAAGAACAATACGACAAAAGCAACAAGCAACTTAACTTGGTTATGCCAAACCAACCTACATCTTCCGAGGGAATCAACATCACTAGACGTGAAGACCTTATGATGGTGCAATACATAGTTTTGCTTTTGTGTTTATCATACAAACTCAATACCTAAATCCCTTGTATATATATTTTCCAAAATATAAGATCAGTATTGATTTTGAAGTCAACTTAAGACATTTTCAAACTCATAATTAAATTAAGTTCCTTTAATTTTAGTCAGTACAATGATGAATATTACAAACTATCTAAAATGTACTACTCTTTGTAAGATTTTGTCAGGATTAAAAAGGGGTAAAATTGGACATAACTAAATAGTTAATATATTAGAATTAATATATTTTAGTGCACATGTAAACACATGGGAAGGTTGCTATCATGTGAGTGATGGATAAGAAAGTGGTGTAAGTTAGTACGATTTACATTTGATAGCTATATATGTGTAAAAGGAAGAGTATTCCTCAAGTTTTGATGTTATGAATTGTGTGAATGGAATGAAGAGAAGCTTGTTAAGCTTTCTCCTTATTCTCTCTCTCTCTCCTTCCTCACGAACTCGGTGAGCATTCACTGAGTTCCTCTCCTTCTTCCTCTCTTTTTTCTCTAGTTTCTATCTCTGGTTCTCTAAATTCTCTGTTTTCTTCTTATTTTCTGGTTAGACTACGACTAGGGCCTGACAAATTGGTATCAGAGTTCAAGTGCTATCCAAACTCATCATCTTCTTCTTCCTCTAAATCCTTTGTTTTTCTATCTTCAACCTCTGAAATCTTCTCTATCCCAGTTCCAAATTGAAATCTATCTCTTCTACTCTCTTCGACTCTTCAAACACAACCTATAATCAGCCCTAATACATTAGCAACAACTTAGAATCACAACTCCAAAGTAGCAGAAAAAGTCACTTCGGAGGCTCTGTTTTTGCCAAAATTTGCAACTCAGCAAATCTAAGTAATTAGTCACTTGTTTTAGGTAATAATATCTTTTATTCTATTTGTTTCAATCATGTATACATAGCCTATAACATATTTCTCATAAACAACAACACCCAAACATGTTTTAATCCCTACTTTTATTGTTCTTCTCTATCGGGGGAAAAAATTATGATTCTATGTTAAAAGTTTGTTTGATCTGTAATTTCTTGTGTTTACGAGACTCGAATTGCCTTGTGAGCATACTTAGCATATGTTCAAACAATCAAAAGACAAAAAACTTCAAAAATCTAGTCCTTATTTCAATTTTCAACCTATATACAAACAGTTTCAGCTATATTCTTAGTGTTTACACTTGTTACTGCAGTAGTAGTTAGTGTTTATGATAAGTTTTGACTCCTTGGTGTTATAGCTTGTTTTCTGTGCTCATTTACTCTATAAAATTCAACCAAGCTAAAGCTAGTTGAATTTAAATGTTGTTCTATATTGGACACTCAGTTTGTTTCACTGAGGAAGTCTATTTCTTACTCAAAAAGCTACTCAAGCTTATTTACCCTCACTCATGCTTGGAATTAGTTTGCAAACTCAAAATCATAATAGTCTTGTGATTCCTTTTATTTATACTCTGTAAACATGGCTGGTCCTTCACAAATTTTGTAGTAGGATTTTTTGAGTTACAGGGAATACACTAATGAGAAGTTGCATCTCATTGATGGAAACATGAACTACTTCATGGGTGGGATGAATGAGTTGTTGAAGCAAAGAGGCTCAGATAATGAAGGATTTGAGAATCCTTTTGGGAACAAGGAAAGGGGCAAGAGGCCTGTTCATATGGGATAAAGGAGTGATAATGGATTCTTTAGGAACCCTAGGCATACTGAGCAAGAAAGAGCAAAGAGATAGGAAGAAGATGATACTCAATGGAGGAGGAACCAAAATGATGATGAGGGAAGAGAACTTAAGCATCGTAAACTAGTTTTCCATCATTTACTGAGGGAGATGATGCATTTATATGGCTCCTCAAAATATTAGTACAAGTCCTATGTTAATGCAAGGATGGGCTTACATGGAGGGAGTTTGTAAATGACTTTACTGTGAGGTTTAATGAGGCAGATGTGGAGAATATATATGAACAATTCAAGTTGTTGAAGCACGTGGGCACACTGAATTATGATGAGTTTGAGAGGCACAAGGGGAATTATTTGAAAAGTTGCCTCACTTGACTGAGAAATTCTGTGGGGAACTTTGCTGGTGGACTAAAGGATGAAACTAAGAAAATGGTGAAGTTAGTTGACCTTGAGTCACTTTCCCAAGCCTTCAAATAAGCTAAGTTTTATGAAAGCTCTATTCCCGAACCTGCAAACAACTACAATAAGGCCAAAACTCCCTACCTAAACACTCAACGCAGCTCCAAAAAGGACTTCCTTGCACCTATTGCCACCAAAACACCTATGTTCACCTATCCTAGAAAAGATTTTAACAAGCCTAAATCTATTATTGTTGCCTAAAGAGATGAGAGCAAGGCTAAGGGTCTCTGTTTCTACTGTGATGAGAAATATACAATGGGATGTCAGTGTAAAGCTCCCCAGAATTTCATTATTACTTGTGAGGATTGCCAGGACTATGAAGACTACATTGGTCCTCCTGTGTTTGATGAAGAACCAGAACAAATTATATCAAAGTCAGAAGATGATGCCACATAAGCAAGAGTAATCGAATCAGCATCCACAACAGAAGGAATCAACATACGGAGTTAGCTTAGCATTCGAGGACGACACTCACTTCCACCACTGGATCTCGAAACCGAATCTTTCACCAACTCTCCAAAACACCACCAGTAAAGGTAGAACTTGCTAGGGAAGGGAGTCGGGAAAATGCAGAAGAAACAGCTGCCCTATGTAACCTGAAACTTAAGGGAAAAGCCAAAGGTGAACAAACTCTTATTCTCAAAGGAAAAAGTGAAGGAAACAACTAATGATGTTAGTAGACAGTGGGAGTACCTTAAATCTTCTAAGTAAAGAAGCTGCAGGGCTATTGTCATTACCCTTCCTAATGGAGAGGAACTCTAGAGCAGCACATGGTGCCTTGAGTGTAAATGGGACATTGACAACCACAATTTCAGCACACCCATGTGGGTTATTAATTTACAGCAACAGCAACATGATGCCATCTTGGGGACTACATGGATGAAGCAACTGGGGGCAGTACATTTCAATTATAATAAACTTTTCATGAGTTTTCTGCACAATGGGAAAGCGATACAGCTGCAAGGGATAAAGAAGCCACACATAAATCTTCTAGCTTGCAACTACCTAACAATAGCTCAACTAGCTTGGTTGTCCCAAATAGTTGAAAATTATGAAGGGGATACTAATATTTCCCAAGTGAGCTAAATTAGCAACTACAAAAATGGGGCCACATGAGTTTGAATTAGTCCATGGATTGTTGAAGTACAGAGGGAAGTGGGTATTAGGATTTCAAGGACAGTTGAGAAGGCAATTATTTGAAGAACTTCGTGAGAAAGAAGTAGGGGGTCATTAAGGGGTAAGGGCCATCTTAGAAGGATAGAACAATATTTCTATTGGTAGGGATGAAGAATGATATCACAAAGTGGGTGGCTGAGTGTTTATCAATTTTCTAAACATGAAAATGTGAAAAGCCCTGGGCTGCCACAACCATTACCCATCCTTAATCAGCCTTAGACGGACATAACTATGTATTTCATCAGTGGACTTCCTAACTACAAAGGCTATGAAATTATTTGGGTTTTTACTGATAGGTATAGTAAGAGCTCTCATTTCTTACCTCTCAGTCATCCTATATCAACAAAGATCTTATCCCAGTTGTTTTTTGAGAACCTCTTTAAGCTTCATGGCCTTCCTAGTTTAACTGTGATAGGGATCCTATATTTTTGAATGATTTCTGACAAACACTATTTAAACTTGCACGAACAAGACTCCACATCAATACTTCTTATCATCCTCAAAGTGATGGGAGCATTGAAAAATAAATCAATGTTTGGAGAAATACCTGATAAGCATGTGCATCCATTCACCAAAACAATGGAACTCTTGGCTACCTGTAACAGAGTGGTGGTTTAATAACACTTTTCACACTTCTCTACAAATAATCTGCTAAAAGATTCTCTATCGTCATGAACCTATACACCTGAGCATTCCCTCAAAATTTGGTACCAACATTGCAGCACTAGAGGACATTCTTGCAGAGAAACAACAACAGTTGGAAATTCTCAAGGGGAACTTAGCCAAGGCACAACAAAGAATCAATAGCCATGTTGATAAAGGAAGAACTGAAAGGGTTTTTGAGGTTGGTAATTGGGTATACCTGAAGCTACAACCTTATAGGTAGAGTTCAGTTTCAATGAGAAAGAATATGAAACTAGCCACAAAATTTTATGAACCTTTTAAAATTTTGGAAAAATATGGGGCCATTGCATATAAACTAGAGCTTCCAAGCACTTCATACAACCCACCTTTCATGTCTCACAACTAAAAAGGCATTTGGGGGCAGCTCAAATCAACACACAACTAACATAGGTTGATCAAAAAGGCAAATTTGATGTTGGACCTCTCAGAACATTAAAACAAAGGAAGGTTTATAAAGGGAACGAGGTCATATACCAGTATTTGGTACAATGGAAATATTGCAACTTGGAAGAAGTTACCTGGGAAGATGAAGAACTCCAGACTTGATACTTCATTCAGGAGGACATGAAATATCTTAAAGGGTAGGGAATGTTAGGATTACAAAGGAAAGGATAAAACTGGGCATAACTAAAATAGTTAATATATTCTATAATTAGTATATTTTAGTGCACATGTAAGCACATGGGGAGGTTGTTATCATGTGAGTGATGAATAAGAAAGTGGTGTAAGTTAGTAGGATTTTACTTTTCAGCATTTGATAGCTATATATATGTGTAAAGGGAAGAGTATTCCCCAAGTTTTGATGTTATGAATAGAGTGAATGAAATGAAGAGAAGCTTGTTAAGCTTTCTCCTTATTTTCTCTCTCTTCTTCCTCATGAACTCAGTAAACATTCACTGTTCCTCTCCTTCTTCCTCTCTTTTTCTCTCCAATTTTTATCTCTGGTTCTCTCTAAATTCTCTGTTTTCTTCGTATTTTCTGGTTAGGCTACAACTAGGGCCCGACATATTTATTATTTCATAATTTTTAATGAATCATCTCTCAAATTGACTTTCAAAAGTCAAAATGATCTTATAATTTGAAATAGAGGTATTACATATTTATTTATTTATTATTATTTAATAAGTTAATATATAAATAGACATATATATTTTTTTATTATTACTTCATTGGTTCCACAAAAAGAGTCTCATTTTACGATAATATAATAATCCCTTCGTCCCATAATTATTGTAACACATTCCTTTTTTGAAGTCCTAAAAAATTGCAACACTTTCTTTTTGAGTAACTTTTGTAAAGTTAGATGATCAATTTACCCATAATCATATCAACTTTATCATTTAAATGTACAGTAGGTTCCCTCCATTAACTAAAAGTGTTGTGGTTCACATCCGTGGATTATTATTGGCCACACAATTTATAGGGGCTAATTAGGAAATCCTATAAGATTTTGAATTTTTTTTTAAAATTATGCAAAAAGTTGTGTTCAATAATTGTGGGATGGAGGGAGTACCCTCTTCCACAAAAAGAATCCTATTTTTTGATATTATTATTCTTATTATTCTCTCCGTTTCACAAAAAAAAATCTCTTTTTTTGATATTATTATGATTATTATTACTCCTCCCTTTGTCCCACAAAATGAATCCCACTATTATTGTATACAGTTTCATACAAAATGGAGGGAGTATTGATAAGTTAGTCACATATAATACATTTGTACAAAGATAATTGGCTATTCGGCAATGTTAAAAATAAAATGACATTGGTCGGCAGTACATATCGGAAAGTGGAAGAGTAAGAATGAGAAAAAGAAAGACTGAGAAAGTGGAAAAGGAAGACTGAGAAAGAGGAAGACGAAGACTGAAAAAGAGATACACAATAGATTCTCCATTACGTCATTATTTTGTCTTGATTTCTTCATTTACTATTATTTCACCTTGATTTCTCCTCTACACCGTTATTTATCCTCATTATGGCAAAACTTTGCCATACACATCCGTGACATTGATAATGCTTAAATTACAATTCTTAACTCGTTAACGGAGTGGTGCCTTAGGCAACTCAGGCTATTTCTTTGAACCATGTTGAAGCCCAAGCATAGCTAAATAACTGTTTGTCTAAAGCCAAGTCACTGCTTGCTTATAGCGTAGTTCTCAAATCAAAACTGGAACCTCAACCCAATCATTAGTCTTTCGTACTTCCCCCCAAAATCAGTCTGTTTTACAATTTTAGTTACTAAAATTTTGGAAGAATGCTTATTTCTTTAATCAGTAATGTGGAATGACGGAATACCTCAATCTAAAAAGTAAATTTTGTTTTCTCTGCATTTCTTATTCTGCACACTACAACAAAGGAGCCCATCCAATTGGGATGGAAGGAGTAATTGCATTTTGTGAATTTATTTCATTTTAATGAACAATAAGCTAGACGTGCTTCCTATTGAGACAATTTACCTTTGTGGTGATTTTTACGAAGCAAATTAGTACACTGGCTGGAAATCAGACCCCGAGTTTCTATGTTTGGGAAGTTCTTTTCACTATGGCCATCATTGGTCTGGGCCTTTTGCTTTTCGCTCTTCTCATTGGAAATATGCAAAACTTTCTCCAAGCTCTTGGACGCAGGTAAAAACTTTTATTGACAATCAGTTTATAATAAGACTGTTGACTGGAATATGCTTTGTATTTAGAGCATGTAAATATTTATTAGTCGTCTCATCTTCTTAAACTCTCCATTTTCTCTCTGAAAACTGATTGGCCATCGAACTATACGCTCCGACTTTTCTTTATGAAATAATATTTACTCTAAACGTTGTTTAGTTATTATATGGAAGTGCTCTTTACATGACGTATAATTCCAACTACAAAACCTGTCTAATCCTCTCATCAGCATTAATAGTCCTTGACCAATAAAAATACCTGACCAGGCTTCTTTTTTTTGAGGGGGTGGGGGGGTGGGGGAGAGGGGGGAATACCTGACCAGGAAAAAAAAAGACCTTGTCAAACAAAGTAGAGGTTTGGTATTACAATACTATATTTTCAGATATACTATAAGGCCAAGGGCTTTGGTAATTACACTACTATATTTAATAATGCTTTTTCGTTTGTCCCTAATAAAAAATCATATTTCACACATCCTCCCAATCATTTGGTTTGTGTCTTGAGGTCTCTGAATACTTCCTCTGTATGTTTTTACTGTCCTTGCAATCTAAATATCTCATCCAGCTAATTTGAAGTAAAATCTACTGAATGAGCTACTCTGTTACTAAACCTACTACATGAACAAGAAACACATTCATGTGGAGTGCATATGATCTGACACTTAATTTATCAATGGAATGCTTCCATCCTTCCTGTTACCTGGATCACATGAATATAAAATAGTTCATAATTTTTTGTTCATCCTGTTTACAACTTACAAGAAATTAGGGCTTGTACACCGTAAAGATCGTCTCTAAAATTTGTGCAAGTTGAGTTCTTTGTCCTTAAATGTAAAATACCATCCATTAGTGTATTATTGTTTTTCCTCTTTTAGGAGGTTGGAAATGTCTCTAAGGCGTCGGGATGTTGAGCAGTGGATGAGCCATCGACGTTTGCCAGAGGAACTTAGAAGGTATCACTTCTTATTTTCTTCTGTTTTTTCTTTTCCTTTCCTCAATTTAATTATTCTATATACCGTTGTTCATTGAAATCTACCTCCAACTTCTTAAATTTTCCATGTTCTTCTTAACATTAGAATTTTATATATCTATTCTATACTCTGATGCTATCTCGCTTTCCATGCTGAGAAATTGAATTGTTTAATCCATGTATAGTTCAGAATCAGTCTTATCTAGTTCAGATTTAACTGAGTTGCATTTGGATTGGTTACTGTGATGCTTAGTTCAGTGGCTTCAGCCTAATGATGTTTCTTGGTGTATAACTGATTTGTTATGTGATTATTTGTTTAATACACTTCACTTTGAGTAGCTTCTATGGTACTTACAAAATAAATTTATGTCGAGCAATCAAATTTAGTCACCTTGGAGTCCACTACTTAGCCAATGAGCTACGCTCTGTCAGTACTTGGCTTTAGATTCAAAGCTTCTTTAGTTGGATCCCCACAATATTCTTTTTCTTCTTCGAATTTATGTTCTAAAGTGATTTTTGTGTAAGAGGATTTGAGATGCAGTGTTAAACCTGATAATATATTTACCGGGTTAAATAATTTTTAGTTATTGAACTGAGCTCCGATTTACATTTGCATCATTAAACTCAATTTTTTTACGGTCAACTCAGTGAATTCTCAATTTTTACAAAAATAATTAAAACCGTCAAGCTAGTTAAGTTTCTAATGGCAAAACTATGTGGAAGTGTCTACTCAAATTTTTTTTAGCTGTGTAGTTTTTGTGGACAAGAAGCATGACTGCATGATCATGCCAACCTGTATAACTAGAAAACTTCATCAGAATAAAATGCAATGCTTCTCAATATGATTCAGGTTTAACATGTTGATCTTGAAGGATTAATTTAATTATTTGCTTCAGGTGAAATATTTTGTCCTTCTATCAATCTAGTTGTATAAAATTGTTGAGGATTAATTTGACTATAACGTATCTCTTGGTGTAGTTACAATTACTGAATGCATGTTCACATAGAATGTGCCGTTCTATGGAAGTTGACCTGTATAAGTGCTCCACAATGCAGGCAAGTCCGCCAATCAGAACGTTACAATTGGGCTGCCACCAGAGGGGTAAATGAAGTGATGCTATTGGAGAATTTGCCTGAAGATCTTCAAAGAGATATACGTCGGCACCTCTTCAAATTTGTCAAAACAGTGAGCTTAAATCTGGTATTTTATAATAATCTATGAGTTCTTATGGTGGATCATCCTTATTGCTCACAAATATGAGAGTAATCTTGGATACACTAGGTGAATTGCCTCCCGTCTCTCCTGTTAAGGTTAGAGAGCAAAACTTAGGACCTCTACCATGCAACATTAATGTGGGATTTTACTCAAAATATTCAAAATTGTTTTTGTTCTCTCATCAAATGGGCTTGTATTCTCACCCATAGAGTGCGAGATTTACTGGAATTCTTGATGTTGATTATGTAATTTGTTTGTACTAGTACTGATATCCCTCCAAAGTAGGGGTGTTAAAAAAAATGACTGGAGCCTATGCATTTTGTGTTACTCATAATCAATTATTTAGTTCACTAGACCTTCTTAAGGAAAATAAATTAGGATATACGAAACATAGTACTTTATGAAGGTAAGCAAGTGGTTTATAGATAAGTAAAATGTGGTTTATATTAGAATGAAGTTTCCGCTTCAAGACAAGCTGAATTTTCAAAGCTTTATACTTGTCTTTTCAACCACCTCATAATGAAATAAATTTATTGACATCATACATATGTGGCTTTTTATTATATGGAATAAATAATTTATGCATAAACATATGTAAGGTATCATCAAAACTTCTTAGTATATCTATGTTTTTCACCCTTTGGTTGTCACTGCAATTGTATTGTGTTTTAGATTTGATAGGCAAGATTGTGCTACATATCTGTACAATATGTTGGTCATTCAGCTCGAAGGGCTCAATTTCTCCGAGTATTTGTGATGATTCCCATTTTCTCTCACAATCTTTTTATGCATTATATATAATATTTGCTCCATTCTTTTATAGCTTATTCTTCAAAAGCAATTGGTAACTTAACATTGTATTAGACTATGGTCTGTAAGGTCTTGAAAGTTTTCTGGATATCATTTGATTTCCCTATCACGTTGATACAGTTTATACTTCGTAATGTTAGTGCAGTTGGTGCACTTTGGTTTACCTCTTTATATGAAAGCAAGAGTTGCACATACGATTGTTAAAGCATGATGTATATAGATCGGATTCTCTAACATCTTAAGATTTAGAGCTACTAGTGACCTATGTGGAATCGAGCTTAGTTTTGCAAGTTCTTGAGCAGAAATCCTTCCTCTTTCTGTGGCTCCCCTGATTCTGTTAATACATTATACTTGTTTTTAGTTTGTGCATTATAAGGCACCTTGTCTTTTCACCAAATGGCTTTAACTGATAAAATACTAATAGTGTGTTAGGAAATATTGGATCCATCGTCTGATGTATTCATGTCTTAGAGCACGCTTGAAGGTATAACTTGCTTCTACCATATGAAGAATATCATATTATTTTATCGTCGTCTCTACATCTTAAAACGGACTCTGTACCTATTGAAAAGACATTAGATAGTTTGTTTTTTTCTCCTTCAAGTAGTTTTCTGCTCGTTCGGCTTCTTTAGAAGGGTTTATTGTAAAGCTACTGATCGCTGATTCTCAAAAAACTCAAAACCCATGATTAATCATAGGTTCCCCCCACTCTACCCCTCTACCCCTCTACCCCTTACCAAGGCCCATTCTCTAAGATCAGTACTTTGTGCAATATGAATAGCTTGACTTATTCTCAACTAGTTTTGCATTGTGAATCATGTGTGCTTGGTCAATGGAGTGTTTGTATAGGACCACTTTTTGGGGCATTTGAAAAGAAAGAAGAATAAGTTGATTTAATTTTTAGGGGTGTCTGTCTTTGTTATGCAACACTAGGATTTTCTGGGATGGGTATCTCTTCATATTCATCTTCTTAGGGATGAAGTACTAACCTTTAATTTCTTTATTATTGTCTTAGTTTTATTCTAATTTGCATTTGGTCCTGGCAGTTGGTTGGTCTAGATGAGTAGCACTATCCGATATCCATGGTGATTTGAAGGATTTGTATATATTTCGTTATTTTCTTTCTGGTGGATTAGTTATCCCCCTTGGCTGCATTCTCTTCTTCTTGTTTTATCTAATAAAATCAATATTTTACATTTTCAGGTTCGAATCTTTGCTCTGATGGATGAACCCATCTTAGATGCCATATGCGAGAGACTCAGACAAAAAACATATATCAAAGGAAGCAGAATTTTAGTTCGTGGTGGTCTCATTGATAAGATGGTTTTCATTGTTCGAGGGAAGCTTGAGAGCATTGGAGAAGATATGAATATAGTTCCCTTGTCTGAAGGGGATGTTTGCGGCGAAGAACTTCTCACATGGTGCCTTGAGCATTCTTCTGTAAATAGAGGTACAAGGGCATTTCTTGAATTTCCGTTAAAGTCTTCTTGATGGCATATGATCATTGTTGTGTGACTGATCTTGAACCTTGCTGAATTTTGTAATGTTTATTTACAGGTCAAGTGATTCAAAGTATAGCTAAAACTAGTTTTAAGTAATATTTTCATATCAAATAGAACAGCTGAACAGGAAATATGATCAGCTTCTGTTGCATTTGCATTTTAAACCAAACAGAACCAACTGTTGGAAAGAAACTTCACCATGTAAGCTTTTGTAACACAAAATCTCAGCCTACATAATCCTAGAAGAAGTCTCTTTTTACCAAATAGCAGAGGCTTTCTCAGTAGATTAAAATAAGCTACAAACACTCTTGGTCAATGCATCATTGGGCTCTGGATAGTATTGCATTTTCTTGAATTACACTGATTTCAATTTAAGATGGCCATATATACACTAATGGTTTTCCATATGTATGTACAAATGTTCCTTGCAGATGGAACAAAAATCCGGATTCCAGGACCCAGATTGCTAAGCAATAGGATGGCGAAATGCTCAACAAATGTAGAAGCATTTACACTCCGAGCTGCAGACCTCGAGGAAGTCACCAGTCTTTTTTCTAGATTTTTGAGGAATCCTCGGGTTCAAGGCGCCATTAGGTAATTTCAGTCAAAAAAAATTCGTTCGTGTTTCATGAAAGCACTTATGGAATTTGAAATAATTCAAATACCAGCTAAAAGTTTTGTGAACTGTTCCTTCAATAGCACCTTCAAATTTTCAAGGTCCTCTTGAACATCCTGAAACTCATACCTCAAACTTACATTCCAGATCTAGCTTTGAAAGAAACACAATGCAGTGGCTTTTAGAAAGACCCCTAAGCTGCGATGTATCTTATCTTGGAACTCCTTCATTTGTCTGTCTAGTTGAGGTTGTGCCGCAACATGTTTCCTGTCACGTGGATGTGTTTACACAGGCCTCTTGTTGCTTTGAGAACATTATACTCTGGAACATCCATAATCTACTATAATACCCAACTCTATCCCAACCAGAGTTGATAGATACTCTTATTGACCCAGTTAACCACGTATTGGTAGCTGTGTTCCCAATGTCCTAATACTACCTAAATATTTCTTTGTCGCCTATATTTGCACAAATATCAATATTCAAACCTAGGATTGGATGCTCAAATATCAAATTTGTACTAAATTATATACACAAAAATCAATTTGTTGATTCAAAAAAAAATCTTCTCTAAAACTTAGTTTTATTGCATTTGGATTCCAAGAGAATTCCTATAAAACTACCATAGCTTACCGCATTTTAGTTATGTAGACCGGTATCGGTTTGCATGGAACCTAGACGAACCTCGTTCCGGGTAACACTGATCTCAACTTCCCATATTCTGATCTAGGGACTTCTGAAGTTCATTGCAATCATATTTTACATAGAAGATAAGCTTCATTTTAATGCATTGATTGCTCATCAGTCCAATTTGTTCGTCTCCGTGAAATATATTGTTTTGTAGTTGCAGACTTTCCAAGCCATATGATTCTATCTTTAACTTTCTTCCTAAATTTCTTTTATTTTCCATCTATTCTACAATAGCAAACTAGGTAGAAGCGCTTTTTTCCAGTTCATCACTTAATCTTCCGTCTAAATGTTTAAAACTTTTTCTATGAATTTTTCGTAGTCTAATTTCTGTATGTTCGTTTTAGTCTTCAAAGTAGAAAAAAAATAAAAAAAATTCAGGGTATTAATCCATATTTAGGCCTATATATAATGCTCTACTATGCAGGTACGAATCTCCTTACTGGCGTGGCCTTGCAGCAACTCGGATTCAAGTTGCATGGAGATATAGGAAGAAACGGCTAAGTCGTGCAGCAACCTCCAGTCCTGAAGCCATCAAGAACCTGATTAGCTATTAGTAATCTTATATAGTTTATAAGTGTATTATATTTGAGTGTAGCTTTTTTACCTATATAAATAATATGTGTAATATAAACAAATTCAATGTGACGCTCCCAAAATAGGTATACATTATCCATCTTGAGTCGTCAAATACATGGTACAGGATACAAATACAACTTAATTATACAACTATCGTGTAAAATACGACAAAACATAAACTGAGAGTTTAAATAAAAATATTGCCTTCTAGACAATATTCACTCTCAATGGAGTCCTCATAGACAGTATACAAACTCAAATTCAGTCCTCATTATATTTATTATCACACTATTTAACAGAATAGTGAGGACTACTAATACTATCATCTGGACTGTCAATCTGTTCTCCGACTTGTCCAAGCTATATTCTCATTTTCTGAAGAGAACAGTGAAGGAAAGGGTGAGCTCAACTAGCTCAGTAAGAAATATTATGACTAAGATAATGCAGGATAAATTATCATTAGCCTTCAACAATGTTAAACTGATAAAATACAATAGACATCAAGTTTAACTGCAGCGAAATAAGCAATCCATTAAAAGAGTCAAGTAGAGAATAAAATTTACTATTTTTATGATTTAAAACGTTTTCATCACTTTTATCGCTGAGACTTGGCTTAATAAATAATCCACATTATCCCTGCACTACGACCAAGGATATTCATTAGGGTCACGACCACAAATTATCTATACATTACGGGCCAAGGATATTCGTGTATTCATCAATGGTCATGATCATGCCAAGAACTGTCCATCAATGCACTACGGGTCAATGAGGACTTTTATCACATCATTTGTAACATTACGGTCATGATTATACCGAATAATCCTTGGTCATAATCATACCAAGTTCATCTATGCACTATAGGCCACAGATGACTTTCAAAAAAAATATAAACATGAGGATGATGACAATGATATAAAAATTCAATAAAACAAGTTCAAGAATTAGTTTATCCAAAAACTAATAACATCCAAATTGTCAACATGATACTTCTTTGTAGAGTAAAATTCAAGAATGCTCAGAAGAATATTTTCATGAAAAGATACTGGATGAAGCGCAAATATCAAGGATATTCCACTAATTTCATGGAGTATAGAAGTTAAAACTTTAACCAACTGAGTATAATAAATAATGGAATAATAAAAGAAATCACCAGGCATGTGATAGATAGCACATGTAGGTTATTCCAACAAAATAATAAATATGGAATCAGGTCCGGCGTAAACGCACAGACATGATATTTTGACATAATAATAAATGCGGAATAATAAATAATGGAATCAGGTCCGGCGTAAAACGCATAGACAGGATATTCCGACAGAATAATAAATATGGAATAATAAATAATGGAACCAGGTCAGGCAAAATTCGCACCGACAGGATATTCCGACAGAATAATAAAGAACGGAATAATAGAAGAATTTCACCACGTATGCGGTACTTCGCATAAACAGGTTATTCCAACATAATAATATAGAATGGAATAACAGAGGGATTTCACCAAGTATAGGGTATGTCGCGTATACAGGTTATTCCAACATAATAATAAAGAATGGAATAACATAAGGATTTCACCAAGTATAGGGTATGTCACTTATACATGTTATGTACAGGGTATGCCACGTATACAGGTTATTCCAACAGAAGAATAAAGAATGGAATAACAGAAGTTCTCTTCATAAATAAGAAATAATAACACCCCTTACCGTAAAAGACACTGGATATCGAAGTAGTAAAGTAGCAGAAAACTCTTCTTCTTTCTCTCTATAATTTCTCTCTCTAGAGTTTCAGTGAATTCGTAAGAAATAATGAAAATGAGCTTTTATTTATAGAAGAATGGATTAAATAGTAACTAATACCTGAACGGTCCAGATTGATTTACTTTTAAACGGACGGTCCGGATTAAAACTTAAAGCAACGGTCCATATTGATTCACTATTAAAACTTTAAACCAGCGATACATACTGATTCACTATTAAAACTTTAAACCAACGATCCATATTGATTTACTAATATAAATTCAACCAACGGTCTGAAAAATTAGCACATCTCCTCATGGAATAATATTGTACCCAAATACCCGAATGCACAATACTATCGTAAATAGTAACTCGTGAATAGTAACTCATGAGTAGTAACTCGTGAATAGTAACTCGTGAATAGTACTCTCACACGAAAAGTGTCCAGAATACCCGATTGAACAATAAACCTCCAGACATCAATTATCATCAGAATAGATGTCGATTTCTACTAACACAAATAATCCCAACATAATGAAACTATCAAATTTCATCTTTAATCAACACGAGTTTATTCATCATTAATATTATAAACTCACAATATTTAACAACCAGGTTGTTCCCAAGAAAAAGGGGATTTTCTAATAAGGATTTCTCTCTATTGACGCGCAATTAGGTGACCAAACCTCTCCTTGACAGAACTTCTAGACATTGTAAATATTGCAATTTAATAATATGAATAATTTTGTCGTCTCAATTATTGATTTAATAATATAACATATTGTGCAGATGACACTGTGATAATAATCGATTCAATAATATGAGAGATATGATGCAGCAATTACTGTAGCAATAATTGAGTATAACTGAGTGACTTCTCACGTAATCATCAATAATCAATACTGTGTGCTACTATGCAACCACGCGTATTACTGTACTTTTACTACCGGGTAGTTCAACAGTTTTAACAGTAATACTTCCGCCGTTATTTTTTATAAAATATTTTTGTCGTTTTCTCAATCCGACAATAATTCCGTTGCGGGGTCCACTAATGATTGTGCCGTCGTACGAATATTCCCCGACACAAAGAATATTCTCCGACAAATCGAATATAATATAACAACTTGCATACTTTGTAAAATTTATAAATACTACCCACAACTATAACATTATCTCAAATCCACACCATAATAAAAAAAATATTTCGAAAAATTTAAATCTTTATTCGTAAAATTTGAGGTCTCACATTCAATGCCTCACCAGCATCATTCCAAATATAAGAGAAATATTGATTTTTTTCAGAAATCGATATGAAAAATTTTTAAATTTTAAATTGGTATGAATTCATTTAATTTTAGATAATATTGTAAGTTATCCAAAAGCATTAGGTTTATTGTTTTAAAATGCAAGTTACTTTTGAATTTGAAGGTGACCAAAATTACTTTAAGAAAGTCTATATCATTCTTGATTTTGGTATAGAGGAAATATAAGCTTTAAAGGAATTTTTTTTTTTGGAAAAAGTTTGAAATATTCTCTATTTTAAATTATTTAAATCATTATTAATTTTTGAAATTCGATTTAAAATATTTTTAAATTTAAAATTGAGATAATTAATAAAAATTACGAAACAATAAGTTATCATGAGTAACTAAAATAAAAAGAACTAACATCAATTATGAATTTAAAAATATCTTAAATTAATTTTAAAAATCAATATTAATTTTATATTTTGCAATGGAGGGAGTATTAAATATGTAAGGAGATGTTTGATTAGCACTTAATGATTGACTGATTCAGTCATTTAGTGCGTTTGTTTCGGGAAAAAAAGTTCGTTTGAATGACTGAATCGGTCAGTCATTCAGACGATTTGGGATGAAGGGCTAAGTTCTATTTTTTTGACTGAATGACGGTTGATTTTTTTTTTTACAATATTAACTATTATATTAAATAAAATTTCAACAATTTTGAATTGGTAAAATAATAAAAACATGTTATTTAGATATTTTAGACATGTCAATTATCAAATAATTTTTTTCACTCAGATTCAAATTCATTTAATTTTTATCAAACACTTCCTAAATCTGGTACAAGCCATATATTACCACTTCCTACAAGCCATATATTACCAAACACTATTTTCTGTTTCTAATTTTTAAAAAATAAAAATATAAACAAAAAAATAAATAAAAATAGTTACCAAACGCGGTCTTAATTTTTATGCATACATTAAAGTAAAATTCAACCATTGCTAAAATTAGGGGCCGTATATCTTCCCCACTCCCACACTTCAGAAACTGGACAGTTGCTAATTAAACCCAATCAAAATACAATTACAGGACTCGTCCAAAACTGATCCGGTTAGTATGAAATTTATTTCTTAATAAGTTGGTCAATTGGCCAATAGAATGTCGACACACATAGAACATCGCCTGAGTATCAGTACTTTATTAATGAATTGACCAACTTAACCAAAAATAAACTTCATGTTAACCACTTCCGTCCAAAACCTCCATTTCCATGAGTCAACAGTTAGAGCAACACTTGGCATGTACCGCGATTTCCGAAGTTTCTCTCTCATCCGACGTCTCTCCATTTTCCCCACAAAAACAATACAATTCCCTCCTCTTCCTTGTGCAGGATCTTTCATCGAAAATCCCGACCACCTCCCTGCGCAATCCTCCATCATTCTAAATCCCACCAACACCCATTTTCTAATCCGATTTTTTACTTCTCTCAGGTGAGAAAATCTGATAGTTTATTGGGTTTTTTTTGATTTCTTATGGTTTAGCTTTAATGAGTTTAAACCATTTTCCCATTCGATTGTTTACTTCTCTCAGGCGAGGAAAACGGGTTGTTTTTGATTTCTTATGGTTTAGCTTGAATGAGTTTCTCCCCATCCGATTTTTTTACTTCTTTCAGATGAGAAAAACTAAAACTTTATTGGGTTGATCTTGATTTGTCATGGTTTAGCTTTATTTGGTTGATTTTGATTCTTATGTTAAATCATTTTAGCACTCGATTTTTATCTTGTAGAGGAAAATTAAAACATCTTTATTGGGTTGATTTTGTGTCTTATTATTTACCTTTAATGGGTTTAAACCATTTTCGCATTCTATTGTTAACTACTCCCAGATGAGAAAAACTAAAACTTAAATTGGTTGATCTTGATTCTTATGTTTTAGCTTTTAATGGGTTGATTTGATTCTTATGTAAATATTTTTTCAGGTCTATTTCTTACTTGTTGAGGAAAACTAAAACTTATTGGGTTGATTTTGATCTTTATGATTTACCTTTAATGGGTTTAAACCATTGTCCCACTCCATTTTTGACTTATCTCAAATTAGAAAAACTATAACTTTTGGGTTGATTTTGATTCTTATGTTAAACCATCTTTGCACCAAGTTTTTTACTTCTAGTGGAAAACTAAAGCTTTTATTGGCTTGATTTTGATTCTTATATTAAACCATTTTTGCACCCAATTTTTCACTTATGAAGGAAAACTAAAACTTTTATTTGGTTGATTTTGATTCTTATGTTAAACCATTTTTGCACCCAATTTCTTACTTCTAGGGGAAAACTAATACTTTATTGAGTTGCTTTTGATTCTTATGGTTTAGCTTTTAATGGGTTTAATTCCTTCCTCTGTTAAAGATTAGGGGAATCCCTGTTTATGGGTTCGGTGGACAATGCGACGGAGGGGAATAAGAAGGATTGTTTACCGGCAGAGGCAAAGAAGATTCTGCAATCTTTGGCTTCTGGTTGGGATGATATAATTGATTCAAATGCATTACAGGTGATCCCACTAAAAGGTGCTATGACCAATGAGGTTTACCAGATTAAGTGGCCGACGAATACAGACCGGTCTAGGAAGGTACTGGTCAGGATTTATGGTGAAGGGGTTGAGGTTTTCTTTGATAGGGATAATGAAATCCGGACATTTGAGCTCATGTCCAAGAAAGGGCAGG
The DNA here is from genome assembly GCA_020205505.1 of Panax japonicus. Classification (NCBI taxonomy): domain Eukaryota; kingdom Viridiplantae; phylum Streptophyta; class Magnoliopsida; order Apiales; family Araliaceae; genus Panax; species Panax japonicus. The sequence goes on along the minus strand of CM035098.1, from coordinate 4,825,758 downwards.
GACCTCGGTTATTGGGTCGGTTCTCTAATGGGCGAATTGAGGAGTTCATTCATGCTCGGGTACGGGTACCTCTATTTCTTTTTCTATTGATGTGTAACATGTATAATGCATTGAACAAATATTTGCTTGTTTTAGTGAAAAATGACAAAATTCCAAGTTGCTGAAAGATTTTGGGGGGATCGGATGATTTTGGTAGGCGTCTTTTTCTTCTTTATCACAACTAACATATAAAATTGTGATCTAAATGTGGAAATAAAGACTCCTATAAGTGTTTGATAGAATGTAAAATAGTGGGTTGTTTTAGAACATCTGTAGAACTATCTTAGTTATGCATGATTTTTGTCCCATACAGTGTCATAACTTTGGTTCAAGTTGACTGTGTATATCAATTGTATCTTTATTTTTCAAATCTTGAAGACCCATTTTCCCTGTTGACTGACATGATTGCAAAGAAAGACACTGTTTAAATTTCTCATGTTAGCATTTCTTTGACTATTTCTGTGAGCATGAACAATGGTTTCATGGCACAGATATCTCTAAATGACGGTTTTTACTGAAAGTTAATATCCTGCACTAATAAATGAACTCAGTCTTTTGGTGTGACCATACTTATTTTTTAGCACATTGAAGTCAACTTTATGGTGCCACCATATTTCTCATTTATTTCACATGTTAGGTGTGACTTAGATGGGTGTCATAAGATTTATTTGAGGCGTACTTACCTAAGAAGCTAGGATTTGCGGTCCGAATCCTAGCAAATATTAGGTGTGACTTACATGGGTGGCATAAGATTCATATGATGAAAACTAACCTAAGAAGCTAGGATTCAGGTCCGAATCTATCAGATTTTAGGTGTGACTTACATGGGTCTCATATGGTAAATATTTTCTTGGGTTTTCCCATTAGCAGCTTAATGCTGGCATGACATCTAAAAGGGTTTACTGCAACCAGCTTGTTCGACTCTTGTTGTCAGTGCAAAAAAGTTTCCTTGAAATCCAAATTATTATTTGTATAGTGGTTTCAAATATTTTTGAAATATCATTGTCTGCAATTATAGCAGTTCAGCATTGCCTAGTTTCTGGTGCTTTTGAAAGTGTAAACAAACTATTGAAGCTTCCATATTGAAAGTGCAAGTAATATATGGGGACTCTTTCTTATGAATTTCAGACACTATCAGCACCTGATATGTGTGATCCAGAGATATCTGCCCTTATAGCAACTAAAACGAAGGAGTTTCATGATCTTGATATGCCTGGTCCAAAGACCGTCTTACTTTGGGACAGGCTTCGGTATGTTGTTTTAAGCCTTTTAGTTTGTTATAGATATTAATTTGGGTTCACCACGCACACGTAATCACGACTATAGTAGTCATAGATTACAATGTCTTAACCTAACTATGAATGATGACTTTCTTTGTGCGTTAGCAATTGGCTTAGTGCGGCCAAAAGTATGTCTTCACCTGAAGAAGCCAAGGCTTTTCGCTTGAATTCCATAGAGCAGGAAATATATGAGTTGGAAAACAGTCTCTGTGGTGATCAACGTATAGGATTCTGCCACAATGATTTACAGTATGGTAACATAATGATTGATGAAGAGACGAGATTGATAACCATAATTGTAAGTAGCATTTTTTAGCTTGTTAACTCATTTAATTTATTGACACATTGAAATTCTATAGGAATCCCTCTTATTTCTTCAGTTCTCCATAATGCATTGCTTGTTTAAATGCTTTTCCAATTTCGGTCTTCCTAGTGCAAGATAAAATCTCATAATAGTCCAAGTTTAACTTTCAAATTGTTCACGCTTTTACACTATATTGATCAACAATGAACTGATGATTATATAGATTCAATATATCTAACTTGATTATTGAATCTTGAACTGAATAATATTTGCATGACATTTTTAATGTGTTTTATCCTATTGGATAGAGGAATCGTATTCCAAAGTAATACAAATATAAATGTGCACAATTAGCTGAAAAGGATAGGAAAGTTAATTGCACGTCTTCAGAGAGTATTGTAAATTGGAATGCTAGCATGCAAAGAGCATAAAACTTGATTATTCAACTCTTTAGAAATAAAGTGCTTGAACTTATTTTCAAAAGCAACGTAGCTGACACCCAGTCCTACAACTGGGACTACAAAAAGCAAAACGAAAGTTATCTAATGTGAATGAAAGATTACATGCACTGCATTTGTTATTATTGTTGAGAATCTACTATTAATTGAGGTGTGAAGATTCCAACAATGAATACTTTCTGTGATGCCTCTTCTCTGCTCTTTCTACTCTCTCCAACCGTTGGGGTGTGCACCGAGTGATCTGGCCTGTTTATTGTGTGATGGTATTTGCAAGAGGAAACCTGTTCCCTTGTCTTTCTTGGTTGGACGGTTTAATGCTCTGGCAGGAGTTAGTTGAGAGATCATGGATTGGGCTTTGAGAGGGTGGAAAGAGCTCGCCAGAATTGGGTTGTTAAGCAAACCAATTCTCACTTTTCAAAGGAGGCTGAAGAGCTTATACATTAGAAATAAAGTAAGAAAATTGTTTTATTACTGAAACTGACACCTACCAAAAAAATTACTCAAATTGATCCTTAAATCATTCCACTACCTGCTTAAGAGTAGGGATGGAAGTCATCATGAATTTATGATATTAACATCATTATTTTCTAAAGATTGATAAAAAAAGATTTTCTTTTGTCGTATCACAATGCATATATTTGCTAGTTGTCTATAGAAAGTTTCTATACATTTATGTAATAATAATGTGTGCATACATAGTTTTATTTTGTTTTTCAAATCTTCATATTGTTTATTTTCTAAAATTGGGTGTCAATTCTCAAATCCAAAGACTAGCTGACTATGTAGGAGTTCTTAGTTTGATGTTGGAGACAAGTGCCTATACAGGAACATCTTGGAGAGAGAGATGGTGGAAAATTGCAGATTTTTTGGAGAGGAAGAGGTCAACATCTTAGATTTGGGTTCACACAACTGCGCAGGAGTTTCTTGTGCTTGATTCAGGTTAACCCTCCAATGTCTGAGTGACTTCCACTTCACAACCAGAAAGATTGGTGGATATACACAAAAGCATATAGACAAACACATACACAGACATTTGCATTGCGAAAATTTAGGGATTTGAGATGATCTTTAGCTATATAGCTAAGGATCTAGAGTATGTGCATACATATATTCACACATGCGTACACATTTATGTATCCAAGACATTAGATATTTGGCTAATTTTCATTTATAAATGTGTGAAAGCGGGTTGTTTCGAACAAATTTATGGTTACATCCTCGGCTAACATCCGTCACGACATGTGACTTTGTTAGACAATATAAAAAGAACAAGGAAGTTCATAACAAATTTCAAAATGAGAGGGTAATGGCAGGTCAGTTTAGGTTCCCTTTTATATTTATAGGTGACCAATTGACTCATCTGATTGTCTTGCTGGCCTCACCTTTTCTCTGTTTTCTGAGAAAAATCCGTTAGGTTTTGCTTCTTAGAAGTCTGATACCAAGCTATTCCTCTCACGAAAAAGAAGAATGAAGAAAACTCTTCCACCACTTCAAAAAAAAAAGGAACCAAAAATTAAAGAGTGAAAAAATTCCTGATCAGATCAATACATGTGGCGTTATATTGAAAGAGATTCAACTTTTCTGTGTGTTGTCTTCTAGATAATCTTATTGTTTCTTGAATTTCTGTATTAATTCATTTAATTTGAAATTCTTTTCAGGACTATGAGTATGCTTGTTACAACCCTGTTGCTTTTGATATTGCAAACCACTTCTGTGAGATGGCTGCTGATTATCATACAGAAACCCCTCATCTTCTGGACTACAATAAATATCCAGGTGGGTGACTATCATTTCTGTTATTGTTGCTATATATATATATACATATATATCTTTATTGCAATTATCATAACTTAAAGTTGCATTATGAACATTGAGCAATGTTGAATTCTAATAAGCTTTCTTTTGATTAATTATTGGCTACAGATTACAATGAGCGTCGAAGATTTCTGCATGTATATTTGAGTTGTTCAGGTAGTCATCACGTTAGTTAATTTCAAGTAGTAGGAGAATACTCCGGGCAGCTTAGTTTAGTTTATCTGCTAATTAGTTTTGTGTATTTGAACATAATATAGTGAAATAGTTAACCTAATAAAAATGTTTAGGTCTCTGATTTCGGCATTTGTAACTTCTAATATTAAGATTTGTTTTTCTATCAAAAATATATGCAAAACTAAAGCTGTTGATGGCTGCACTTTTTGACTTCTTGTCATTAAAGCTATGTTGCATTAATGTGTAACTTAATAAAATGTGCCAAACCATATTTGCCATTGCAAAGAATATCATGTCATGGTTTATCATAAAGTAATTCTGATTTTGTATCATGAAGTGAAACTTGTATAGAAGCATTTCTTGAATTAAACCTGTGTATGTGTTATATATACAATTGATAGAGCCTTAGAATTTTGTCCGTATCTAAAAATTTTAGATTGTCATGCAGGTGAAGGACCCAGTGATCTGGAAATTGAGCACTTAGTTCAAGAAGTTGAGAAGTATGCTCTTGCAAGTCATCTGTTTTGGGGCTTATGGGGATTTATATCGGTATTGTTCATTATATCATTCCCTACTATCACGATTAGGAGTTCATTGTTCATTGTTACAGAAGAATGCATGCTTGAACTTTCTGTGAACTTCCACTAACTCTTTCATTTTTTCAGGAACATGTTAATGAAATTGACTTTGACTATATGGAATATGCAAGACAGCGGTTTCAACAGTATTGGTCAAGGAAGCCTGAACTTTTGGGTTCTTTTACAGATGCTGTCGCCAATGGTAGTAGCACGTCCTTTATTGAGTTGCATTTTCTTTCTTAGTGAAATGCCTGAATTTTGTGTATATGTAATCGACAAGCTCACAACTCGATTTTTCTAAAATTTGAATTGTTATGATGCCTAGTTTTAGTTATAGATTCAAATCTTTATTCGGAAAAAGTAAGATTAAGATTTTGAAGAGTAAAAGCCATAGGCTTGGTTTGGTCTGTGGATATGGTAAAGAAAAAATAAGTTTTCAATGGATTTTTAATCTCCCTTGGTTTCTCTCGTCGTTAAATTATAATTTGAGCCTACAAAATTGGTAAAATTGCATGCGTAAGGATGACATGTTGGCGTAGCCATGATAAAATTCCTCCCTTCGACGAGTATTTCTTGCATGTTAACCAAACAGAAGAAAATGGATTTGCTTTGTGTTGTTTTTGTCCCTCCATTAAATCCTATGTATCAGCTGGTTAGGATCTGCACTGCTTAGTAGTTAGTACCCGTATTGACTATTTAATCTTACAGATTAACCATTAACTAAAGTGGAATAATTAGTACCCATATTGACTATTTATTTCCATAGTTTTAAAGATCATTATTTCCCATTTTCCGAAATAATTCCAGTTTTCCTATGCAGACAAGTGAGGAGATACAAGACACTGTTGAAGTTTCGCTCCTGCATCTTTGTGTGATTTCTACAAGAATTTGCTCACATGGATTTGAATACCATTTATGTGAGGGGATGTTTGTGGAACTATCAAAATATCAATTGCCCAGACATAAATTGCTTTATTTAAGGAATTGCACAGGTAGATGGATACCATGAAGTTAAAAGTGAAATTTTCATTTTCTCCCATCATTAAGCTAAAAATTGAGATGAAGATAGGCATTTTTATCTCTTCTAGTATAGAGATAAATAAATATGATATGATCACGAATTAGACGGTACTTATTAATTCTAATTAATGTCATCAATTATCCCAAACGATATATAATTTCAGATTTTATTCACTTATTTTAATAATATAATCTTACAAATAAATAAAAATTACTCCCTAGTTTAAGACATTTTTTTTGTCTTCAAAAGGATGGTTAAAATAAGGGGCAAATATGTTATTTAATGATATCCACTAATATATAAATACGGATTCGATTATCATTAAGTTAATTTTATGGTAATTTGGTCAATTGACTAATACATTTATGATAATTTGGTCAATTGACTAATACAGTGCTGACACGCAGAGAAAAAAATTACTTCCTGCCTGCGTATCAACACTATATTAGTCAATTGACCAAAATTAACTTTATGCTAACCACTCCCATATAAATACTCTCTCCATCCCCAAAAAGACACTAAATGTACTATTTTTTTGTTCTCAAAAGTACATAGAGTAAATGATAATTAAGTCATTTGATGGAATTTATTATATAATTTTGTAGAACCTCTAAGATTAAATTTAAAAAATATCTCTTATATCTATTTTTATTTTTTTTTAATATATGTGTAAATCATATTTTATTCATAAGACGAAAAAAATAATTAAAAAATAAAAAAACTCGTCATTTTAATATATTTTTTCCTCTCCCATGCAAATGATAGCCGCCACTTCCAAATCAGTGGGAAAATTAACTCTCCTCCGGCGGCAGGCCTGACCTGGCCTTAACTGTCCTGTATAATTGTCTTTTTGTATATATATCCAAATTACAGTTAAAATATTATATTTTGTAAAAAAAAATTTTAAAATAAATATTATATATTTCTTGAGTCACAATCAAAAATAACAAAATATATATATATATATATATATATATATATCTAATAAAATACAAATAATTTTGAATTTTCCGCTCATTCAATAAATCATCTGGGCCGTCCAAAGTTTGAGATAAATCCCACCGTTCATATATTTATCTAATAAAATACATCTATCTATCTAATAGTCTAATAAATGACTTTAAATTTTTCGTTCACTCAATAAATTATTTTGGTCGTTCAAAGTTTGAGATAAATCATATTGTCTATACAGTGTCAGAGGCACGGGACCCAGCTAATATATATATAAAAATCCAATTTTTCTGTCCAAGAAAGTTGTCTGCGTAGAAGAACTCCTAATAATAACTAGTTTGACTCTCCCTTCATAGAGTAATCCTCTCCCATGCATCCCTTGAATGGTGAGTAAGAATACAATTGGGTTCCACCAAGAATTAAATACAAATATTTCTAAATTAAAATTAGAAAAATATTTTTAAAATGATACTAATTTTTTTAAAAAAATAAGTTAAAAATGTATCTTTAATATTAATTAAAAAATGTTTAAGGGTCGAAAAGGTCATTTAGCGCTTTCACGTTATTAAAAAAAATATAAATACAAATTTGATTAGATTACGCAAGTAGACATGTCATAATTAAATTTAGACATTTTGAAATTGTTTAAAACATCAATGATTTTGATGGAAAAGAAAAAATAGGTTGTATGTTTTTTAATAATTTGACAAGAGTTTCATATATTTTTTAAAATAAAAATATAATTTTAAAACACCAAAAAATGAAGTATATTTTTAGTTTTGGAAGGAAGAGGCCATATATATATATTAGCATTATACATTATTATGAATAAGAGTGTAAATGAATCGAGTCAAGCCGAGTATTGAGTTGTTCAGTTTATAAAATTTATGGAGTATAAAATAATATTTAATTGATATTTGTTTAACTATTGAGTTGAGCGATCTTTAACCGAACGTTTGAACTTTTCGAATTAATATGATCCGAATATAAATAAAAATTATAATTAAAAAAATTTAAATAATTTATTAAAATTTAAAATTTATTTATATTTAAATTATTTATATTTCAAGTCAAGCTTGAATTAAATTTTTAAAACGAGTAAGAAACGAACACTAACCGTTTGGGTGTTAGTTATGAATGGGTTGGGGTTAGCTCTCTTACCATTTATAAAACAACGACAAAAAACTACTTTAATTACTCACCTTCCCTCTCCCTCCTACCCCCATATTTTCTTTTCATTTGCTTTCACACTGCCAAAATCTTCTCTCTTTCTCTCTCTCTATATATATAAACATTATATATATATATATATACACACACACATGTATACTATAAGTGAATCTAAATTTAAGCAGAAATCTCATATTTTCCGGCCGTTACCAATGCCTTCGACCAAAAAAGTGGAAATGGGTATTGTTTTAAGCAGTGTAATACGACCATCACATGCTCAAAAATTAAAATTAAAATTAAATTTATGGGTATAATGGAAATTGAGGATTTACAGAAGCTTGTTGAAGATAAGTGCTACTACTACTGTAACTATCAAAACCACCACAGCACTACTACTTGCTGATGGAGTCCGGCAGCGGCGGCGGAGGTGGTGGTTCTGGCGGCGGCAACCACAACGATGACTCCGATCCTCGCCGGAGGAGGAATCGTTACCACCGCCACACGGCTCATCAGATTCAGAGGCTTGAAGGGTATGGCTCAATTTAGTAGAGCTCCAATTTTTTTTTCCATTTAGTATACTTTTTCTCTTCATAATTCACCATTTAAAAACTTAATGGTGTATTGAATTTCTTTCTTTTTTTACTGTCTAAAATTAGAAATATTTTAAAATTTTTGAGTGAATTCGCGAAATTTTAATATTCAAAATCAAAACGAAATATTTAATTTTAATACAAATAGCTATATCAATTGTAAACTAAATGCAACTGCTACTAATTATAATATTTGGTTTTTAAAAATCCTACACAAAATCATTTAAATTTTGAAATCTAAAAATTTGTAAATTGATTTCATAAATGGATTAATTATTTTTGCAGTATTTGTTAATTGTTTGATGATAATGAAGTTTTTTTGTTTGTTTGTTGTTGATAATGTTTATATGGGAATGAAGAATGTTCAATGAGTGTCCTCATCCGGATGAGAAAACCAGAATGCAGTTAAGCAGAGAGTTGGGTTTGGCCCCTCGCCAGGTTAAGTTTTGGTTTCAAAACAGGCGAACCCAAATGAAGGTTCTTTCTTTTTTACTTTGTTAAGCTTTCTTGTATTTCTGCTTTATTTTCGCTTATGGCCTAATAATGCTGATTGCACTGATTTAGGCACGACATGAACGAGCCAATAATTCTGCACTTTGGGCTGAGAATGATAGGATTCGATGTGAAAACATAGCAATCAGAGAGGCTCTTAAGAATGTAATGTGCCCATCTTGCGGAGGCCATCCTGTTGGAGAGGATTCTTACTTCGATGAGCAAAAATTGCGTATAGAGAATGCCCGTTTAAAAGAAGAGGTTTATAATCCATTATTTTAAAGAATTAAAGTTTGTATATACACGAGCGGTGTTAGGTTTATGAGCGCAACATTAATGAAGCATTTATGTTGGACAATATTTTACTGGCATGTAATGATCCTAATACCACTCGTGTATACAATTTTAATGTATCAAATTTAAACTCTATTTTAAAAGCCTAAGTTTACTCGACTGAAATTAATGCCATGGAATTGGAATTTGAATTTAAGAGTAAGACAGTTGAAAATTTGTTAGTTCTTTTTTCCATCTAATTCCAAGTGAAAAATGCATATTCTCATTTAAACACAATGTGGTAATTTCTGTGTGTGTTTGGCATGATTCACAGCTTGACAGGCTTTCAAGCATTGCTGCCAAGTACATAGGGAGGCCTATTTCACAACTCCCAATCATGCAGCCAATTCATTTACATTCGTTGGATTTATCAATGGCGAGTTTTGGGGGTCTGGCAATGGCTGGTCAGTCGCTTGATCTTGATCTTCTTCCTGGCAGTTCATCAGCCATTCCAAACTTTCCTTTTCAGTCAATGAGGATTACTGAAATGGACAAGTCCCTCATGGCTAATATAGCTAGTAATGCTATGGACGAATTGATTAGGATCTTGCAAAGCAATGAACCTCTCTGGATGAAGTCAACAGCTGATGGTAGAGAAGTTCTTAATCTTGAAAGTTATGAGAGCATTTTTCCAAGAGCTAGAAGCCACTTGAAAAATCCTAATGTTCGGACTGAGGCATCAAGGGATTCGGGCGTTGTGATCATGAATTGTTTGGCATTGGTTGACATGTTTATGGATTCGGTTAGTTTTTTTTATATTTCCTATATTTTTCTATGCCTCAAAAATTGAACTGAAGTCAATGGTTTTTTATTTTCAATTTGCAGAACAAATGGATGGAGCTTTTTCCCACGATCGTCTCTAGGGCAAGAACGATTGAAGTAATATCATCTGGATTGAGGGGCAGCAAAAGTGGCTCATTACAACTGGTAATAATTTGCAATCATCAGTTCTCTTTTTTGTCTATTTTTCAACGGTATCCAATATTTGAAAAGTTACTGTAAATGCAAATGTTCGTCTTGCAGATGTATGAAGAGTTGCAGGTGCTATCTCCATTGGTACCAACTCGGCAATTCTATTTCCTTCGTTTTTGTCAGCAAATTGAGCAAGGTTCATGGGCTTTAGTTGATGTTTCTTATGATCTTCCCCAAGAAAACCATTTTACTTCTCAATGTCGAGCTCACAGGATGCCTTCTGGATGCTTGATTCAAGACCTGTCTAATGGCTACTCCAAGGTCTTAAATTCATTCTAATGTTATCATACTAACTGAGTTTTGCTGCTGTATTTATTTAATTTAGATTGTTTTATTATTATTATAATGAGAAAATAGGTTACTTGGATGGAACACATGGAAATTGAAGATAAAATCCCAATTCATACACTTTATATGGATCACATAAACAGTGGTTTGGCATTTGGAGCCGAAAGATGGCTATCGACTCTTCAAAGAACATGCGAAAGATTTGCTCGTCTAATGGTTTCCAGCACTTCAACTAGTGATCTCGGAGGAGGTAACTCTTGCATGCTTTCCCTTACCTTCAACGCGATATTTTTATTTAGTTATGAAAAAGATTTATACAGGGAGTAATGTCGACTTTTATTGCGAGTAGACTTATAATCAAGTACTCATGTATTTGTATTAATTTACAGACTATGTCATTGTACATACACGCAACAAGAATAGATATGTGGTTTGTCGCAATATATAGGACTCATTTAGTTATGCATCAAGTAATTGAACAAATTTTTTACTTATTTCTTCTAGTTGTTCCATCGCCTGATGGCAAGAGAAGTATGATGAAACTTGCACAGAGAATGGTGAACAATTTTTGTTCAAGCATCAACCCGCCTAACGGTCAGCAATGGACCACATTTTCTGGGACAAACGAGTTTGAAGTACGAGCCACTCTATATAAGTGCACTTATCCTGGCCAGCCCAGCGGCGTGGTTCTTAGTGCAGCCACTACCATTTGGCTACCAATATCTCCCCAAAACGTGTTTAATTTCTTCAGGGATGAAAGAACCCGGCCTCAGGTATGATCTATCACCCATTTAATTTCCTTTTTCTAATGCTAAAAAAATTGTGTCACATGGACTCTTCTAAAATCCAGAAGCACCAGTGTCGACACGACACGGGTATGACCGTACGGGTGTGTTGGACGGTGGAAAATGAAACAAAATGTTCTAAAAAAAGTTGTGTCTGTGTCATGTCCTTCTAAGGTTCCTTCTAGGGGTTGCCGAGTCCATGTAACATAGTAAAAAAGTAAAACTAATCATTCATATTACTGTTATTATTGTCTGATAATCCTTTATTATTTTACTCAGTGGGATGTTCTTGCTGATCACAATCCTGTCCAAGCCATTGCCCACATTGCTAATGGATCTCATCCAGGGAACTGTATCTCTGTTCTCCGGGTAAATTATCATTTAATAATTACTGGCTGATTCATATTTATTTCTTTCATTACTTGTCTTATTGTTGTTGAGTTGTTGGTATGGATATAACTCTGTTGAATTGATTAGCTCTCATTATTGCTCTCCTTATAATAACAACTCCTTATATAGGTACCTGATTGTAAATTATAGTACGTATATGAACTCTGTCCACTCCCTATATTCCAAAAAGAGATTTTGTATACAAAACCTCACTAAACCTGATTATATTTAAGTACTCATATTTCATCATTGATTACGTTGAAGTAAAAGTTCCATGTAATTTAGTTGCATATTTATAGGGATTATGTAGAATGTCCAAAACGAAAATATAGAAATAAATATATAAGATTGCTTGATTGTTCTTTTCTAGTAATCTGAGATTTAATACTAGCCGATACAATATTTATGAACATGTCCATTGCTACCAGTGTTACTCTCTCCGTTCCTTAATATAGGTCGTTTTAGGGTTGTGCACAAGTATTAAGGTAATGATTGTATAACATTAACTATAATATCAATTGTCTATATTGCCTTTGTATTGGAAGAAGAGTTTGTTATTTATTGGACAAAAAATAGTGAGAGAACCAAAGTTACATTTAATACTTGGGGTAATATTGAAAACTAAGCAATTAATGCTTACTTGAAATTCTCAAACGACTTATATTAAGAGACAAAAATATTTCTCTAAAACGACCTATATTAAGGAACGGAGAGGAGTACCATATACTCTCGTAGCACAAGGCGAACCGCGTATTGGTACTTGTGTATTCAAATTTGGAACTCTTACGTAACGTACCTATACTCTAAATTTAGAACCGAAAAATTTCTTAGTTGTTTTACTTATAATTGCACAAATAACAATATTCTAACATGATCAGCCATCACAATTGTACTAAATTATATGTTCAAGCATTCAACTTGCTGATTCAACTAAAAATCTTATAAAACTTAGATTTATTACATTTAGATTCTAAGATATAAAAACTCGTATAAGATACCCTTGCGTATCGCGTACCTATATTGGTTCCACGAAACGAAACAAATCGCATTCCATGTAACACTGATTGCTAATATTTTTTCTCTATTTTTTTAATGCATTAAAAACATGGGGATAAATTTATCTTTTTCAATGACCAGGCTGTAAATACTAGCCAGAACAACATGTTAATACTCCAAGAAAGTTGCATAGACTCATCCAGGCTCCCTTCTTGTGTACTGCCCTGTAGACCTACATGCCATAAACAATGCCATGAGTGGTGAAGATCCCTCATACATCCCCCTCCTGCCTTTGGGCTTCACAATATCGCCTGATGGCCGGCTGGACAATTTACAACAAGCCGACGGAGGAGCGTCGACGAGCGCCACCGGAGGGAGGTCAGCAGGGTCACTTATTACAGTAGTGATCCATATACTAGTGAGCAACTTGCCATCAGCTAAGTTGAGCCCGGAGTCGTTGAATACAGTTACTAACCTTATCGGTAACACTGTCCAACAAATTAAAGCCGCCGTTGAATTGCTCTACTCTTGAATATATCACGACGAACTGATATTTTCATATAAAAATTAATATTTCCACATAATCCCTCTCATATGAATATTGAGTGGGTCCCACCTTCATGTAGAAATATCATTTTAACACGTGAAAATATCAGTTTCCTATATCGATCGTCTGTGTTTGGGGTAGCTGCTACATAAATTTTCTTTAATTCACGTACAGATGAGAGAAAATGAATGCACTATCATCAATAGCTGAAGCTGAGTTATTGCTGCATGCATCTGCTGGACCTCTTTCTTTTCTTCACTGCCAAAATTCATTATCATTTTCAACTACTTCATTTTTATTATTTTTCTTTTATTTTTTTTTTTACAAGCAGTCCTTCAGTTTTTATTCTTTAAATTTCCATTTTGGTTTGGGAGTTGGAGTCAAGAACGCACCACCATATATGATTATCTAGCTCAACACAGCATGAAAATGTATGGTTCGGGTATTGACTTCTGTTCATGGACTCTCTTTTATCTACCTGTGGAATTTTCTCGTCTCTCAGTATGTTGTTATATATGAAGACAAATTTGTATTGATATGTAATACACTGATATGAGGTGTAACGAATAAAAGAGAAATTTTGAATCAATACATATTGATATGAGGTGTAACTAAAAGAGAGATTGAATGAGAAAGAGAGAAATTGCATCTTACTTTTTCTCAATACATATTTATAAGTCTTCCAGCTTCATCATCCATGTGCTGATCAACCTTCTGATCCAAAGCCCACATGTTACCTTTGGTATCTCCATTTTCATTAATTCCTGCCTCACTCGCCATTCAAAGCTCACTGAAACTTAGAAAAAAAATCTTATTATCCTATATTTTCTTTAATTCAGTAGAATTTCTGAAATTTATACGCACATTCAAGTTCATAGCCATAATTGAACTAAATACCTACCCAATATTTAAATTTAAGAGCGGCTTCATGTTTCCACTTCATCATTTTCATATAAGTGGAGCACTAGTGGTACAAACACACACTATAAATAAATCCCTTTATTGTTTCCACCGAACAGAAGATTAATTTCCAAATAAGAACCCCAAAAATTTTATGAATACATCAAATTCATCTAGTTTTAGGCCTCTAAAATTCTAAATGAATTCAGTTAAAAATTGTAATTGTACCAACCTAGTTAACATTTTCAGTCCTGTTCTTCTCCAAGTACCCAATATTCCCTAATATCATCCAAATTATTAAGTTCTCCAATCTTATGACATGACCACTAAAAATCATCTAAATATAGCGTTCAAATAAGGAAGATTTAATAAGAAATCGTAAAAAGAGGAGTGAGATACCAAATAATTGGTTAGTAGAAGCATAAGCGCATCTAGCAGATTTTTCCAAGCAGATTCCCATGGAAAATTTCTTATCAGCCAAAACAGAGCAATTTCCCTTGTGAAAATGGAAACCCAAAAAGGTATTGCAGTTGGAAAAGGAGAAGAAAAGCAATGCTTCAAAAATATTAGTAAACCCGTCACTATAGATAAATTTATAATCATCAAGCCAGAATTAAACATGCTTCAAAATGCTAATGACACAATTGTCAACTATGCAAAGTTAGGATTTATATTTGGACATAATTGAAATAAATAAAGTATAACAAAAAAGAATTCAGCAAAGAATACATACATGCAAATTCACAATTATGTGACATTCAACCAATCGAAACAAACTCTATGCGGCATTATTTCAAACACTTAAAAAGGATCAAGTCAGACAAAGTAAGTAATTGGACATCATTAGCAAATTGACTGGAGCATTAGTATATTGAGTGCATCATTAGCAAATTAAGTGCAACATCCTCTTTGAGGCACTATGGATGTGACTGGCCAACATTAGCAAATTGAGTGCAACATCCTTCAAGGACCATATTCAGTGGCAGAGAGATGCATTTTGATTATGATTCATTCGAGAAAGAATATATCAAAATCATGTATATTTCAGTCATAAATTCATTAACTTTTCTGGTTAAGAGAGTAAATACTATGAAGAAACACATTTCTAGCAGTTTTGTCAAAAAAAACACACAAATATTTTAGCACAAACTCATCTCATCCATTGATATAAAAAATCTAGGACAAAATAAAATTCCCTTAAGAGTACTTCTATCAGAAAAATACTAAAATTAAAATAAGTAGGCTTAATCACATAAAGATTGATTTGCAGCATCAAACCATCAAGTAAAATGTAAGATTATAAGATGGCTTAATATAAGTTGCATGACCAGTCAAATATACCTGTATTTTAGCCGCTGATGTACTATGAAGGTATGGAGCCGCTCAAGTACCTAAAACAATTAATATATGAAAATAAAATCTAAATTGCTATCACGAAGATTAAATAGTGGTGATATCACAAAATAGGATATTTATAACTTTATCTATAATAATAAATCTGGAATATAAATCTTCAAGCCAATAAGTAGAATTAAACAGTGTATAAAAAAGTAGGGGAATGTCAAACCTTGACTTGTTCACGGAGGAAGCTTATATATTCCATTGCCTCGAGGAGGACAGAAGTTATATCCGTCTGCAAGGAACTTAAAAAGCTTTAGAATCAAAAATAAATAATAAATAAACAGTCCCAGCATTTAAGTTTAACCTGGATAAGCAAGTATAAAAAATGTATCGCTATGCTGTTCAAGAGGAATCATCTAAAAGTCATCCCTGCAAAGCATGGTAATTCTAAATATTTTTAACACTATGGTTATCCCAACTTAAACTGACTCGGAAAATTTATAGAAAAACAAATTAACTTAACTTAGCCCACGTACTAAAGGTAAAAGGAAATATAAAAACTCATAAATTATCATAGTCTAAATCAAAATGGGGGAAGTTTGAATTGAATAAGCTTTACGACTATCTCATGTTCTAGCAAATGCAACATGTTGCCTCTTCATGCTGGTGGAAGAAAGCTTCGTCTTTTGTAGGCCTTTTTTTTATTGTTTCTGACAGATTTATAACCCAACCCGGTTCATTCCTAATCTCTTTCACCTTTGACTTGCTAATAAAAAAGAAAGAAGTTAGACTTGATTCAACACTATAAGTTAATAAAGAGAGATAATAATAATTTAAAAAAAAATCATCTGCTAATTTTATTTTTATTCTTTTGATGGGAGCCAATCCTATAATAACACCGAATCAATTTGCAACCAACTTCAGTTTTCCAACTCAAGTTTTAGAACAGCTAGATACTAAACCACCCAATTACCCATGCCATTGATATTATCAGCATCAAGCAAGAACCGTGTTTGCTTGTAACTAAGAAGAAGCATACCAAGATCAAAATCAGTAAAAAAAACAGAAATCTTATTATAGATAGATATGTTTTTTTACTTTTTTTCTTTTTGGTAATTACAAAAGGCACCAACAACTAACTCATTATCCATCGCCAAACAACCTTCTCAAGGGTTTGATATGATGTAAACCAAGCATTCACAAAAACAATTAAAATTAATTTTAGATCCTACCAAACTTTATATATATATATATACCAATACAACTATGTATCAGGAAAACATTGCACTCTCAATATTGCATAAAGGTTACTACAACTTCAAATGCAATATTTATTTTTTGGTATTGCATCAAACATGTATTGTACACTTTTCTAAATGGCCAACTCAAAGTCAAATTAGACCAACAAAGAACAATTTGGGGAGAGGAAACTAACTTCAGATAGCAAAATCAAGTATTTACCGCGTTATCCTCTTCGTCTTGGGCGTCATATGATTCCAGAATGCACTTGCATCATTATGTTTCTATTCTAAATAATCCATATAAAATTAATTCATTCCTCATTTGGCGGAGATTGCAACGAAACTGAGAAGGATTAAAGGAAGAGGAGATCAAAAACGATCCAAAAACACTAAACCATTGTTTTAGTCAACGTATTTCATAGATTCAGTCCCTAACTCAAGTCAGTAACTGTAAGCTAGTTTATATTAATACCTTGTCAAGAGGAACGGAAGCAACTGCATCATGAAGCTCCTTGAATTTGGCAATTATTTGGTCAAGAATTTGATATGCGGAGAGATTAATACAAACATTTAAGCCCTTGATGTCTGAAATATTAAAATTAAACAAAACAAACAATTTTGTTATAGACTCATATTAACACTTTCAAACAAACACTGTGAAGTAAGCAAATAAATTGATTTTTAAGGTAATAAAAGAAAACAAATGAACAAACAGAGAAACACAATCATCAATTAGATGCACTTTAAGTATAGTTTCCAAATATTAAGGTTGTATCTGACAAAGGTAGACAAAATTTTGCTAGTAATACCAGTTTAAATGTTAGCTATGCTTTATACCTGCAGACATAAGTGAATGGAGTACCAAGGCATCCTTCAATAACTCTCTGTCCAGAAAATAAGAGGTACATGTTTCAGTTAAAGAATTTAATCTCTAATAATTAGACCTGGCAAACGGGCGGGCCGGGCTGGGCCGAGAACAAGCCGGGCTGAAATGGCTCGAGTTTTGGTGGACTAAGAATGTGCGGTCTGTGGCCCGGGTTGGCCCGGCCCAGCCTGGGGCTTCTTCCTCTTTTTTTTTGTGCAAAATTTTGTTACACCAAAAATAGTAATATTAAAAAATAATAAAATAATTTATAATAAACAATAATTCTAATTTAAACAAAAAAGGTGTATGCAACGTGTCGTAAAAATTAAAATGCAGTAACGGGTTTAATCTATTTAGAAAGATGGCAGGTTGTGATGGAAGTGCCCCGCATGTTTATAGATTTGTTCACACTGGTTCTTTTCATGTTGCAGTTCAACAATATTATCAATTTACTGTTGTATGGTTACTGTTATACACTAATAAATACATGAAATAAAATATAATACTATATTATAAAGACACACTCACGCTATTTTATAAAAATGAAAAACTATATGTATCAATATTAAGATTATATTTTTTGTATGCTTTTAAAATAATAAATTGTTAATTTAATATTATTGTGCAAGTATGTGTTATTTTACATAATTATATATTACTAAAATAATACACTTTATTTATATAAAAAGTATATAAATAAAGTGTATTATTTAAGTTTTACTTATTATAAATGCACGATTTAAATAAGCATTAATTGTTTAGTTTTATATTATAAATGCACGATTTAAGTTTTACTTTTTTAAGGATAGTAAAATTTGAACAAAGGATATATTAAAGATTGCATTAAAAATAAACAATTGTTGTAGCTCAGTTGATTTAAACTCTTATTTATTTACTTATAAGTCTTGTGTTCAAGCCGGTCCGGCCCGCAGGCTTGGGCCATGTTTGCCGGGCCTACTAATAATAGAAAGAAAGTATCAGATTTTTAATTAATGTTGCCTGTTACTTTCATATACCATTTGAACTCTCTGCCTCTGGAAGCAAACAAACTGGCCCAAAATGGCAACTTATATATTCAGTGTTCGTTCTATATCATTGCCTTAGCAACATATGGCTGCAAATTGCTTAGAAAAATAAAAATAAAAATGCCAAGTTACCTGGGTCTTGCTTGAAACTGAGAACTAAATTAAATACTTATAAACCCTTCTTGCTGCAATAGAAAAACCCTTCTCTGATGACTATTCTTATAGCTCCCACCAAACATTTGAAAAGGGTGCAAGAAAAATAAAGGGGGGAAAAGAGAAAAGAAAAAAGAAAAAAAAAACCAAGAAAAATGACCACCTTTTATATTTTTTCCCTGTAGCTAGAGAAATTAGGTACAGAAACCCCATAGCAACTAAATTAGAAGATCTTAAAATGTCTAAATATGTATACCAAAATCTTAAAGATTACATCTTTGGATCTTATTATGTGAGATTTGAAGATATAATAAACAGAAACAAAGACCTATACCTTAAGCAAGGAACCCAATTTTCATGAACAAAAAACCCAATTCATTTCAGAATAAAGTGAAAAAGGGTTATGATCGGAAAGAAGATACAAACATACGATTGAAGAAGATATGAAGAAACGATTACAAAACCAATCAAAAAACCCTAGGACAGAGATCAATTGAATTGAAAATATAACTACCTTGAGATCTGGTGCGATTTTTGATGCAAGGAAAAGAAAATCTAGCACAAAATGGTGTGAGTTTCTGTCGAGGTGAGAGAATGAGGTTAAGCGAGGGAGAAGAGACGAAGAGACAATTGAATTTAAGAAAGAAGGGAAACAGAACAGGGAAGAGTCGAATTGGAAGATCAATCAAAGCATTATCGCAAGATTAATTTTATTTTTAATCTACATTTAATTGAGTTCACTTACCCCCTGATTTTCAAATTGAATGCCAGTTAATTTTCAAATTAAGTGAGTTGACTCACCCAATTTTCAAATTAAAAGAATCGGTCTTTCTGCCTTTATATATAAGGATTGATTTAGGCCTTAATTTTATAACTTGCAGTAAGTACTAATGAATATTTCTTTTGTAGATAGTTGTGCAGAAAACTAGAAATGCCAATATCAGACCAGTTAGTAGAAAATCAAGAAAAGATTTTCCAATCAAAAGAAAGCAAACAGTGCAGGCTATGTACAGAAAGGGAGATGAAATGGACAGAATAATGATATTAGCAACAAAAGTATTACAGAAATAATATATGTACAAATACCAAAACATTTAAATTAAATTTAAAATACATTTATCCTAATCCTAACAACTTGATAAATATAAAACTATCCTAAATAACATACATATATTATTTCTCTAATAAAAAGTAAAACTAAATTAAGGGGTAGCCAAGAAATAATACTCCCTTGAGCAGCGGCTGAAAGGTACAAAATACAACTATTCTTGTCCTGATTTAGATCCAAAAGGAGAAGTAAAATCTCCACCATTACGCAAATCTCATGAAAGATGGTTGCCAAGACAAGATAGTGGTTGATCGGCGTCACCACTTCCAAAGAGAGGAAATTTTACCATGGCAATGTCAGTATGAGCCTCTAAGCCCAATCGATGCCACCAGAAGTCAATAAGCCGCTATTTCCCATCTCGATCACCAGGAACTTCACAGCATATGCAGTCAAGCAGACCCCAAAGCATTTAGGCATGGCTGACTCTGTGATCACTGGTTTAGAGGAAATAAGATAATCATCAATGTGTTTAATAAAACATGCTGAGAATGTAGTATTACACTAATTTAGGTAAATATTTCATCTCCCTATGTCTTATCTGTTGCGTTTTTATTTTGCTTCCAACAATGCAAGAAAAATGGCATTCAGTGGATTCATATTGATAGAAAGGATTGAATGATCAACCTCAAAATAAACAAAAAATAAATAAAAAATTGAGGACTCAGTTGGGATTCCCCCAAAAAAAGTGATTATTTAAGCTAAAAGAGACTATAAATTAGGGACAAAGAGAATACATGGGTGATATAATAAAACTCGATAAAGTAAACATCATGATGTAAGAAAATATATCAATGAAGATTCAAATTTCAATATATTTTATTTAGCAAAAAAAAGAATTTTCTTATATTTTAGTAGTTAAGGACAATTAAATATATATTACATATTTTTATTTATTATTTACGAAAATCCAGTACTTTAATTTATCTTTGGCCCGTTTGTATTTCAGGCTTATTTCTTAAATTTTCTTAGGATATTTTAATTTTCCTTTTCCGAATAGTCATAGGAAAGTGTTTTCAGATTATTGATCTGTTATCTTAGGGTTAGGGTTTTTGAAGTATTATTTTCCAAATATTGTCAACATTATTATGTTTTCTCTTGGAGAATTCGTTATCCACCCCTGGATTTAAGGTTTTTATCTCGTTGGTGTTAGTACGATAACTAGCTATCAACGATTTTGTAAGAGTGTTAGTCTGAACACTCCAATGCGTCACATCAGCTACTAGCATCAAAATACTAAAAGTTACAATGTATTTGTTCGTATCATAAAGTTGTAAATGTTAACATGTGCCCTCCCAAATATAAGTGTAATTAAAGAAATGCTATCTGAGGTAAAATATACTGATCATAGACCATTCAGACAACAGATCAATTATGATACAGATTTCCATCATCTCAAACAATTCGATTATAACCATATTATAACTGAATCACTGAACGTTATAGGCATGTAGTCCTCAGTAGACTTGTAAGACAAAAAAGCTATAACCATTGTACTTAGAAAACATCCAAAGTTCCAAACCAATACCAAAACCTTATCATAAAAAAATCAAAGACAGCCTAATTTGTCATCCACTGATCGACACAGGTCAAAATGATAGGACAAATAAGTTGATCTGAACATTATTCAAAGAAAATGGTCGAGTATTTGTTAAACGAGAATGAAAATTATAGCAAGTGCATAATATTCATGTTTTTTTCGTAAACTGTGAATTCTCACCTTTCAAAGCCAAAGTGTTAGATGATAGGACAACTATGTCGCTGATGTAAAACACAGACGAAGGAAATTCCCAGATCTACAGAGTGCAGACTCAGGAATTAGAGAGCATGTTGAGTTAACTAGATAGTAAAAACTTAAATTAATCACATTATGCTGTAGAATTTTGACTAAATCATACCATTGTAGCAATAAGAAAGATTTTGAAGTAACTGGAAACTAGGATTGCCAGCACTATATCTTTAGATCTGTGCACAGAGAGCAGATACACAAGCAAAAAAATGACAAATATTTCCTCTGTTAATTAACAATATGCTGAATCAAGAATGATCACAGTATCTCATTCTTCTAATAAATAGTGTGCAATTATTATGCTTTATGAAAGAACATTTACTTAATCATGGCGTAAAAGCATGGTTTCTAGCATGCAAACAGTATACACTTATAAATACTAAACATTTTATTTCTCATAACCTTCAGCTGAAATAGAATCTTGCTCCTGAAAGATGTAAAATTCTACATGACCAATTGAACAAGAAAACATATATGGTGACTTTTGCAATCAATCTTGGTGGTATTGCTAAAAACGTCTTACAAACTTCACCTCTCGATTGGGACTTGTAGCATCTGAATATTCAGCCCCACTCAATTGGTTGACCTCTTTATTTTCACAAAGTTATTCCATATGCCGCTTATTAAAACAAGTTATTCGATAGGCATGGGCTCCTATCATATAAATTTCACTGCTTTAAAAGTTTTCAGCAATTCTAAATGACCTCAATATCCAATTCTTCAAACTTACGGTTTCATTTTGATTTTTTTTATTTGATAGGTCATACCATAGGATATCATTTTAGTAAAACAGAAAACACTACCATAACAAGAACAAAATAAAAGCAATAATAACATCACACTAGTCAAATAAGACAACTGCCTTCCGATATATAGTAAAAAAGGATTCTATATGACATCCCTCTATCAACATGTTAGCATAATCTCCACTGCAAGATTTGCAAAGACCATGCAAAACCTTGACAATAATTTATATTCTCCCCATTAGACTACAACAATCAAATGATCTATTCGGCTTTTGTTCTGCATATCGCTATTCCAGATTCCCATTTCCACTCCAAAGTTTTCAAATTTACACAATCATAACCATTTTGTTGATAAATCAAAATATTCAAACCCTACTCCATATTAATGGGACAAGATGTTGCTACACTAAAAATAAGTCAATCCAATATGCAGGTAGAAG
The DNA here is from genome assembly GCA_020205505.1 of Panax japonicus. Lineage (NCBI taxonomy): Eukaryota > Viridiplantae > Streptophyta > Magnoliopsida > Apiales > Araliaceae > Panax > Panax japonicus. The sequence goes on along the minus strand of CM035098.1, from coordinate 4,802,970 downwards.
TCGGGCCGTATAAATCTTTCAAACCGCACTTAACTTTATGATGTTTAAATTTGTATTTTGAGTTGGTTAAATCTTAGTCATTGTAAAGCAAAGATTCATAAAAGTTCATAGACAATTAATACCATCACAAAGTACAGCAGAGTATTTCCACCTTATGGTTCACACTTAGTAGGAAACCTTTGCAAAATAGCAAGTAGCAACCTTCTAGTGTGTTGTTATCTCTTAACATTTATCTTCGTTTCTGTTTCAATTTATCTTTATTTGGTTAAATGTAAAGTCTGCATCCTATTTACATACCTGGCAATAACATATTCTCCACAGCTTCAAATTACCTACTTGTCACTATTTTCTTAACCTTTTGGTGCCATCAACTTGAATTAAACCATTTTCAAGCATCAATTGGCCTTTTTTATAAAGAAAACAACATTCTTGATGAGTATCTATTATCATGTCCTCAACGAGTACCAGCTCCAAGTTCCTATAGGTGCAGCATATTCTTAGTCGTTTTTATTCTTTATCAATCATGTGTTCCATTTTTTAATTTGAAAATGACAAATCGACATTCAATACTTTTAATCATTTGGTCCAAATCCAACCAAGTCAACAATGTTGGGATGTGATTATTTGGGTCTAGTCATGGTGCAACCCAATCTATTTAATGGTGATGGCCCATATGTAATTTATTGTGACAGTGGAGAGTTCTTATTAAAATAGGATTGTGTTTCCTTATTTGGTGGGATAAGGAGGTTTAATTAGGACTCCTACTGGATTCAGTAGTTATAAGGTGATTCTACAAAAGGAGTCCTTCTCCTAGTTGGATGCGGATGGAGGTGGCTTCTATATATACGGCTACAAGCTAGGATTTGGAAGGGACAACACACAAGAGATACAACACAAATACACAACTTGTACTCCCAATATTATTATAGTGGATTACTCTCTCTCTCCGTGGTTTTTTCCCAATTGGGTTTCCACGTAAATTCTTGTGTTCATATTTATATCTCTTTATTTATGTTTGTGTTTGTGTGAATGTATTTTGTGAGTTTGATATAGTCAATTACTCCATCAACCGTTAGCGCGATTTTGGCCTGCTGTTTTGGTGATTTCGTCAGGCGTACAAAATCAGGCGTTAACATTGGCGCCGTCTGTGGGAAAAAGACACTTGTTCTAGTGTCGATTTAAAATCACCGATTCACCGAATGAGATAAGTGATTCTTTTTTATTAAATTAAATATATGCTTGTACGTGCGTATATATATATTATGCATGTAGTGGTAGTATTCACATGATGCATGTAAAATCTAAACATTAACACTTTGGTCCAGGTGATGATAAATTGATGCTGAGTTACCGCACCAGTAACGAATTCAGCCAGCGCAGAAATAAAAGTTTAAGCTTTTATATCATTGAAGTGCTTTAAAGGTGGCTTCAGTTTCATCATCAACCACAGACTGAATGAAATTCGGAGGATATAAATTCGGAAGATATAAATTCCGCAGATATAAATCCCGCGGATATAAATCCCGCGGATAAAAATCCATAAATCCCGCGGATAAAAATCCAGCGGATAAAAATTCAGCGGATAAAAATCCCGCGGATAAAAATCCCGAGGATAAAAATCCCACGAAGACTTTTTGAATACTCTCCCATTTGTAAGTTCCTTATAAATAAAAGACTGAGGGGCAATGTTGGGATGTGATTATTTGGGTCTAGCCATGGTGCAACCCAATCTATTTAATGGTGATGGTCCATATGTAATTTATTGTGACAGTAGAGAGTACTTACTAAAATAGGATTGTATTTCCTTATTTGGTGGGATAAGGAGGTTTAATTAGGACTCCTACTGGATTCAGTAGTTATAAGGTGATTCTACAAAAGGAGTCTTTCTCCTAGTTGGATACAAAAGGAGTCTTTCTCCTAGTTGGATGCGGATGGAGGTGGCTTCTATATATACGGCTACAAGCTAGGATTTGGAAGGGACAACACACAAGAGATACAACACAAATACACAACTTGTACTCCCAATATTATTATAGTGGATTTCTCTCTCCGTGGTTTTTTCCCAATTGGATTTCCACGTAAATTCTTGTGTTCATATTTATATCTCTTTATTTATGTTTGTGTGAATGTATTTTGTGAGTTTGATATAATCAATTACTCCATCAACCGTTAGCGCGATTTTGGCCTGCTGTTTTGGTGATTTCGTCAGGCGTACAAAATTAGGCGTTAACATTGGCGCCGTCTGTGGGAAAAAGACACTTGTTCTAGTGTCGATTTAAAATCACCGATTCACCGAATGAGATAAGTGATTCTTTTTTATTAAATTAAATATATGCTTGTACGTGCGTATATATATATTATGCATGTAGTGGTAGTATTCACATGATGCATGTAAAATCTAAAAATTAACACTTTGGTCCATGTGATGATAAATTGATGTTGAGTTACCGCACCAGTAACGAATTCAGCCAGCGCAGAAATAAAAGTTTAAGCTTTTATATCATTGAAGTGCTTTAAAGGTGGCTTCAGTTTCATCATCAATCACAGACTGAAAGAAATTCGGAGGATATAAATTCGGAAGATATAAATTCCGCGGATATAAATCCAGCGGATATAAATTCAGCGGATAAAAATTCAGCGGATAAAAATCCAGCGGATAAAAATCCCGAGGATAAAAATCCCGAAGATAAAAATCCCACGAAGACTTTTTGAATACTCTCCCATTTGTAAGTTCCTTATAAATAAAAGACTGAGGGGCAATGTTGGGATGTGATTATTTGGGTCTAGCCATGGTGCAACCCAATCTATTTAATGGTGATGGTCCATATGTAATTTATTGTGACAGTGGAGAGTCCTTATTAAAATAGGATTGTATTTCCTTATTTGGTGGGATAAAGAGGTTTAATTAGGACTCCTACTGGATTCAGTAGTTATAAGGTGATTCTACAAAAGGAGTCCTTCTCCTAGTTGGATGCGAATGGAGGTGGTTTCTATATATACGGCTACAAGCTAGGATTTGGAAGGGACAACACACAAGAGATACAACACAAATACACAACTTGTACTCTCAATATTATTATAGTGGATTACTCTCTCTCTCCGTGGTTTTTTCCCAATTGGGTTTCCACGTAAATTCTTGTGTTCATATTTATATCTCTTTATTTATGTTTGTGTGAATGTATTTTGTGAGTTTGATATAATCAATTACTCCATCAACCGTTAGCGCGATTTTGGCCTGCTGTTTTGGTGATTTCGTCAGGCGTACAGAATTTGGCGTTAACAAACAACAATAAGCATAATTTAACCCTTGCTTATTGATGTCGAAATAGTAGTACATAGACTATTATGTAATGGGACATCTATGTACTCCTTTTAAAAGCTCTTGAGACTGCCAAAAGATTGTGGAAATGAACTCTAATCGCATGACCATTGTCAGATGGTATAAGCTTAATATAATTCTTCAAGTAAGATTCAGTCAACAATGCCCACATTTTCATATCTTTCCAAGAAACTACACAAGTATTCTACAAGAAGACAGCTCTCAGGTTCTGCAGCCTGCTTCATTCCAAGGAGAAATATTCTCCTTCATCTTCTTGTTAGATATTGGAAGATCAAAGACATCATACAATTTTAAAGACGGAAGCATGTTACAGAACTCTTTTGCTCAATTCACCTTCTCTAAAACATATATTGTGAAACTTCACCAAATTAAACTATGAACACATATTACAGTCTAAAAAAGTGTGATTTACAAAGCATATGCTAGTCTAGTCATATGGGAATGTTGAATAAACCATTCATCATTTTCAGAGAACCATCATATATGATAGTGAAGCCATATGGAAATTGATAGACAAATCTATCAATTTAGCTTGTAAAAACATGTTCAATGTTGAGATAATGTCAGCTAACATGTATAATTAGACATCTAGATATACTTATTAATATTATATATATGTATATATATATATATGTAAAATCTAGACATGGATAAAAAGTCCCGATTTACAAAGGAAGTCCAGCACAAGAAAAAATAGAAAGAAAGAAAATAATGTGATAGAAAGGAAATGGATCTTGTGTAAGCAATGCTCAGTTTTTAAAAGGTGATCCTTTGATAATAAAGCACCCAAACTAACTTATAATGTTACTAGCCTAAGATATATTCAAGGCAGGAAAAAAAGAAGATGTTTACCTTAAGCTTACAACTGATACCTTTGGTAAAACTCTTGTCCCAAGAAGTAGCAAGCAAATAAACATCAGATTCCCAAAAATGGCGTCCATCAACAGCTACATTGACAATGGAAAACCCATTTAATCAAAGAAAAGTATGCCATTACTATGAAAAACTTCTTTATCATACAAAAGAAAATGTTTATACCTTCCCATAGCATGAAACTATTGATGCAAAGCTTGTGGATGATTTCCAATTCTCTTCAATTCTACTTACGACAATTATTTTGTCTGAGGTAGCTAAGGCTTTACATTTACTGCATATATGATCATGAAAGATCACATTGAATGGGTTTGGTGATCAAAAATAGTGTGCCTTTGATTTAGACTTTTCAGCCTTAGCTATAGTATTTCATTAAATTGCACATGGGATTGGAAGCTTGTATGAGTGGATATGAAATAACATGGCATCCAAAATAATCTAAAGTTCATCATAGAAAGATTCTAATTGCAAATATATTAAGTTATAAATTTGATAATAATGCTATTTCTATCCTCAGCTCCATTCATTTCTTTAGTTTTTTCTGTCTTTTTTCTGTTTTTACCAAATCTAGTTGTCAATCCTCCTAAATTTAACCACCAAACCCATTCATTAAAAAAACTACTTGTACAAATGGAACCAAAAGGAACTGCTACTGAATAATACTGGAGTTTCAACAGAGCAAATTCATAACAAAAGATACAAGCATCCAAAAGAAGAAAGCCAAAAGACAGCCACCAAAACAGACCCTGTAAAACCATTGAACATCGTAAATGGTAAAGTTGGATTAATGCAAAAATCCAAATTCCAAATAACTGACAAAGGTATCTAATCAAATAGATAACAACTAAAGCTATCATAAAAAAATGAAGTTCATGGAATCAAGATTCATACAAAAAATGAAATGGAGTTCAGATATACAAAAAGTAAACAACATATTTGTAATTGTACCTCAAAGTTCAAAGTTTCTCGAGTAAACATGTTATAGAACAAATGTCTATACGCCTTTTCCTTGTGCAAAATCAAATCAATTACAAGAATCTGCACCAAAACTAACGCCTAGATGAAACCATCCCAAATAAAAAAAATAATAATAACCCAGAAATAATAACTCTATCATTAGCCATGAATATGAGCAGTACCATATTTTCACATTCAATGTACTCATCTGCAACTTTTTTACAATTCTCCTGTAAATGTAAGTACAAACAAAAATTAAAACTCAAAAGATGGAAAAAAAAGAGAGGTGAAAATGGAAGGTAAGAGATGTGAATAGCTTACACATTTCATCAAACGAATATTTCCTGGTGAATATTGCACATATAATGATTTTATAGGAAACCCACAGTGGACACATCTGAAATCCGTATAATTCAATCTACAATCCATTCACTTTCTTGTAATTATTTAAAAGTCAAAATCTGTAATGAATTTTTGTATCACAACTAGAATTAGAAACAGTGACAAGATCAATCAAAAACAATATTACCCACAGAAATCAAAGACTATTTAACAAATAAACAGCACATGAGAGATTAATATTGACGAACAAATTTAAGAAATGAAATACAGGAATAACAAATTTGAGAAATGAAATCCAACAGCTGTTTACAAGCCTCAATTCATCAAATCCCAGCACTCAAGTAGTCATCATACAGTCCAACAGCCCCAAAACAGCAGCCCAGATTCAGATATAAAGTAATTAAAAAACAGCAGAAAATAGGCCAGCGACCCAGAGAAGAAAGGAAGACGAAAATTAAGAAGAAAAGGACGAAGAAGAGAAGGGGGGGAATGGAATAAGCCTACCTGAGCTGCCGCCTTTGCTTCTGTCGGCTAGCGTCCTTGCTGCCGCCGCCTGTCAGCCTCCTTGCCGTACACAGCCGCTACCTCCTCTGCCACAACGCCTGCTGCTGCTGGTGGAAGTGACTTGTTTTAAACCTACTTATGAGTTACAAGCTTTTACGGCCTGTTCGGGAGCTACTTATAAGTGTGTTTAAAGTTTTTGCAGATAGATAAAGAAGCTATTAATATGAGAATGTTATAAAATTCTAGCGAAGTGTATAAAATATATTTTTATAATTGCTCTAATAATAATTTGGAAACAAGCAAGAGAGGATAAAATTAGAGATAAGGAAAGAGAGAAATTTCAGAGATTTTCTTAGAGAATTATATTTCTCATTCATCAATATGTTTTCCTTTCATTCCTTTAGGCTTTATATAGGAAGAGAAGAGGAGGAGTACAATAATAATTGAGGGATCACGGATTGGGAATATGAGGGAAAGGGGAGTCACGGAGTAAACAAAGGTTCCCTCTACTATAGGGAATCCAATGCTGATTTCTAACACTTCCCCTGATTCCCTACGATAGAAGATTATGTCTCATTAAAAATCTTGTTAAGAAAACCCAGTGGAAAAAACTTAACGAAGAAAAAAAGAGTACATATCTTTTACATAAATATCTTAATTGACTGCCTCGTTAAAACCTTGTCAGGAAAAACCTATTGGGATAAAAACCGTGACTAAGGAAAAAGAGTACAGTCTTCCCCTCAAAAGGAATTCATTACTTCTTGATGAAATGTTGTCATAAGTCTTTCAGTCGACACATTCCGATCCTTTTTCGAAATTTTGCAAACGTTGCATTTGGTAGCGACTTTGTGAATAAGTCGGCTAGATTATCACATGATCGAATTTGTTGCACATCTATATCATTCTTCTTTTGTAGCTCATGTGTGAAGAAAAATTTAGGTGAAATGTATTTTGTTCTATCTCCCTTGATGTATCCTCCTCGAAGTTGAGCAATGCATGCAGCGTTATCTTCATACAGAATTGTAGGAATGTCTTTGATTGATGATAATCCACATGACTTTTGAATATGCTGAATAATTGATCTCAACCAAACACACTCTCTGCTTGTTTCATGTATAGCGAGAATCTCTGAGTGATTTGAAGATGTAGCTGTCATGATTTACTTTGTGGATTTCCAGGATATAGCTGTGTCACAATATGTAAATACATAACCTGTTTGTGATCTTCCATTGTGTGGATCTGATAAATATCCTGCATCGGCATATCCAACCAATTGTGACTTTGAATTTCTTGGATAGAATAACCCAAGATCTATACTTCCACGGAGGTATCTAAATATGTGTTTGATCCCATCCCAATGTCTCTTAGTAGGAGAAGAACTGTATCTTGCTAACAAGTTGACAGCAAAAGTAATATCAGGCCGTGTACAGTTTGCAAGATACATAAGAGCACCTATTGCACTTAAGTATGGAACTTCTGGTCCAAGAACTTCTTCCCCACTTTTTAGAGGCCGAAATGGATCTTTATCAACTTCTAAAGATCGAACAACCATCGGGGTAGTCAAAGGATGAGCTTTATCCATATAAAAACGACTGAGAATTTTTTCAGCATATGTGGATTGATGAACAAAAATTCCAGACGCTAAATGCTCCACTTGTATTCCCAAACAGAATTTTGTCTTTCCAAGATCTTTCATTTCAAATTCATCTTTTAAATAAGTAGCAGTTCTTGTGAGTTCTTCAGGAGTACCTACAAGATTCAAATCATCCACATATACAGCAATAATGGAAAATCCACTTTGTGATTTCTTAATAAAAACACATGGACATACTTGATCATTTATATATCCATCTTTTATTAAATAATCACTAAGTCGATTATACCACATACGACCACACTGTTTCAACCCATACAATGAGCGTTATAATTTTATTGAATATATGTGACGTGACCTTTGTGATTCAGCCATTTTCAATCCTTCAGGGATTCTCATGTAAATCTCACTATCAAGTGAGCCATATAGGTATGCAGTTACAACATCCATCAGACGTGTTTCCAAACCTTCCACGGTTGCCATACCTATCAGAAAGCGAAAAGTGACTCCATCCATTATTGGAGAGTATGTTTCCTGATAATCAATAACAGGTTTTTGTGAAAATCCTTGAGCTACAAGTCGGGCTTTGTATCTCACAATTTCATTTTTCTCATTTCGCTTTCGTACAAATACCCATTTATTTCCAACCGGGATTACACCCAGCGGTGTTTGGACTATTGGTCCAAATACTTCTTTTTTCAATAGAGATTGTAGCTCAGTTTGAATAGCATCTTTCCATTTTGGCCAATCTTTACTTTTCCGACATTCTTCCACGTTTTGTGGTTCAGGATCCGTGTCAGGAATCAAAGTAATATCTGATGCTATAGAGAAAGCAAATATATCGTCAATCATGACTTTGCTTCGATCCCATATTTTCTCATTATGTACATAATTTATTGAGATCTCTTGGTGTTCATCTCTTATCCCTTCACTGAGATTTTGAACCTCTTCTGGGGCTATTCCCACTCTTGGAATATGTACTTCTTCTGGAGCGATTTATACCTCTTCTGGGGCTATTTCCACTCTTGGAATAAGTGCTACTTCTGGAGCGGGTATTCCTTCAGGGATTCCCTTATTTGCTTTTGATTTTCATGGTACAGTGTCTTTTGCACCAACCGGTCTTCCACGCTTCTGGCGTGGTTTAGATTCTTCTATTACCTTATTCGTCAATTCTCCAGGAATTGATTTTTTAATAGGTATTTCTATCCTTGCTGGAGTATTCACTGCAGGTGTATGTGACTTTATCACTTTTCTAGCATCATTAAATGCATCTGGTATTTGATTTGCAATATTTTGTAAATGAATGATTCTTTGAACTTCAATTTCACATTGTCCTGTACGAGGATCAAGTGAATTTAAATCTGATGCATTCCATGATATTTCAGAGGGTTTTTTATTTAAAACTTTCCCTCCTAATGTTAGAAATACAGATTCATCAAAATGACAATCTACATAACGTGCAGTAAAAACATCTCCAGTTAAGGGTTCAAGATATCTAATAATAGAAGAAGAATCAAAACCAACATAAATACCTATTCTTCTTTGGGCTCCCATTTTAGTTCTTTGTGGAGGTGCAATTGGAACATATACTGCACTTCCAAAAACTCGAAAGTGTGATATGTTAGGTATCTGTCCAAGAACTAACTGTAGAGGAGAAAATTTATTAAGAGCCGTTGGTCTTACTCGAATGATGGCTGCAGCATGAAGAATTGCATGACCCCAAACTGAGGTAGGCAAGTTAGCCCTTAACATTAATGGTCGTGCAATTAGTTGAAGTCTTTTAATTAAAGATTCAGCTAAACCATTTTGTGTATGAACATGAGGAACAGAATGCTCAATGGAGATTCCAATAGTCATGCAAAAATCATTAAAAGTTATTGATGAAAATTCAGCTGCGTTATCAAATCGAATTGACTTGATTGGATGATCCGGGAACTGAGTCCGTAACTTGATCATTTGAGCAAGAAGTTTTGAGAATGCAAAATTTCGAGAAGAGAGAAGACAAACATGAGACCATCTAGTTGAAGCATCTATTAAAACCATGAAATATCGAAATGGGCCAGACAATGGGTGAATAGGTCCACATATGTCTCCTTGAATTCTCTCTAGGAATTTTGGGGCTTCTTTATAAACTTTTACTGGTGATGGTCGAACAATTAATTTTCCTCGAGAGCACGCAGCACAAGGAAATTTACTACTAGGAAAAACCCTTTTATCTTTGAGAGGATGACCAGTAGAATTTTCAATAATACGACGCATCATAGAAGTACCTGGATGACCGAGTCTTTCATGTCAAAGCATAAGGGATTTGGGATCTATGATTTTTGGAATCATAATATTATGAGACTCAATTGCTCTAATTCTCATAGTATATAATCCAGAAGAAATTGAATGAAGTTTTTCTAAGATATTCTTTTTTCCAGAAATAGTAGAAGTAATGAGAAGATATTCATTATCATTCTCATTGGTTGTTTCAATATGAAAACCATTTAGTCGAATATCTTTAAAACTAAGCAAATTTCTTCTTGATTTACTAGAATATAGAGCATCTTTGATAAAAACTTGTGTCTCATTTGGTAGCAAGAAACTAGCTTTTCCAAATCCCTCGATTAAATTTGATGTGCCAGAGATAGTTCCTATATTTCCCTCAGCTTTGATCAGTTGTGAAAAATATTTCTCATTTCGAAGGATTGTAAGAGTTGTTACACTGTCTGCTAAACATATATCCTCCATTTCCATTAAGAAAAATGGTCTGACATATATAAAAACATAAATAAATAAAAGTTATATTTCAAATATAATTTTATTCATGAGAAACACATACCACATATAGAATGAAAACTAATAATATTATACATGCAAGGTGTTTAATTAAAACAAGAAATTAAACAATATCCCAAAAGATACTCTCAGAAGGTTCAACAATATCATCAACTTTTTCCTCATTGTTGGTCATTGGTGAATCATCAACATTATTCAATTGATGATTAACAAAGTTTGTTTCTGCCCCCATAACTTCGTTCTTTTGAGACTCCTGGAATAAATTAGTCAGATGCCTCGGCGTACGACAGGTACGCGACCAATGCCCATTCATCCCACACCTAAAACAAACATCTGGTTTGTTCCTTTTCTGCGTTGCATTTTCTTTATTTTTACCCGACTCAGACACTTGCCACTTCTGGTGGCCTGAATTGTCGCGGTTCTGGAATTTGTTGTTACGATAGCTTCGTTTATTCTTTCTTCCCCAAGGCTTCTTATTATATGACCATCTCTTATCACGTTTATTCTGCTGGAATGACGTGCTGTTAATATCTGGCAATGGGGTAGCACCCGTTGGCCGTACTTGATGGTTTTTCAACAACAATTCATTATTCTTTTCTGCAACAAGGAGGATAGACAACAAGTCACTGAATTTTGTGAACTTACTCTGTCTATATTGTTGTGACAGAATCATGTTGGTGGGATGAAAAGTTGAGAGCGTTTTCTCTAACATTTGGGATTCAGAAACTGGATCTCCGCACAAAGCCAAGGTAGAGGTTATTCTATAAATATTGGAACTATATTCCGTAATTGATTTATAATCTTGTAGCCTTAAATTAAGCCACTCAAATTTAGCGTTAGGGAGAACAACCAATTTTTGATGGTCAAATCTTTCCTTCAGTTGTGTCCATAAAGACAAAGGATCTTTGACTGTCAAATACTCAGTCTTTAATCCTTCATCAATATGGTGACGAAGAAAAATTATGGCTTTTGCATTCTCTGCCGAAGTAGCTGTATTTCCTGGTTCAATGGTCTTTTCTAACTCATTTGCACTAAGGTGCAATTCTGCATCAAGTGCCCAAGCCAAATAGTTGTCTCCGAAAATTTTCAAAATAGAAAAATATATTTTTGCCAAGTTTGCCATCTATTCTGGGTTAAAACACAATTTTATTATTTATTAAAACAATAAATAATTGCATGTATGAAATATGAAAAAAATAAACTACGTCACGATCTCAAGAGATGATAAAATGCAAATATAAATATTCTTATATTTATATTATTAGCATTTTATTTTAGTAAAAAGAATATGCAATCATTAATGTATATATACAATTATAAATATATATATATATATATATATACAAAACTGTAAATGGATCTTCACCCATCATGCGATAGAGACCGCAAAGACAGGTTATTCTTAACAGAATAATAAATACGGAATAATAAAGACGGAACCAGGTCCGGTGTAAAACACACAGACAGGATATTCCAACAGAATCGTAAATATAGAATAATAAAATGGAACCAGGTCCGGCGTATAGCACAGACATGATATTCCGACAGAATCGTAAATACGGAATAATAAATATGGAACCAGGTCAGGTGAAATTCACACCGACAGGATATTCCGACATAATATTAAATGCGGAAATATAAAAGGATTTCACCAAGTACAGGGTATGCCGCTTATACAGGTTATGTATAGGGTATGCCGTGTATACAGGTTATTCCAACCAGTAGCATAATAATAAATTGCAAGAATTTAACTTTACCGTCTCAATTGGTTAGAGCCTCGTGCTGATAACGTGTTATAAAACTCTAGCGAAGTGTATAAAATATACTCTTATAATTGCTCTAATAATAATTTGGAAACAAGCAAGAGAGGATAAAATAAGAGATAAGGAAAGAGAGAAATTTCAGAGATTTTCTTAGAGAATTCTATTTCTCATTCATCAATATGTTTTCCTTTCATTCCTTTAGGCTTTATATAGGAAGAGAAGAGGAGGAGTACAATAATAATTGAGGGATCACGGATTGGGAATATGAGGGAAAGGGGAGTCAAGGTGTAAACAAAGGTTCCCTCTACTGTAGGGAATCCAATGCTGATTTCTAACAGAGAAAAGTTATTGTACAAGACTAAAATATTCTTATTTAATAAATATTCTCTCTCTCCTCTCTCACACTAATCTATATCTTTCTTTTATGTCCAGCCATCTAAGTTGAAAATTTTCTTACGCCTGTTTGAAATAGTCAGTAGCTTTGAAATAGTCAGTAGCTTGTTGAATAACTAGGCCTATATTTCAGGCTTATCTTGTTTAATAAGTCCTATTATACAGGACTAGTAATTGTTTTGAAATTTTCTTCTAGTAGTGCCATATTTATAGGATAGTTAGACGGGACTGTTATCCTCTGTTTTGGTTGTATGGCTATAAAAGCCAATGTTCTGCTTTGAATTTAGAAGTGAGTAGTTTTCTTTAATCAACTAGTGTTTGTGTTTGCATTGATATCTTACAATTTGGTATTAGAGCCTTCACAGAATCTGATAAAAGAAAAGAGTGAAAAACTGCTCTTGAGAGAAACTAAGAGAAGGATGAGTGAAGGAAAGAGTAGCTTGACGAAGATTCCACACTTCGATGGTCGTCACTATGACCATTGGAGTGAATTGATGGAAAACTTACTGAGGGCAAAAGAATTATGGAGCATGGTGGAGAACAGCTTTGAGGAGCCAACAAAAGAAACTGTGCTAACCGATGCACAGCAAGTGCAGCTTGATGATGCGAGGACCAAAGACCACAAAGTCAAGCACTATCTGTTCCAAGCCATTGACAGGGTCACTTTTGAACAGATACTAGACAGACACACTTCAAAAATTGTCTGGGACTCTTTGAAGCGGAAGTTGGATGGCAATGAACGAGTGAAGAAGTCCCTTCTTAACACCTTAAGAAGAGATTTTGAAGTACTAGAAATGCAGAAAGGGGAGACAATCACCGAATATTTCGCAAAGGTTATGGCTATGGCTAATCAGATGAGAACCAATGGAGAGGACATGCCGGACTGAAAGGTGGTCGCGAAGATTTTGAGGACGTTAACGGAGAGATTCACCTATGTGGTGGTATCTATTGAAGAGTCAAAAGATATCGGCATAATGACCATTGATGTGTTGCAGAGCTTGCTAGTAGTTCATGAGCAGAAGTTCAAGAGGTTGGATAGAGCAGAAGATCAAGCTTTGCGAGCTTCCATTGGTGATGAGAAACTCGGAAACAGGGGAAGGGGTCGTAGCCCGTTCCGCAAACGAGGAAGAGGCAGAGGTAGGCAGCCCTTCAAAAAGGAACTTGTGGAATGCTACAAGTGCCACGAGTTGGGACACTTCCAATACGAGTGTCCTAGCCGGGATAATAAGGCCCACTATGCGGAGTTAGACGAAAAAGAAGAGTTACTTCTGATGGCCCATGTGGAGCTGCATGATTCAAAGAGAGAAGACGTGTGGTTCTTGGATTCGGGATGTTCAAATCATATGTGTAGGAAAAAAATGGTTCTCACATTTGGATGAAAGTTTTCAACAGACTGTCAAGCTCGAGAATGACATAAGGATGGCTGTTACCGGCAAGGGAAATATAAGATTGGAAGTTAGAGGACTGATACAAGTAATTACGGAGGTGTATTACATACCAGAACTCAAGACTAACCTACTTAGTATGGGACAACTTCAAGAGAAAGGGCTGGTTATTTTGATTCATGGAGGAGAATTCAAGTTGTATCATCCACGTCGAGGGTTGATCATGCAGACGAGGATGACTGCAAACCGAATGTTTGTGCTTCTAGCTTCTGTCTTGCCTAAGAAAAATTTGGTATCTTTTACTCCTACTTGTTTTCAAGCTGCTACAGAAGATGCGTCCCACTTATGGCATTGTAGGTTTGGCCACCTGAATTACAAAAGTCTGCGAACAATGCAATATAAGAAGATGGTAACTGGCTTACCTACACTCAAAACTCCTAGCAAGGTGTGCACTCACTGTTTGATAGGAAAGCAGCACCTAGGAAAAATGCTAAAGAAGAGTTCGTGGAGAGCAACTAGGAAGCTGCAGTTGATACATGTAGACATATGCGGACCAATCACTCCGATGTCAATTAGTGGAAAGAGGTATTTACTTAGTTTCATTGATGATTTCAGCCAAAAAATTTGGGTTTATTATTTGTGTGAGAAATCAGAAGCATTTGGGGTGTTTAAAAAGTTTATGAAATATGTTGAGAAGGAGTGTGGTGAGTCTATAACATGTTTACGTACATATAGGGGAGGGAAGTTTACTTCTCTTGAATTCAATGATTTTTGTATGGAGAATGGCATTAGAAGGCAGTTGACGGCTGCCTATACTCCCCAACAAAATGGGGTAGCTGAACGAAGGAATAGGACTATAATGAATTCTGTGACGTCCCCAAAATTAGGTATACATCACCCATCTTGAGTCGCCAGATACATGGTACAAAATTCAAATACAACTTACTAATACCACTGTCGTGTATAATACGACAAAATACAACTATGAGTTTGAATACAATAATTGTCTACTAGAGATCATACAAACTCAAAAGGAGTCCTCAATACAATTATTGTCACACTATTTAACAGAATAATGAGGACTACTAATACTATTCTCTGGTCCATCACTCCGTTCCCCGACTCGTCCCAGCTATATTCTCATTTTCTGAAGAGAACAGTGAAAGAAAGGGTGAGCTCAACTAGCCCAGTAAGAAATATTATGACTAAGATAATGCAGAATAAATTATCATTAGCCTTCAATAGTGTTAAACTGATAAAATACAATAACCATCAAGTTTAACTGCAGCGGAACCAGCAATCCATTAAAAGAGTCAAGTAGAAAATAAAAACTACTATCTTTTATGATTTAAAAGGTTTTTCATCATCGTTATAGCTGAGACTCAGCTTAATAAATATTTCACATCATCGAATCA
The DNA here is from genome assembly GCA_020205505.1 of Panax japonicus. Taxonomy (NCBI): domain Eukaryota; kingdom Viridiplantae; phylum Streptophyta; class Magnoliopsida; order Apiales; family Araliaceae; genus Panax; species Panax japonicus. The sequence continues at coordinate 4,787,623 of CM035098.1, read as the reverse complement.
CCCCCGCACTACGGCCAAGGATATTCTTTAGTATCACGACCACAATTATTCATGCATTACGACCAAGAATATTTGTGTTGTAAAACCCCAGTTTTTATAAATAAAGATGAATTTTCATAATTATTATTTTTGAATATTATGGAATAAATTTGATAAAATATATAGTTGTGGGTAATATTTATAAATTTTGCAAAGTACGCAAGTTGTTATAAAATATTCGTTTGGTCGGGGAATATTCTTTTTGTCGGGGAATATTCGAACGACGGCACAATCATTGGTGGACCCCACAACGGAAGTATTGTTGTAGTTAGAAAACGAAAAAATTATCTTTCTATAAAATAACGGCGGAGGTGTTACCGTTAAAACTGTTGAACTACTCGGTAGTAAAAGTACAGTAATACGCGTTGTTGCATAGTACCACGCGGTATTGATTATTGATGCTTACGTGAGAAGTCACTCAACTACTCAATTATTGCTACAGTAATTGCTGCATCATATCTCTTATATTATTGATTCAATTATTGTCACAGTGTCATCTGTATAATATGTTATATTATCTAAACAATAATTGAGACGACAAGTTATAAATGATTAATAATTGTTGAAAGATTAAATATGTGTTGATTAAAAAATAAAATGATTTCTGGTAATTTTTATTCAATCCTTGATGTATATAAAGAGTCTATTATTAGACGTTTGTGGTAAGTTTAATTATTTATGGGAGGCCATATGTGATCATCCAAGAGTCTTTTTCATAAATAGTAATTACCTTCGTAAATAGTAATTACCTTCGTAAATAATAATTACCTTAGTAAATAGTAATTACCTTCGTAAATAGTAATTACCTTCGTAAATAATAATTACCTTAGTAAATAATAATTATCTTCGTAAATAGTAATTACCTTCGTAAATAGTAATTACCTTCGTCAATAGTAATTACCTTCGTAAATAGTAAATACTTTCGTAAATAGTAATAAATCTTCTATAAATAGAGGCCTAGGGCTTCATTATTTTTCACGAATTCGCTCAAGCTATAGAGAGAGAAAGTATAGAGAGAATAAGAGAGAAAGAAGAAGAGTATTCGGTTACTACACTACTGCAGTATTCAATCTCCTAAATAAAGTAAAGGGTGTTATTCTTTCTTCTTGAAGAGAACTTATGTTATTCCATTCTTTGTTAATCTGTTGGAATAACCGGTATACGCGGAATACCCTATACTTGGTGAAATCCTTATGTTATTCTATTCATTATTATTCTGTTGGAATAACCGGTATACGCGGAATACCCTATACTTGGTGACATCCATTTACTATCCTGTCTTTATATTTCTGTCGGAATATCCTGTCTGTGCTATACGCCGGACCTGGTTCCATTCTTTATTATTCTGTTGGAATATCCTGTCTGTGCGTTTTACGCCGGACCTGATTCCGTTATTTATTATTCTGTTGGAACATCCTGTCAGTGTGAATTTCACCTGACCTGGTTCCGCTATTATTATTCTGCTGGAATAACCTGTCTGTGCGGTCTATCGCATGCATGGTGATTTCTTTTGTTATTTCATTCTTTATTATACTCAGTTGGATAAAACTTTGACTTCTATACTCCATGAAATTAGTAGAATATCCTTGATATTTGCGCTTCATCCAGTATCCTTTCATGAAAATATTCTTCTGATCATTTTTGAATTTTACACCACAAAACAGTATCGTGTTGAAAATTTGGACGTTAATAATTTCTGGATAAAATAATTCTTGAACTTGTTTTATTGAATTTTTATATCATTGTCATCATCCTTATGTTTATATTTTGTTGAAAGTCATCTGTGGCCTGTAGTGCATAGATGGACTTGGTATGATTATGACCAGGGATTATTCGGTGTAATCATGACCGTAATATTACAAATGATGTAAAAATTAAAAATCCTCATTGGCCCGTAGTGCATTGATGGACAGTTGTTGGCATGATCATGACCACTAATGAATACACAAATATTCTTGGCCGTAGTGCATGAATAATTGTGGTCGTGATACTAAAGAATATCCTTGGCCGTAGTGCGGGGGTGATTCGATGATATGGAATATTTATTAAGCTGAGTCTCAGCTATAACAGTGATGAAAAACCTTTTAAATCATAAAAGATAGTAGATTTTATTTTCTACTTGACTCTTTTAATGGATTGCTGATTCCGCTGCAGTTAAACTTGATGGTTATTATATTTTATCAGTTTAACACTGTTGAAGGCTAATGATAATTTATTCTGCATTATCTTAGTCATAATATTTCTTACTGGGCTAGTTGAGCTCACCCTTTCTTTCACTGTTCTCTTCAGGAAATGAGAATATAGCTGGGACGAGTCGGGGAACGGAGTGATGGACCAGAGAATAGTATTAGTAGTCCTCATTATTCTGTTAAATAGTGTGACAATAATTGTATTGAGGACTCCTTTTGAGTTTGTATGATCTCTAGTAGACAATTATTGTATTCAAACTCACAGTTGTATTTTGTCGTATTATACACGACAGTTGTTTTAGTATGTTGTATTTGAATTCTGTACCATGTATCTGACGACTCAAGATGGGTGATGTATACCTAATTTTGGGGGCGTCACAGTTGGTATCAGAGCTTAGGGATATGATCCCTGGCTAAGATGTGAGACTAGAACTAGGAGGGGAGAGACGGGGAATTCCATCGCTAGTATGACCTATTTAAGTTTATGTGTTATTTTATTGGTCGGTCAGAATATAGAGATAATATGTTACATGTCAATTAACCTTTTGTTTTGTGGCAGTATCTGAAAATGACATCTGAGAATGTTGAGAATAGCAATGGAGCACAGGCGATTGTTGATTCACCACATATCGATAATCAGGATAATGTGCATCAAGAAGGCGACAATCCTCATGCAAACAACAACAATGACCAAATGACGAATGATCAAATGTTCAGAGGTTTTATGCAATTCATGCAACAGCAGGCGAGAGCAACTCCTGTCCAAAACGTAGATGGAAACACAGGAAACTCTCGGGCGGTCACCGCTAAACAGTTCAAGGAGCTGGGACCACCGGAGTTTAAGGGAGAGCCAAAACCACTTATGGCGGAAATATAGATAAAGCAGATGACCAAGATATTTGATGTCTTGGGATGCTCCGAGGAGCAAAAGGTTCCCTTTGCCGCCTTTATGTTGCGCGGAGAGGCAGATTACTGGTGGGAATCGGTAAAACGTACTCAACCTGCTGTACTGAAGATATCTTGGGAGAAGTTCCAGGAGCTGTTCAACGACAAATACTTTCCCGAAAGCATTCGCCACATGAAGGAGGTGGAATTTATCAAGTTGGAACAAAACAATATGACCGTGTCGCAATACGAGACAAAATTTGCGGAGTTATCCCGGTTTGCGTCCCACTTGGTGGATAATGAAGAGAACATGGCGCGAATGTTTTTAAGAGGTTTGAAGCCGGAGATACGTCAACATCTTATTTCTCATAAACTGTGTTTGTATTCAGATGTTATAAATAGGGCTCAATTAGTGGAGCGCGATAACGAGTCAACTCAACTAAAAGAGAGCAGCCGGCAAAATTATAATACCAGCGAGAGTGGTCATCGAAGCGGTGACAACAAGCGTGGAGGGAATCAGCAGGCCAGAAATGGTTACCACTTCGGTGGTAATCAGGGCTAAAACAATAAGAATGGACATTTCAAAAAGAGGAGATTCAACAATGATGGAAAGACGTCAGCACCAGCACCCGTTGTTAAGGAAGGAGAAAGACCACCTATCATATGTTTCAAATGCGGAGGGGAGGGACACATCAGTTCAAATTGCGCGATGCCGTCCAAAGCATGTTATAATTGTGGAAGAGAAGGTCACTTGGCCCGATTTTGTCATTTACCAAAGACAAATTCAGCTAGGATGGAGGCACCAAAGGCCGTCCCAGAAAGGTCAAAGCCAGTAGTGCAAGGGAGAGCGTTTGTTGTGACCTCCCAGAAAGCAAGGAACCCCAATGAGGTCATCACGGGTAAGCTTATCATAAACTCTAACGAAGTCTATACTTTATTTGATACCGGTTCTACCCATTCTTTTATTTCTCCTACTTGCGCTCATCGATTAAATTTGACTCTGGAGAAATTAGACTTTGACTTATCTGTGGAAACTCCGTTGGGAGAAACCTTCATTACATCCACTGTTTATAAGTCTTGTTTGGTTCAAATCAGTACCCTCACATTACCTGTAGATCTTATTTCATTGAAAATACTTGCATTTGATGTGATTCTAGGGATTGATTGGTTAACTACTCATCATGCAAAAATTGATCGTTTCCATAAGGTTGTTAGCTTTCATATTCCTAATCAACCTATTATGCGAATTCAAGCGACCAAACCATTAAAATCAATCACGGTCAGCTCAAGCCATAAAGCTATTCGTTTATTGAAAAACGGATGTCAAGCTTTCTTAGCTCATGTCACAGATTTAAATAAAAATACGTCAGCTTTGAATGATATTTCTGTTGTTAATGAATTTCCTGACGTATTCCCCGAAGAACTTCCTGGCCTACCCCCAGAGCGTGAAATTGAATTTTGTTTGGAAATTGAACCCGGTACAAAACCCATTTCCAAAGCCCCATATCGAATGGCTCCTATTGAACTTCAGGAGTTAAAAACCCAGCTGCAGGAATTGTTAGACATTGGCTTTATTCGTCCTAGTACTTCTCCTTGGGGTGCTCCTGTTCTATTCGTGAAAAAGAAAGATGGGAGTATGCGACTTTGTATTGATTATCGGGAGTTGAATCATGTCACTATCAAAAATAGGTATCCTTTGCCACGTATTGATGACTTGTTTGACCAGTTGCAAGGAGCCAAATTCTTTTCAAAGATTGATCTTTGTTCCGGATATCACCAATTGAAGATTAGAACCGATGACATTCCAAAGACGGCTTTCAGAACTCGGTACGGGCATTATGAATTCCTAGTCATGTCCTTTGGATTGACTAATGCTCCTGCTGCCTTCATGGATATGATGAACCGAGTATTCAAGGAATATTTGGATCACTTTGTGGTCGTCTTTATTGATGACATCCTTATTTATTCCAAAAGCCGTGAAGATCATGAGCAACACTTGAGGCTGACACTCCAAAAGCTTCGTGAATATAAGCTTTATGCCAAGTTGAAGAAATGCGAGTTCTGGCTTGAGGAAGTAGCATTCCTTGGGCACGTGGTATCAAGTCATGGAATATCTGTTGACCCAGAAAAGATTGAAGCTATTCAAAGCTGGGAGCAACCTAAATCAGTGACCGAAGTACGTAGCTTTCTCGGTTTAGCTGGTTATTATCGAAGATTCGTGGAAGGATTTTCTCGAATCACTACTCCATTGACTCAGCTGACTCGGAAAGATACAAAGTTCGGTTGGAGCGAAGAATGTTAGAAGAGTTTTCAAGAACTCAAGAGGAGACTCATTTCAGCACCTGTTCTGACAATACCATCTGGCTCGGAGGGATTTGTCATCTACAGTGATGCTTCGGGCAAAGGGATGGGATGTGTTCTCATGCAACATGGAAAAGTCATAGCCTATGCCTCGCGACAACTCAAAGAATATGAGAAGAATTATCCTACTCATGATCTAGAGTTAGCAGCTGTTTTTTTTGCACTTAAAATTTGGAGGCATTACTTGTATGGGGAGAAAGTGGAGATCTTTACGGATCATAAAAGTCTCAAATATTTCTTCACTCAAAAGGAACTCAACATGCGACAACGACGTTGGCTTGAACTGTTGAAAGACTATGATCATACCATCCAATACCATCCTGGAAAAACAAACGTGGTAGCTGACGCATTGAGTAGAAGATCACATGCAAGTACGAGTGCGATATTGTCAACGCAAAGGCCCATTTTGTGTGACTTGCAAAGGATGGAGATAGAGATAAAGACTCCAGGGACGCATGTGACGATGACCAATATACGAGTAGAACCGACTTTAATCGATAAAGTTAAAGCTGCTCAAGCTACAGATCTGGAGCTGATGCGTATGAGGAAGAAAGTGCAAGAGGGTGCTATGCCGGAAACAAGAATCGATGAAGAAGGAATATTTCGAGTCAACTCCAGACTTTGTGTTCCTAACGACCCTGATTTAAAGTATAAAATCATGATGGAGGCGCACAATACACCGTTTGCAATCCATCCTGGAAGTACCAAAATGTATCATGATATTCGTCATACATTTTGGTGGAGCAATATGAAGAGAGAGATAACGTTGTTTATCTCAAGGTGTCTAACTTGTCAACGAGTTAAAGCGGAGCATCAAGTACCAAAAGGTCCATTGCAACCACTTGAAATTCCAGAATGGAAGTGGGAGCACATTACCATGGATTTCGTTACCGGTCTTCCTAAGGTTTCTCAAGGCATAGATGCGATTTGGGTCATTGTTGATAGATTGACCAAGTCTGCTCATTTCTTACCGATACGAGAAACTTATACACTTGAACGTCTTGCTCGTATGTACATAAACGAGATTGTAAGACTGCATGGTATGCCGGTATCCATAGTTTCTGATCGAGACCCAAGATTTACTTCACGATTTTGGGTTAGTTTGCAAAAAGCTATGGGCACAGACTTACGATTTAGCTCGGCATATTATCCTCAGACGGACGGACAGTCGGAGAGGACTATTCAAACTCTCGAAGATCTATTAAGACTCTGTGTCCTTGATTTTAAAGGAAGTTGGGACAAGTTCTTACCATTGGTGGAGTTTTCCTACAACAACAGTTATCAAGCAAGTATTGGCATGGCTCCATTCGAAGCGTTGTATGGAAGAAAGTGTCGTTCTCCAGTATGCTGGGATGAGGTGGGTGAAGCAACGTTGTTGGGACCGGAGTTGGTACGAATGACTACGGAAAAGATTCAAACGATCCGACAACGTATAAAAACCTCACAAAGTCGACAAAAGAGTTATGTTGATATTCATCGAAAGGACGTGGAATTCAATATAGGAGATCATGTGTGGTTACGTGTTACTCCATGGAAAGGAGTTACAAGATTTGGAAAGAGAGGAAAACTTAATCCTCGATTCATCGGTCCATTTTTAATCCTCGATCGAATAGGAACTGTGGCCTATAGACTCGCTTTACCGCCAAGTATGTCTCGTGTTCATAACGTTTTTCACATATCCATGTTACGTAAATATGTGAAAGACCCAAACCACATTATTGAGTTAGAACCGGACGAAATAGCGGAAGATTTGACGTATGAAGAGATTCCTGTTCAAATCTTGGATAAGAAGGAACATATTCTACGCTCCAAGGTTATACCTCAAGTCAAAGTTTTGTGGAGAAACCACGATGTTGAGGAAATGACTTGGGAGTTAGAATCTGAAATGAAATCAAGGTATCCTTACCTCTTCGACATACCAGGTACGTACCCTAATTTCGAGGGCGAAATTTCATAAGAAGGGGAGGTTGTAAGACCCCAGTTTTTATAAATAAAGATGAATTTTCATAATTATTATTTTTGAATATTATGATATAAATTTGATAAAATATATAGTTGTGGGTAATATTTATAAATTTTGCAAAGTACGCAAGTTGTTATAAAATATTCGTTTGGTCGGAGAATATTCTTTTTGTCGGGAAATATTCGTACGACGGCACAATCATTGGTGGACCCCACAACGGAAGTATTGTTGTAGTTAGAAAACGACAAAATTATCTTTCTATAAAATAACGGCGGAGGTGTTACCGTTAAAACTGTTGAACTACTCGGTAGTAAAAGTACAGTAATACGCGTTATTGCATAGTACCACGCGGTATTGATTATTGATGCTTACGTGAGAAGTCACTCAGCTACTCAATTATTGCTACAGTAATTACTGCATCATATCTCTTATATTATTGATTCAATTATTGTCACAGTGTCATCTGTATAATATGTTATATTATCTAAACAATAATTGAGACGACAAGTTATAAATGATTAATAATTGTTGAAAGATTAAATATGTGTTGATTAAAAAATAAAATGATTTCTGGTAATTTTTATTCAATCCTTGATGTATATAAAGAGTCTATTATTAGACGTTTGTGGTAAGTTTAATTATTTATGGGGGGGCATATGTGATCATCCAAGAGTCTTTTTCATAAATAGTAATTACCTTCGTAAATAGTAATTACCTTCGTAAATAATAATTACCTTAGTAAATAGTAATTACCTTCGTAAATAGTAATTACCTTCGTAAATAATAATTACCTTAGTAAATAATAATTACCTTCGTAAATAGTAATTACCTTCGTAAATAGTAATTACCTTCGTCAATAGTAATTACCTTCGTAAATAGTAAATACTTTCATAAATAGTAATAAATCTTCTATAAATAGAGGCCTAGGGCTTCATTATTTTTCATGAATTCGCTCAAGCTATAGAGAGAGAAAGTATAGAGAGAATAAGAGAGAAAGAAGAAGAGTATTCGGTTACTACACTACTGCAGTATTCAATCTCCTAAATAAAGTAAAGGGTGTTATTCTTTCTTCTTGAAGAGAACTTATGTTATTCCATTCTTTGTTAATCTGTTGGAATAACCGGTATACGCGGAATACCCTATACTTGGTGAAATCCTTATGTTATTCTATTCATTATTATTCTGTTGGAATAACCGGTATACGCGGAATACCCTATACTTGGTGACATCCATTTACTATCCTGTCTTTATATTTCTGTCGGAATATCCTGTCTGTGCTATACGCCGGACCTGGTTCCATTTACTATTCTGTCTTTATATTTCTGTCGGAATATACTGTCTGTGCTATACGCCGGACCTGGTTCCATTTACTATTCTGTCTTTATATTTCTGTCGGAATATCCTGTTTGTGCTATACGCCGGACCTGGTTCCATTCTTTATTATTCTGTTGGAATATCCTGTCTGTGCGTTTTACGCCGGACCTGGTTCCGTTATTTATTATTCTGTTGGAACATCATGTCGGTGTGAATTTCACCTGACCTGGTTCCGCTATTATTATTCTGCTGGAATAACCTGTCTGTGCGGTCTATCGCATGCATGGTGATTTTTTTGTTATTTCATTCTTTATTATACTCAGTTGGATAAAGCTTTGACTTCTATACTCCATGAAATTAGTAGAATATCCTTGATATTTGCGCTTCATCCAGTATCCTTTCATGAAAATATTCTTCTGATCATTCTTGAATTTTACACCACAAAACAATATCGTGTTGAAAATTTGGACGTTAATAATTTCTGGATAAAATAATTCTTGAACTTGTTTTATTGAATTTTTATATCATTGTCATCATCCTCATGTTTATATTTTATTGAAAGTCATCTGTGGCCTGTAGTGCATAGATGGACTTGGTATGCTTATGACCAGGGATTATTCGGTGTAATCATGACCGTAATATTACAAATGATGTAAAGATTAAAAATCCTTATTGGCCCGTAGTGCATTGATGGACAGTTGTTGGCATGATCATGACCACTAATGAATACACAAATATTCTTGGCCGTAGTGCATGAATAATTGTGGTCGTGATACTAAAGAATATCCTTGGCCGTAGTGCGGGGGTGATTCGATGATATGGAATATTTATTAATCTGAGTCTCAGCTATAACAGTGATGAAAAACCTTTTAAATCATAAAAGATAGTAGATTTTATTTTCTACTTGACTCTTTTAATGGATTACTGATTCCGCTGCAGTTAAACTTGATGGTTATTATATTTTATCAGTTTAACACTGTTGAAGGCTAATGATAATTTATTCTGCATTATCTTAGTCATAATATTTCTTACTGGGCTAGTTGAGCTCACCCTTTCTTTCACTGTTCTCTTCAGGAAATAAGAATATAGCTGGGACGAGTCGGGGAACGGAGTGATGGACCAGAGAATAGTATTAGTAGTCCTCATTATTCTGTTAAATAGTGTGACAATAATTGTATTGAGGACTCCTTTTGAGTTTGTATGATCTCTAGTAGACAATTATTGTATTCAAACTCACAGTTGTATTTTGTCGTATTATACACGACAGTGGTTTTAGTATGTTGTATTTGAATTCTGTACCATGTATCTGACGACTCAAGATGGGTGATGTATACCTAATTTTGGGGGCGTCACGTGTGTATTCATTAATGGTCATGATCATGCCAACAACTGTCCATCAATGCACTACGGCCAATGAGGATTTTTAATTTTTACATCATTTGTAATTTTACGGTCATGATTACACCGAATAATCCCTGGTCATAATCATACCAAGTCCATCCATGCTCTACAGGCCACAGATGACTTTCAAAAATATAAATAAGAGGATGATGACAATGATATAAGAATTCAATAAAACAAGTTCAAGAATTATTTTATCCAGAAATTATTAACGTCCAAATTGTCAACACGATACTGTTTTGTGGTGTAAAATTCAAGAATGATCAGAAGAATATTTTCATGAAAGGATACTGGATGAAGCGCAAATATCAAGGATATTCTACTAATTTCATGGAGTATAGAAGTTAAAGTTTTAGCCAACTGAGTATGATAAAGAATGAAATAACAAAAGAAATCACCATGCATGCGATAGACCGCACATGCAGGTTATTCCAACAGAATAATAAATAACGGAACCAGGCCAGGTGAAATTCACACCGACAGGATGTTCCAACAGAATAATAAAGACGAAACCAGATCCGGTGTAAAACACACCGATAGGATATTCCAACAGAATAATAATAAAGACGGAACCAGATCCGGTGTAAAACACACAGATAGGATATTCCAACAGAATAATAAAAGACGGAACCAGGTCCGGTGTAAAACACACAGACAGAATGTTCCAACAGAATAATAGAAGAATGTCACCAAGTATAGGGTAAACCGCGTATACAGGTTATTCCGACAGAATAATAAGAAATAGAATAACATAAGGATTTCACCAAGTATAGGGTACACCGCGTATACAGGTCATGTATAGGGTATGCCACTTTTACAGGTTATTCCAACAGAATAACAAAGAATGGAATAACATAAGTTCTCTTCAAGAAGAAAGAATAATACCCCTTACTTTATTTAGGAGATTGAATACTGCAGTAGTGTAGTAGCCGAAAATTCTTCTTCTTTCTCTTTTATTCTCTCTATACTTTCTCTTTCTATAGCTTGAGCGAATTCGTGAAAAATAATGAAGCCCTAGGCCTCTATTTATAGAAGATTTATTACTATTTACGAAGGTAATTACTATTGACGAAGGTAATTACTATTTACGAATGTAATTACTATTTACGAAGGTAATTATTATTTACGAAGGTAATTATTATTTACGAAGGTAATTACTATTTACGAAGGTAATTACTATTTACGAAGGTAATTACTATTTACGAAAGAGACTCTTAGATGATGACACATGGCCCCCCATAAATAATTAAACTTATCACAAACGTCTAATAATAGACTCTTTATATACATCAAGGATTGAATAAAAATTACCAGAAATTATTTTATTTTTAATTAACACATATTTAATCTTTCAACAATTATTAATCATTTATAACTTGTCGTCTCAATTATTGTTTAAATAATATAACATATTATACAGATGACACTGTGACAATAATTGAATCAATAATATAAGAGATATGATGTAGCAATTACTATAGCAATAATTGAGTATAACTGAGTGATTTCTCACGTAAGCATCAATAATCAAAACCGTGTGCTACTATGCAGCAACGCGTATTACTGTACTTTTACTACCGAGTAGTTCAACAATTTTAACGGTAACACTTCCGCCGTTATTTTATAGAAAGATAATTTTGTCGTTTTTTAACTACGACAATACTTTCGTTGTGGGGTCCACCAATGATTGTGCCATCGTACGAATATTCCCCGACAAAAAGAATATTCCCCGACCAAACGAATATTTTATAACAACTTGCGTACTTTGCAAAATTTATAAATATTACCCACAACTATAACATTATATCAAATTTATTCCATAATATTCAAAAATAATAATTATAAAAAAATTCATCTTTATTTATAAAAACTGGGGTCTTACAAATTCTGTTCGTAGCATGTTGTCTGAGAAGAAAGTGCCCAAGGTTTTTTGGCCTGAAGCAGTTCAGTGGTGTGTGCATGTGATGAATAGAAGCCCAACAGTAGCAGTTAAAGACAAAACTCCGGAAGAATCATGGAGCAATGTCAAGCCAATAGTGGATTACTTTCGTGTATTTGGGTGTGTAGCCCATGTACATATTCCTGAACAAAGAAGAATTAAGTTGAGTGATAAGAGCTTCAGTTGTGTGTTGTTCGGGGTAAGCAGTGAGTCAAAGGCCTATAGACTTTATGATCCTGCTTTTAAGCGCATTGTGGTAAGCAAGGATGTTGTATTTGAGGAAGACAAGTGTTGGGAATGGGAAACAAGCCTAGTAGAAATGAACAAGGTGCTAGAATGGGAAGATGGTGAAGAAGAATACAGTGAAAGTGAAGATGGTGAGCACGAATAAGAAGCAAATGCAAACGAAGAAGCAATAACAATAGAAGAAATATTGCAATCAAATCAGAATATACGTGCTGAAGATCAAGGGAGGACTAAAAGAACCCCAAGAGCTTCGGTCTGGTTAAGAGATTACGAGAGTGGAGCTGGTTTGGGTCTCTCAGATGAAGAAGCAGAAGTTAGTAACCTTGTGTTTTTTACTGCTCTAGATCCCATTAGTTTCGAAGAAGCTGCGAAGAATAAGAAATGGCAAGAAGCTATAGATCTTGAGATCCAAGCAATTGAGAAAAACAAAACTTGGGAATTGATGGAACTGCCGGCTGGTGCTAAGAGAATCGGTGTAAAATGGGTTTTCAAAACGAAACTCAACGAGTTTGGTGAAGTAGACAAGCACAAAGCAGGGAATTGATTACAATGAGGTGTTTGCGCCGGTTACGAGATGGGACACAATCAGATTGGTAATAACTCTTGCAGCACATAAAGGTTGGAATCTTTACCAACTAGATGTTAAGAGCGCTTTCCTCCACGGAGAGTTGCTTGAGGAGGTGTTTGTTGATCAACCACCGGGTTTTGTACAGAAAGGAGAAGAGCACAAAGTATACCGGTTGAAGAAGGCTTTGTATGGTCTTAAGCAGGCTCTAAGGGCATGGTACAGTTGCATTGAGTCCTACTTCGTGAAGGAAGGTTTTGTAAGGTGCCCTTCTGAACATACACTCTTTATTAAGTCTGATTCAATGGGTAGAATTCTTGTGGTTAGCCTTTATGTAGATGATCTTATATTTACAGGGAATGATGTGGGAATGTTTGAGGAATTTAAGAGGTCCATGATGCATGAATTTGAAATGACTGATCTTGGAAGGATGAGATATTTCCTCGGGGTAGAGGTGCTGCAGAATGAAGAGGGCATATACATTAGTCAAACAAAATATGCTAATGAAGTGCTTGAAAGGTTTGGCATGTTGGAATGCAATTCTGTTAAAAATCCCATTGTGCCGGGGTCGAAACTTGTGAAGGATGAGAAAGGAGTCAAGGTTAACTCTACTACTTACAAACAAATGGTTGGTAGTCTTTGTTATTTAACAGTAACAAGGCCCGACTTGATGTTTGCAGTAGGTCTAGTTAGTAGATATATGGAGAATCCTACTGAGCTTCACTTTCACGCTGTCAAGAGGGTGCTTCGATATATAAAAGGGACTTTACAACTAGGAATATTTTATAAAAGAGGTGGAGCTGGAAATTTCATTGGCAACACAGACAGCGACTACGCAGGGGATCTTGTTGACAGAAAGAGTACTTCAGGATATGCATTTTTGTTTGGAGAAGGAGTTGTGGCTTGGTCATCGAAGAAACAACCGGTGGTGACTCTATCCACCACTGAAGCTGAATTTGTGGCAGTAGCTTCATGTGCATGTCAAGGAGTCTGGATGAGGAGGATTCTTGATGCTCTTAATCATTCTCAGAGGGAGAGCACAATCGTGTACTGTGACAATGCCTCCACTATCAAACTCTCAAAAAATGTTGTGCTACATGGAAGGAGCAAACATATTCATGTAAGGTACCACTTTCTTCGTGAGCTAACTCAAGATGAAATTATTGAACTTATTCATTGTGCAACTGAGAATCAGACAGCTGATATCATGACCAAGGCTCTGAAGCTCGAGGCATTTGAGAAGCTTAGAAAATAACTTGGAGTACATGAAGTACCAAAGATAAACTGTCTGCAGACTACAGAACAGTTTAAGGGAAGAAATGTTTGAAATAGTCAGTAGCTTTGAAATAGTCAGTAGCTTGTTGAATAACTAGGCCTATATTTCAGGCTTATCTTGTTTAATAAGTCCTATTATACAGGACTAGTAGTTGTTTTGAAATTTTCTTCTAGTAGTGCCATATTTATAGGATAGTTAGACGGGGCTGTTATCCTCTGTTTTGGTTGTATGGCTTAAAAGCCAATGTTCTGCTTTGAATTTAGAAGTGAGTAGTTTTCTTTAATCAACTAGTGTTTGTGTTTGCATTGATATCTTACACTGCCAAAAATTGATTTCCCACCAAAATCAATTTTAAATCTAAAATTATGAATATTTTGATTTCCCACCAAAAATTGATTTATAAAATGAATACTGATCTTTGTGGGTTAAAATATGGCTACAAGGCAAAAAAATCAAATGTCTTTACCTGAAATAGATCTAGCATATCAAGAGAAAGCACAAGAAACTTTTTTGCCAAATCTTAATGAGCCATGCCTGAAGATGATATACAAGTGGAGGGATTACATAGCTCACAAGAAACAAACTTGAATACTGGAGAATCCAAATCCAGAGTCTTCACCTCCCGCCATTTTTTCTAAACTTCTTTTTTAGAGATATGTAAAAGTATTTGTATTGATTACCACTGTTATGAATATGTATCGGGAAGGAAAGGAATATGAAAAGGTAGCATACAACTAATTTAATGCATTGAAAAAATTAATTATTGTGTGCATTAATTACACACTTATAGGAAAAGAGGGCTAAGGGTAAATTTGGAAGAAAAAATATTAATTATGCTTTGATTTCATCAAACGTCAAATATTTTGGAATAACTCAAAGGGTGTAAAACGTCAGTTAATATGGAATGAAGGGAGTACCCAATTATATAATTTCACAACACCCTATTCTAACCATTGTCAACATTTGAGTTGCGAGTCTAATAACTTTAGATATATATATATATATATAGGGGAATATAGAGGTGCACAACCGTGTAACTTTTAAAGTTACACGGTCTACGATCGTAGAGTGATTTCAGTCTACGATTGTAGAGTAGTCACTCCACTATTTGTGAATTCACTCTACTATCGTGGACTACTCTACGATCGTAGAGTGAATTCACTCTACTATCTGTGGACTACTCTACGATCGTAGAGTGAAGTCACTTTACGATCGTAGACTGTGTAACTTTAAAAGTTACACGGCTGTGTACCTCCATTTTTACCATATATATATATATATATATTAATTTCTAACGAACTATGAGACTATTAATTAAACTTTCAATTTTTTGGTCAACTGATTAACTACTTTTATAGATAACTTATAAATTATAATATTATATATTCAAAAAATTATATTGTGGTTCTTGTCATCTTTTTTGGAGACAACCAAAAGTAGTCATTCAAAGTAAGAAAATGAATTAAGTTATTCTCATTTATGAAAAAATTGATACTAAGATATAATTAAGTCAGTAAGACAAATGAGTGCAATATTAAGTAATTAATCATCAAACTTATTTAACATTATTTTATTTTATAGTAATATTGTTAATTTATTATAGGTGGAAGGACATTAGAAAACAAATAAATTAATACCATTTCATAACAAAAATCAAGTTTAATTAATATTAACATATTTCAAATTTCAGAGTTAGGGGTCATATGACCCCCTAACCCCTCATTAGTTTCCCACATGAAAATATATATAAATATGAGAGACCCTCTTATAATTTTTATCAATAAATTATGATAACCTTTTGGAAATATGTATAATAAACAAGACTTTTTTTACAATTCATACAAATTATAGGGATTAATAAGTTTTGTAATTGTGATCCAGTTTGAATTTATCACAATAAACAATAAAAAAAAATTCGTTAACAACTAATGGGAGTCTCTGTCACAAATTTTCTATATTAGAGTGGTTAGCAATAATTTAATTTTGATTAATTGATTAATATAATGTCGTAAGTATGTGATCTCTTTGTGTATCAACACTGTATTGGTCAATTGACTTACCATGAAATTAACCGGATCCCTCCTTTTATGTTTTACTCTTATAAAATTGATTTTATTATAATTTTATTATTTTTTAAAATCTATTTTCAAAATATTATAATAAATTCTTATTATTTTTAATATACAATGCTTATGCCATCGAGACCAGTACATAGAATGCGACGTGACAAGGCTATTAGGTACTTCAACACCAGCACGGTCTTCCGATAACTATAAGGCTAATTCCGATTTATCAAAAGATTCCTGCCATTATAGTGTTAAGTAACTATCATAATTGGTACACGTGTCAAAATTAAAACGCGAGTACAATAAAAGCCCACTTTAAACATACCAGCGAGTACGGGTACGAACCCGCTGTTTGTGTGTTTTTTTCATCTGCAGATCGAGACGTGTGGTGTCCAATCTTGTGACAGTACCCGAGGCCTCGTTTTCGCGTTTGATGCTGCCACGCTGGCATCCGCCATGTCACCATCCACGTCAGTGTTCTCCTCCAGTCAAACGTAACCGGTACTTCCACGTCACCACAGAGTCAACCCACCTCCAAGCTGAAGGACCATCCAGGGACCACTGACAGAAAGCGAGCCCTCATTGTGTGAATTTTTACGAAGAGAGGACTCGGAGGAGTGAGAAAATAAGGGTTTTCGCTATATTTTCTCTCTCTAGATACGTACACATATTATATTTATTTAATATATATATGCACTGTTGAAAGCGGTGAGAGTGACAAATTGGTGGAGCTGAACTATTTTTCAAACCTACCTTGAATAATCGGAGTGGAAAGCGGTTTTCAGAGTGGTTTTGAGGTGAGCATTAGTGGTATTGGGGTTCTGAGTGTTTGTTTTTCTGGGTTTTTAAGTAATATGACTGCGGTTCACTTGCTTCTGGGTTGTTATCTAATTTTTGCTAGTGATTTCTGTCTTTATTCGACCGGATCTAGTTTATTTTAAGTTTATCGGGAAAGTTTTACTCGGATCTGTAGTTATTTCAAGTCTTTGAAGTCTTTTCGTGTATCTTATTCAAATTCGCGTTTTTACTTTTTGAGTGTCTTTTTAGGTTTTTATTTTTTCAATTTCACATGTATGAAAATTTAATTGGTTTTAACTATGTTTTGGAAAGTTTTTCATTTGTTTTTGTTGTTTTAAGGTTACACATAGGGTTATGTTTTAGTGGTTTGATTTTGTGAGTTTTGGTCTTTGATCATTTTGTTACATGTATTGAGCGTGTGATAATTTTATTTCCGCCTTCTTCTTTTATGGTATTTTATTGCATTACTGTTTATTTTGTTTTTTGTTTTTGTGAGGGTGTTATTTATAGATGTCAATATTATTGTGTGGTCGGGTGGATTCATTGATGTATTTAAAGCCTTAGTATTAGTATTGCTTTTGATCTTTGATTTTTAAAGGGTAGTTGATTTTCCTGCTAATAAAGTCTTGCAACTTTGTACAAGTATATAATGTTTATTTATTTGTTTAATTTTTTGGTGCCTGGTTTGTGCGATTGGGTGAAAGTATATATGGTGTTTGTGTGGTGGTTATGGACACTGTTTATTGGGACACTGTTTATTGTGTATATGGGTCAGAGAGATGATTGTTGTTTTAGTTGGGTGTTTGAGTATGTGTTTGAGAGAGCTAGATTTTTTTTCTTTTATTCCCCTGGAAATTGAGTGCCTTTCAAATGATAGGGAGAGTTTGAGTTATTTTGAGAGAAGGTATAATTTTTTTGTTTGTGAATAAAAAGTTGATTTTTACCTGTTCGATTGGTTAGTTGCCTTTAATGCTGAATTTTAATTTTATAGAGTTTTCTGTGATGGCACAAATTATTGCTCATGTTAATGTTTCTTTTTTCTAATAGTTAATTGTTCTTTTTAATTTCTATCATTGCTTTTTTAGTAGTTAAAATGTTCTATGTCTATGTTATCTACGTGAGTTGAGAGATTTCATTATTAGTATTATTACTCAGTTGCTGTTTTCATTTGCTTACTTTAGTTGCCATCATGGTGAGGAAGAGGAGAACTGAACTTCCAGGTGGGGGTGAGAGCTCTGAGCCTCAGGAACCCAGTGGAGGACGTGCTGGTGGTGCAGCGCAACGTCCGCCGCAACAGCAGCAGCAACAACAGGGTGGTGGTGGTGGATACCAAGGCGGAGCAGGTAGAGGCTGGGCCCCTCAGCAACAGGGAGGTGGATACCAAGGCCGTGGAGGGTATGGTGGTGGACGTGGTGGACAACGTGGTGGAATGGCTCCCCAGCAGTACTCTGGTGGGCCTCCTGAGTACAATCCTCAGCAGGGCAGGGGCCAACAGCAACAGCAGCATCCACAGCAGCCGCAGGGCAGGGGCACTCAGCTGCAGCCACAGCAACAATCACGAGGACCACCACCCCAGCGCCGTGGAGGCGACATGGGAGGTGTCTCCCGTGGAGGGTTTGTACCTTCTGCTGGTGGACCTTCTAGGCCATCAGTACCCGAGCTGCACCAAGCAACCCAGGCTCCACACCAAGCAGGGGTGATGACTAAGACCATTCCCCATGTGAAACTGGCAGAGGAGGTTCAGTCTGAGGCTAGTTCTTCATCCAGTGCCCCAGATCCAAGTCCTTTGCAAGTAACACAACAGTTTCAGCAGCTTTCTGTCCAGCAAGAAGACTCTTCCAGTGAAGCTGTTCAGCCTAGCCCTGCCTCAAGCAAATCGCTGAGATTTCCTCTTCGGCCAGGCAAAGGTAGTACTGGTTCCCGCTGTATTGTGAAAGCCAACCATTTCTTTGCTGAATTGCCGGACAAGGATTTGCACCAATATGATGTGAGTTCTTTTTGTTGTGTTCATCTTTATTTATTTTTCTTGTTTTATTTTCAGAAATTCATTTTGATACAATGAATTCTCTTTGTCATGTTGTTTAGGTTTCAATCACTCCTGAGGTAACGTCACGTGGTGTTAACCGAGCTGTAATGGAACAGCTAGTGAAACTTTACAGAGAATCTCATCTTGGAAAGCGTCTTCCTGCTTATGATGGTAGAAAGAGTTTGTATACTGCTGGACCTCTTCCCTTCATTTCAAAAGAGTTCAAAATTGTTCTCCCTGATGAGGACGATGGATCGGGCACTGCAAGGTATTGTTTATTTTGGATTTTCGTCATTTATTGGGTTCACTTTCTTGAATGTGCTTTGTTTCAACAGTTTTTTATTATTTGGCTGATATGGATGCAGGAGAGAGAGGGAATTTAAAGTTGTCATCAAATTAGCTTCACGCGCTGATTTGCACCACTTAGAAATGTTTTTAAAGGGTAGGCAGGCTGATGCGCCTCAAGAGGCTCTTCAGGTTTTGGACATTGTTTTGCGAGAATTGCCTACTGCTAGGTACAGACTATATAAACGATGCCTTCTTCTTGAACTCCTTTCTTTATCTTCCTTGCAAACAGATTTATTTATTTTGATTTGGTTGTTTTTTTGGTAAATGAATATAGGTATTCTCCCGTGGGTCGTTCATTTTATTCCCCTGATCTTGGACGAAGGCAGCCATTGGGTGAGGGATTGGAAAGTTGGCGTGGTTTCTATCAGAGTATCCGCCCAACGCAAATGGGATTGTCACTTAACATAGGTTTGTCTTGCATTAACATGTTGTACCAGTCCTGCCATTTTTCAGTTTTTTATTCTCAAGTCTTTTCTTGCTGTTTTAGCCAGTCGATGACATCAATATAAATTTGTAAAATATTGTTGGTCATGGAAGTAGTTGTTATCATCTCTCTCTCTCCCTCCCTCCCTCCCTCCCTCCCTCATATTCTTACTAGTTTGTTGATATTTTTTAGAAATCTGGTTTCAACTTTTGATGATGCAGATATGTCCTCCACCGCCTTTATTGAGCCCCTGCCTGTTATTGACTTCGTCACTCAGCTTTTGAATAGGGATGTATCTTCCAGGCCATTGTCAGATGCTGATCGTGTGAAGGTTTCATTCTGTTCCATAGACTCGGATGATATTTGTGGTTAAATCTATTGAATATGTTGTTTGCTCTTTGAGATTGCCTTTGTATCTTTTATTGTTCACAGTTCACTATTGTTTTCTAAGGTTTTCTCCTTGTGGATTTGATTTTCCCCACATCATTTATTTGTTGTGATTATTGAAAATTATATTCCTTGGATTGAACTTTTGTATTAATAGCTTAATTTTCTTTTCATTGTTGTACCCTTTATGAATATACACATCTAAATACTTGTTTCCGTTCTTATGTTTATTTTAAGAACCTGAAATTTATATAAAATAATATTTAATTCTGTTCTTTATTGATTTTTGGTTGTTTATACCAATGTTCGTAAATTTCATTTTCTTTAAAGGGATCCTCCCTCTCCTGCTCCCCTCAAATCGAGTATACCAAGTGTAGTGGATCTTGCATTCTCAGTGCAGTAGTTTTAATTGTTACTGTTTTTCTCTATTATTATCTTTTTGGACTTGCGTTGTTTTAACCAATTGTTGAACTCCAGTAAGTATAACATTTGTCTCAACATTTATTGGTATGTGTAGCATGTATCAATTTCTCGCCTTCTCATGCTATCAATACGCTAGCTATTTGTTCCGACAATCTCTACTTTTTTGCTTAATATTGGTTCTTATATGTTCTTACAAAAGAAGTATGTAAAAATTTTGTATGCTGACTGGCAGCTGTTCAGTTATATATTTTTAATTGTCTGCATCATTGCCTTTACTTGTATGACAGATCAAAAAGGCATTGAGGGGAGTGAAAGTTGAAGTTACACACCGTGGAAACATGCGTAGGAAGTATCGCATATCCGGTTTAACATCACAGGCAACGAGAGAGCTGACGTATGTCTAGATTGTTAATTTTTAAGTAATTCATGCTACTCTACAAGGCTTTGGGTCTACCTTAAACGTTTCATGTCTGACATGCTATGCCATATATATATATATCAGTTTTCCAGTTGATGAAAGAGGCACGATGAAGTCGGTGGTAGAGTATTTCAGAGAGACCTATGGGTTTGTCATACAGCATACCCAATGGCCTTGTTTACAAGTTGGTAATCAACAAAGACCGAATTATCTGCCAATGGAGGTTTGTGCTCAACTCCCATCCTTGCTTGCAATCTCATAGAATATTCTTATGCTTATGTGATTATTGTTGCAGGTTTGCAAGATTGTTGAGGGACAAAGGTACTCAAAACGGTTAAATGAGAGACAAATTACTGCTTTGCTGAAGGTTACCTGTCAGCGTCCTAGTGAGAGGGAGTCTGACATTCTTCGGGTTTGTTTTTTATATAGCATGCCTCGTTCTTGTCATTTTTTATTCATTATTGTTGTAACATTTCAATTGATGTTTGTGTGCGCGTCTAGGCATGTATTTTATCATTTACTGGTTAAATTATGTTTTTTTTGTTTCATTTCTAAATATGTGGTACATTTGCAGATGAATGGATTCGTTTAGTTATATTGTTTGTATGGGGTTTTGAGTCTCTTAGGCACACCACCTTCTTTAATTGCTTTAGTGTTAAATTTAACATTCAGTGTTTTGTCTTCTGAATTAATATTTTTGTTTTGGAAAATAAGAAGTAAATTATGGAAGGCTTGTTATTGTTTTATCTTGTTTGTATGTGGTTGTGGGGTTTTATATATGTGATTCTTTTTTTCTCGAGTATTATTTCCCCTATACGAAGTTGAATATAATGAGTTGTTCCTGTAATTAATGTAATAAAATCACTTCCAATAAATGTTTTGAGTTATCGTCTTTGAACTTGGACTATGACCTGATCAGAAGAAAACCGTGTTCCATTATATTGGCATGCACATCTGCGTTCTTGTGTGCATGCACTTTGGGTTTTAGTAGTGTGTGCCATACTGTTGGAGTAAAGTCCTTCTCATGGCCAATGTCATTATGTTGACCAAGGGCCTTTTCCTCATGCGAGTTTATGTGGTATCTTCTGTTTATTGTGTATGTGTGTGTGCATTGTGGATGGCGACAAACACCTCCCTGGCTTTGGTCTCTCCAGATAAGATGAATAAAAGAGACATGATTTGGTGTCTAGTTATGTAGTGTACAGGTGATACAAGTGTAAACCTGATGTTGTTGATGTACCTTATAAGTGATCTAATTTACTTTTACTTGCATCTCCTGCAGACTGTCCACCATAATGCTTACGCTGAAGATCCCTATGCGAAGGAGTTTGGTATCAAAATTAGTGACAAGCTAGCCTCTGTAGAAGCTAGAATTCTTCCTGCTCCATGGGTAATGGATAATTTACATCTTCGTTTATTTTCATGATTCATCTTCTTAATGTCGTCATCCTTTGTAAAAGCTTCCTAGATGGATTTGTGTCCGTTAATAAATGACTAGTGCATTATCTGTGCAGCTAAAATACCATGAGACAGGACGTGAGAAGGATTGTCTACCCCAAGTTGGTCAGTGGAATATGATGAACAAGGTAAGCTTTGCCTTCAACTAAAATTTTGCTCACACTCTAGCCTGTAGATCGTCTATTTAGTTAAATTTAGTGGGTGGTGTGCGTTATAACCCTTTTTATTTTTCAAACTGAATCAACTCCTTTCACGCGTGTCCTGTTTTATGGTTTCACATGTGTTCTTTCATGTGTAAACTTATTGTTGATCATGTATTAGACTTGTGGTGTTTGAAGTTCTCATTGCAGTACATATCAGTTTGCATAATTTCTGTTTTGAAAATGTAATCGAACAAATGCTCTTATAGATAACATACACGGATACTCACATACACACATTTCCTAGGTGCTTGTTATACATGCAATTGAATTAGCAGTTATTATGCAGTATTCCGTGGTTAGATCCATTGGAATGTTTTACGTTTTCTGAACACCAAAAAGATTTGCTTGTGAATTCATGGTATTAGTAATATCTCCAATTCTGATCATTACGAAAAACTTTGAAAGAATTCCTCATCGTTTATAAACCTATGGAAGAATTCCCTATAAGAATCCATAAATTTGTATTATTATTATTTGTTTTTTTGTGTGTGTGTGTGGGGGGGGGGGGTGATTCATTGGGATTTGCCGACCTACTTCTTCTTAGACTTGATCTGTAAGTGTTACAAAATTTAAATACAAAGCCTTTACTTTTACTTCATTCTAACAGGAAATTTGTTTAGATGGCTCTTGATTATGGTCGGAGGTTACAATGATATACAAGTCTAAAGTCATTCAGTTTACTTCCTTTTGTGTGGATCTTGATTTTCCGTTTTGATTTATTTGTACAAGCTGTGTAGTTGCTACAGAAATAATGTTGTGTACCGACAATTGTGTAAATGTACTGCACGATCATTACATGGTCACTTTGGAATCAGTGAGGTATCATATTGCTAAAAATTATGGCTTTTGTTTCAGAAAATGGTCAATGGGGGAATAGTTAACAGTTGGATCTGTGTGAACTTTGCACGGAATGTGCAAGAGAGTGTGGCCCACAGGTTCTGTTCTGAGCTTGCACAAATGTGTATGGTATCCGGAATGGTATTGGCTATAAGAATCCTTGTGCTTGTATTATTTTCTATACATTGGAAGGCGACTATGTGCACGTTAACCTATTTTTTTTTTTCTGTTTGTAGCAATTTAATCCTGAACCTGTGCTCCCACCAGCTAGTGCCCGTCCTGATCATGTGGAAAGAGTGCTAAAAGCTAAGTTCCAGGAGGCGATGAATAAACTCTCGAAGAAAGAGCTTGACCTGTTAATTGTTGTTCTGCCAGACAATAATGGCTCTCTTTATGGTATAAAATTCTGACAGAATTAATCGCATGCTCATTAGTATTTTTCTCTAGTGTTGTGAATGTATGGGGTACTTGTGTAGTCTCTTGAATGTTTGGGGTATTTATGTGGTATGTTTTTAGTTACATTGGGTTTGCTTTTGATTATTTTGCAGGTGATCTGAAGAGAATTTGCGAGACAGACCTTGGAATAGTATCCCAGTGCTGCTTGACAAAGCATGTATTTAAAATGAGCAAACAGTATCTTGCAAATGTGGCTTTGAAGATAAATGTCAAGGTTGGAGGAAGAAACACGGTACTGGTTGATGCACTATCAAGGCGTATTCCCCTTGTTAGTGACCGGCCTACCATAATTTTTGGTGCTGATGTTACCCATCCTCACCCTGGGGAAGATTCAAGCCCTTCAATAGCTGCGGTACACAATCTCAGTCTAATTGACGATGTTTGGCTGGCTGACAGACTTGGTTTTTTATTTTCATGCTGTTTTATTTATTTATCCTTACATTTGACAACATTTCATTTATATGTTAATTTAGGTTGTTGCTTCTCAAGATTGGCCAGAGGTCACCAAGTATGCTGGCTTGGTTTGTGCCCAAGCCCATCGCCAAGAGCTCATTCAAGATCTGTACAAGACCTGGCAGGATCCAAATAGAGGGATTGTCACTGGTGGCATGATTAAGTATGATCTTTCTTTTCTCCCTATCTTATTAAGTATAAGAAATCATATCCTTTTTTTCCTTGTAATATTGTTTAGTGCTGCTGGAAGTTGGCATAAATAATCCATTTTTCTTCATTTACTACAGGGAACTCCTCATTTCATTCCGTAGAGCAACTGGGCAGAAACCACAGCGCATTATATTTTACAGGTATTTATCATTTATTGCTAATATTTTGGTTTGCCATTTTGGGATCTGTCCTTGCTGGGTTCCTTGATGATGAACTCAATCTGCAGGGATGGTGTCAGTGAGGGGCAGTTCTATCAAGTTCTGCTATATGAACTTGATGCAATTCGCAAGGTGTGATTCATGCATATTTACACACTGATATTCTTGGTTTTGAGTGCTTGTTGGATAGGAATACAAATCTAACTCTGTTACCTTGTCTTCATCTCCAAAAAAGGCATGCGCCTCATTAGAGCCCAATTATCAGCCTCCGGTTACATTTGTTGTGGTTCAGAAACGACACCACACGAGGTTGTTTGCCAACAACCATCGGGACCGGAATCAAGTTGACAGGAGTGGAAATATACTGCCTGGTATTCTTTTATGTCTTCCCTTTGCATCGAGTTATGATATGGTATTCCAGGGTAATCTCCTCATTGTGTGCTTTTCTCTATGTGAAATTTATAGGGACAGTTGTAGATTCCAAAATCTGCCATCCAACCGAGTTTGACTTCTATCTGTGCAGCCATGCTGGCATTCAAGTAAAAATACAAAATTTTAAATGGTTTAGGATTAAGTGAATTTTTAGGAGATTTAGGTTTTAGTTTGTGAGTATTTATTTGGATCCCTCTTTCTTGTGCAACAGGGAACCAGCAGGCCTGCACATTATCATGTTCTTTGGGATGAGAATAAATTCTCGGCGGATGGCTTACAGTCTCTTACAAACAATCTGTGCTACACGTGAGTTTACTTTTAGCTCGAGTGAACAATTGTTTGCTTTAGAATTGCATCAAATCTCGGAATAGCTCATTATTTCTTGCTGGCATTATTTGAATTCCTATTCATCTTATTTTTATGGTTGCAGATATGCGAGGTGCACGCGATCAGTCTCAATTGGTGAGCTTCTTTTCTCAATTATCAACTTGTGCTTGCTAATATATTAAGATCATCTCGTATTAATCATTTCTCTCTCCTTGGCAGTACCACCTGCATATTATGCTCATTTGGCAGCCTTTCGCGCTCGCTTCTATATGGAGCCAGAGACGTCTGACAGCGAGTCAATGACCAGTGGTGCCGCTGCTGGTCGTGGAGGAATGGGTTTTGGAAGAAGCACACGGGCACCAGGTGTTAATGCTGCGGTCAGGCCCCTTCCTGCTCTCAAAGATAATGTGAAGAGGGTTATGTTCTACTGTTAGGAGTTTTTTTTTTTTGATGTGGCTGGTCGCCTGGTCATATTGGATGATAACCTAGTGAAGCTCTAATACATTGGTACTTTTGTATTTAATTACTCTGGAGCTGAGCTTTTGAATTGAAGATTACATGTATGTTGGTGAATCTTTTGTTTTTGGCAACTTCATTAATGAAGACTTCCGTGGATATATATATATATATATATATATATATATATATATATATATAGGGATTCCATCCACAGTAACCGGTTGTTGGGAGCAACCCATTTTTTCCCAGCCGCTACAGCTTGTAGCGTCTTATAAAAAAAATAAAATTATAAGTGGCCGGTACAAGATGTAGCGGTTGGAAAAAAAGGGGTTGTTTACTAACAACCGGTTGCTGGTTGCTGTGGATGGAGATTCATATATATATATATATATATATATATATATATATATAGCGCACTCGGACCTGATCAAAATTCGGACCCATTTTTTTTTTTTTTTTTGTAGAACTAAAAAAAAAAATTATGGAACTAAATTTTTTCCATAATACAATGTTTTGGGTGTGTTTTTAATACCTACACCAACCAATGTATGTACAGTCTGCCTAGACTGTACAGACATGTTTTGTTATACGTATCCAAATCACACCCAAAACACTGTATTATGTAAAAATTCAAGTTTCATAATTTTTTTTTTAGTTTTAAAAAAAAGCAAAAAAAAAAGTTCGAATTTTGTTAAAATGCGGGAGTTCGGACCTGATTCGGACTTTATATATATATATATATATATATATATATATATATGAAAAAATGTATGTACTCAGTTGTGTAGAACACAGTCGGTTCTGACGACGGTTTTTGGGCTATAGCGACGGTTTCACCTGTCGCTATAGTTCGACTGTGTAATACACAGTTGTGTATATGCATATAGTTCATATATATATAGAGGTTGGTTCTCTCCAGCGAATTAAAAACGAATTGGCTATAGTGACGATTTTATTCAAAAATCATCGTTATAACATAGAAAACGGTTATGCTATAGCAACATATAAAATCGTAGTTATAGCTAGTTCGTTTTTAATTTGCTTCATATAGTTCACTGGAGAGATGAATCATATATATATATATATATATATATATATATATATATATATATATATATATACGAGAAGCTTCAAGAGCATAATTTTTAAATAGCATAATGCCTTAAATAACATAATTTTATCAAAACGACGTAGTTTTGGAGGGACGCGGTGGTATTTTTGTAAATATCATGCCACCGCGTATTTACAAAAATGTCACCGCGTCCCTCCAAAACTACGTCGTTTTGATAAAATTATACTATTTAAGACATTATGCTATTTAAGAATTATGCTCTTGAAGCTTTCCGTATATATATATATATATATATATATATATATATATATATATATATATATATAGGATTATATGTATATACACAGTTGGACTATAATGACTGATGTTTTGAATTATGGAGACGGTTCATCCGTCGCAGTAACCCAGGATAGATTGTAATTTGGTTGAAAGAAGTCTACTCTTGTGTTCTTCCTCTAATCGCAAGGATCTCAATCTTTAGTAGGAAATTGTTAAATCCATAATATTTTATGTTATTTTCACAACTAAAATGTTGTTATAGATCTTATAGCGGCGGTTTAAAAATCGTCGCTATACATCGATACTTTTATTGTGAAAAAACAAAGTGTCATGAATTTAACAATTTTCTTTTTAATACTACTATATTACAAAATGTAAGATCATTATTCATTTTTTAATCTTTACTTATTTTAAGACTTAAAATCGACATGAATTTTTTGTAAGTAATTTTTGTCAACAAAGTTCGTAAACAATATAAGAAAATTTATTTATTGCGAGAGATAAATCATCTCAGTTTTAAATTTAAAATAATTTTTAATCGACTTTTAAAAATAATAATAATTTTATAATTTGGAACATAAGGAGCTCAGTTCTACATCTAAATAATAGTGCAAGTAATTAAAAATTAATTTAATTATTAAAGTCATTCAAAACGTTAGTTGGGTAGATACAATACTAGTGGAAGTAATTAAATATAAATTTTAAAATAATTTTAATGTGTGTTTACTCGTGTCAATTTTAAATGATTTAAATTCAAAAATAAAGCAATTTTTCAAAGCAAATTAGTTTTTCTTTTTGATTATTCTCTAAAATGTTGAAAGTCAATACAATGATAAATGTCGTAAGTTATTTAAAATATACTAATAATATATTATTGTTCAATAATTATAAATAATTTATTTTATTTATATATTTAAAAATATTTTAAATTAACTTTTAAAAAATGAAGTTATATTTAGTGGACCACCTACCCTCAATCAGTCCAATTCTATCCTCAATTGGTGAATTTATGCAGTTAACCAAACAGACAACTTTTACCCGGTTCAAGCTTTACCCACTCGACCTCTTGTTGTTACAGAAATGGCGGCAACAATTGTTCCAGTGGCCAGTGTTGTTTCAATTCAATCATCGAGAATTACGAGTAATACTGCGAGAAGAGAATTTCATCAATTAGGGCACAGGCTAATTCATTCTCCCCCATTTTCTTCTTCTTCTTCCTCTAATTCTCTATCTTCTGCAAATTTTAGCAATTTCAAAAATGGATACCGCGTTCTTGCGTGTTTACCTCCTTCGGAGGCATCTTCTTCTTCTTCCTCGGGTCGGGTAAATTACAGTGCCACCGCCAAGCTCTACGTTAGCGGTTAGCTCCCTCTTTATTTCCGCGCTTACACAACACATGAGAAATTGCATATGAACAGCTTGGATTTCATGTTAAAATAACTAATTAATAAGCGACTATTATGGTGTAATTAGAATTTCAATTTTGATTTATTGAGTTCAAAAGTAGTTAAAACATAGTTATGCCAATTACATATCACAAGCTTGATAACCCTTTGCACGGATTTGCTTAAAAATGACTTGGCAAGTTTTTTTTTTTTTTTTTTTTAAATCAAATCGTGCATAATATAATTTAGTTAATTAATTCATAATATAATCGAACAGGGTCTAAATATAATAAGAATGATAATTATTGTGTATAATATAATTTACTTAATTGAATTTTGGTTAATAGAATAAGTAATTAATATAATAAGTAATTAATAGGTGTTTCTGATTCATTGGAATGAAAACGAGTATTGTAGATTTACTATAGAACTTTTGATTTTTTCACATCTTGGGAATGAGTAATAGAGTCTTTATGTCTTACAAATTATTGTATCCAGCTATTTTTGTGATATTCATGGTATATCTGATACTTTTATAACAACTCCAAACTAGATACATTGAAATAAGAATAAATAAAAAAGATACAATGTATTTGTATATGAATTTGAGAAGTCACTATAAATGAATATATGAGGCATTAAAATAGAAAAATTTAAAAACTCTTGGATTCCTGAGTCACCAAAATATATTCTTAAGCCATTGAGTCGTTTTGGTGAGTCGATTTGGGACCAACCAAAACGACTCGGTTCTTGTCTTTTTTATATTTGTGTATTGATATGGATATGAGTTTAGAATGTTTGTATGCTGGTTACTGAGTTTAATTGTTTCCTTCCTTCTTATGAACATTTTAGTGTTATGATAACAAATTTCCTTAATGTATAGTTATAATTCTTTACTGGGTTATGTTTTGAATTTGAAAAAAAGAAAGGATTTAGGAAAAGCGAAAGGAGAAAAGGAAAACATTTTTAAGGTTCACTAACTTGCTTACACACCACACAAATTTTGTGCTTGTAAGGCCCTTGCCTCTATAATAAGTTATTTGTGTTGAGTCTATCATGCATCGTGACTGAACCAAGACCTTAATTTTTAAGGGTACCTTAACCTTTCACGTAAAGGAGGGAAGAGTAAAATGATTTCAAATAAAGAAGACAAAGGGAAAATGAAAAAGAGGACCAAAATTTACTTATCTAGAAAAAGTAGAGAAATGCCATATAGCTAAGAAATATAAACAACATATACTTTCCCTTTATTAGCTTTCTCTCAGCCATTAGTGGCTTATTTAGTGGTCGGCTCCTACATCCTCCTCCTTGCACCCCCACTTAAGAATCCAAAGGGTTACCTTTGGATGTCGTTGTGGCGCTTTGGTTATGAATGTTACTGGGGATTGGATGGATGGTATACACACAAGACTTGCCAACTCAATCAATATCAACAACATGACGTGACCAACCTACACAGGGATGACAGACTAACTTGTTAAGTTTGATTGATATTGTGCTAGAGTATAAGCTTGAACTGACCACCCAGGTCGCGGATGCCTTAAGTAGGTAGAGTTGTGGCATTTAAGTGTGGCATTCAAGTGTGAGAGCTGTGGCATTCAAGTATAAGTAGGTCTCATTGTATTCAAGATGGGCTTGAAAAAGGACCTGCAAGAAGCCTTTTGCACTAAGCTAAAGAATGAAAAACTTGGCTTCGATCAAGGATGGATTTGGTTTTGGAAGAATACAGTTCTCAAGATTTGAATCCTCTCCCAATTTATAAGTTTGATATCTGAGTAATGTCTAAGCAGGATAGGTGAAATTTGAGACTAAGGAGGCAGAAGACAACTTGATGCTTGCATTAATTTTGTGATGAAACTTATCACAATATTAATAATAATAATAATAATAATATTAAAAAAATTATTGTTATGAAGGATCATGATCTTCATTGTAGGAAGATGACAAATTGAGAAATAGTCGAAGTGGTAGATGAATCTATGTGCGGAAGCGCGTGAGATCCAAGGCAGCCTTATCTCCACGTGTACGTAGTAATAGAAGGCAATATCTCCATAAGAATGATGCTCAAGTGTTGTGGGCAACTGCAGGGGAATCAGTTCTATTTTATTTCTGAGTTGGTTAACCAACCACAAATTCCCTTACTAGTTGGTCCTACCTAGTTACCTTTTAAAGTCGTTACTTTAGTTAAAACCATGTTTGGTGCTTACCCTAAAGTTATTCAGGAGTTACTGATGGAAGGCTATCCATAACTGGCAATAGGTCCCAATCATCAACAAGATCATAAAGGCATGGTTCTATCCCTGCTAATTTCCTACACCATAAAGAACAAGTAAACTAATATGATCCCTTACTTCTACTGGTGAGTATAGCCGTCCATCAGCATCGGGAGCAAGGAGAAACCATAAACCAGTGTTAATTGGTATTCCGTCAGTTGTCTCTAGTGAATATCTCTAAAGTGCCTTCACTTTCATGGTTAGTTTTGTAAAGTAGGGCTAACAAGGGTTAAATGGGGTGGGAGGCAGGTAGATGATGACTTGATGCTGGGTAGTGGCTAATGAGGAGGAAGAAGGGGTAGGAAAGGTATTGTGTTCAAGTAAGGTTTATGACAAGGTTCTTAGGTAAACTTTACGGTAAGTGATGGGGAGGAATGGTTTTTGAGTTAGATAGAGGAAGTAGATTTTTTTGGTTGTTTTAGATGCATGTCCTGATGGTTAGTGTTCACGGTGCTGTAGAATTAATTTCAGGCATTATATCTTTAAATTCCTCTTTTAAAGTAATTATAATATCTCATTGACGTTCATCTTGGGTCAAATACATAAAATTCACACTAGACTGAAAATCCACTGTTGCCACTTTGTGAAAAGCCAACAGTTGGGCTGTATGGTTAATTACTTGTTTGTCACTTTATCAATGACACTAGATGTATCTTTATGCTTGGGGCAATGACGCAGCTAGTGAGGTTCTAATTGAGGCGCGTCTGTTGCTGGTTGGAAACTATTTTCAAACACCCATCTGGCCTTGGTTCTGCCTTGGCCATTGAGAGTTTCTGGAAGGGGCTCCCTCTATCCTAGGTGAAGCCCTACAACTGAAAAAATCAAAACAAACTAAATGTACTAGTGGATGCTTTTCCTTATTTCTATCTATTTTTCAGTCGCCTTATATATGATATAAAAACTCCTGTTGCTTAAGCAAGCTTGAAACTCAACAATGACCAATTGTTAATCTCTCTCTCTCTCTGTTTTATTTTTATATTTCGAGGATGTACTAATGTATTTGCTTTTTGTGTACAGGACTTTCATTTCGTACCACTGAAGAGAGCTTGAGAAATGCTTTTGAAAACTTTGGCAAGCTCGTAGAAGGTTTTTCTTACATTTACTACTCTATATATCATGTTTATATGCTGAAATAAGAACTATATATGTCAAAAAGAATAAACTTTATGTGCGTCGTTGTCTTCTCCTGGCTTTAGAGGCCTTCAATGTTCTACTAGACATTAATTTTTTGATTTTGCAGTCAATCTGGTGATGGACAAAATAGCAAATAGGCCAAGAGGCTTTGCTTTCCTGCGTTACGCAACAGAGGAGGAATCGAAGAAGGCCATCGAGGGAATGCATGGAAAGGTATGCTACTCAGCCGCTGTATTAAGATTCTAGAGACAGATGCACCTCTCATATTTATTTTCAGTGGCGAAGATTTTGCAAAAAACTAATGATTCTTTCATTTCCAGATTAGTGTCTATGCTATTATATTAGTGCGTGAAAGGTCTCGAAACATGTGCATAATCTAATAGATAATATTAATAGATTGTTGGGCAATAAACTGAAATTTAAATGCTAGAGGTTACAAATTTTGTTCACCCTATTTCAAGTTTGAACATAGGGCATGTGGTCCTCTGGATAGGTTTTTCTTAAATTTACTACTCTATATATCATGTTTATATGTTGAAATAAGAACTATATATGTCAAAAAGAATGCTGCAGGGGTTTTTGTGTGGTGTTTTATTATGTTCTCCTCTTCCTTTGCCCTGTTTGGCCAATCAAATAGGTGTATTATATTAATGATCTAGTCACTGCAATGTTGGCTAACTGTGAAGTATTGGTTTTGGAAATGATTTCTGATTAATACCTTTATGTTTGATGTACTAGTGGAAAATTGGAAGTATAGTGATCAGATTTTGGCTGTTTGATTTGGACTCTATGTAACATTTCAAAAGATTTGAAGACCAAATGAATGGAACCATGTAAATTAGATTATGATAACTTGTTCAGTCACTGGTTTCATCCAGTCTTTCTTAACAAATGTAATTATATGTGAAAATGTAAAGGTGCTAACTTCACTTTCTTCTCAGTTTCTTGATGGCAGAGTTATATTTGTTGAAGTTGCAAAACCCAGATCTGAACTTCGCCAAGGCCAAAATCGAAACTCAAGACCGTATGGATGAGCTGAATAGTATGTTCTCCTTTGCCCTGCCCAAGGTGTATTCCAAGTGTCGAATTTCTTTCTCTGTTTCTGGATGGAAGCATTAGTGGTTGTCTACGGTCAAATTCAATTGTGGGATACAAATCAATCGAGATATGATCTTAACTTTGCTTAAACATCTCTCTCTCTCTCTCTCTCTCTCTATATATATATATATATATATATATATATTCACTCGTAGGCTTTGTTTAATTTTCCTTAAACATCTTGCATGGGAGGGAAAGCTCCAAATACAAAGCTTTTGATACGAGTGGAAGGTATTTTTGTATTGTGATAGTGTTTCAGCAAGGCTTTGATTAAGGGGTTGGTTTTAGTAATAAATAAATGAAAAAAAATAGCTTTTGCGTTTTAAAATATATGATTAAATTTATTTTTTAAAGTAAATTTAAAATATTTTCAAATATAAAATTGATTTGACTCATTTAATTTTACAAGCAATTAATTTTGTAATTAGTAATTGTATGTAGACAGTTTCTAACTTTCGTAATTATATTGTTTAAAATTAATTAATTTATATTAATTTTGAATTTGAAAATATCTCTCTTAAAAACTTAATATTAGTAAAAAATATAATATATATATATATATATATATATATATATATGTGTGTGTGTGTGTGTGTGTGTGTGTGTGTGTGTGTGTGTGTAAAACTTATCGGGTTCATATGTGATGTTCGGGAGTGGTTAGCATGAAATTAACTTTGGTCAATTGACCAATACAGTGTCGACACGCGTCCGGAAGGTGATCTCTCTCTTTGCGTGTCAACACTGTATTAGTCAATTGAACAACTTATTATGAAGTTAACTTCATGGTTACCAGATCCGTGATGTTCATAACCAAAAAGAATATTAACACGCTTGACCTTGTTGATGCTAAGTCAACAGGGAGCTGTGGTTAGGGTTGCAAACGACTTGAACTGTATGCGAACCGGTTCGAGTTCAAGTTGCTTGTCTAGTCGAGTCGAGTTCGCACATAGTGTTATGTTCGATTGCTCGATTGAACATGTTCGCGAACCATGTGGTTCGGTTCGTCTTTGTTCGTGAACAATTCAAGTTTGGTTCAGTTCGATTCGGTTCGATAAGTTCGAGTTCGAGTCTGGTTCGATAAGTTCGAGATCGGTTCGAGTAGTTCGATTTCTTACATGTTTAAAGTGTTTCTAAAATTTTGAATATAAATAATTGGTTATTTCATATTAAATTCTAAAGTTTGTCTTATCAATAATTGTTAAATTTGCAACAATTTTTTTTATTAACTAAACATCTTTTTATTTTTTTTAATAATTGATTATAAGTAAACATTTTTATTAAATTATAATGTGTACTTCTTTACCACTAAATTCTAATTTAATTAAAATAATTTTAATATTTTCATAAATTTTTTAACAATGATTGTTGGATTCTTATAATTTACATCCCTAATAATTTAATAAATTATAACCCATATCATAAAACACAAGTAAGTTATTAATCATCATGCAATGACAATTTGACATAATTAAAGAATGATACAATAAAGTTGCTTATATTTACATGAGTTATTGAAATTGTCAAGCCGATATAGTGATTAGAAAAATCAAGTCATCAATGTATCGAGACTTCAGTAATAGAGTAATAATCATTGCACAATTACTATTGTATATTATATACATCAACTATCAATTATGTAATTAAAAGTGCAAACTTGCTTTTACCAATTTTTGATTTTTTTTAGTGTTACAGACTTACAATATATATGTGTATATATGTGAGACAGTGAGAGAGAGTGATTGACTAACTTTGATTTATTAATTATACAATTAAGTAATCATATTCATGGTAAAAAGTAGTGTTTATAATCCAATTAAACAATATGTTACAGTACTGTTTG
This sequence comes from Panax japonicus, assembly GCA_020205505.1. Taxonomy (NCBI): domain Eukaryota; kingdom Viridiplantae; phylum Streptophyta; class Magnoliopsida; order Apiales; family Araliaceae; genus Panax; species Panax japonicus. The sequence goes on along the minus strand of CM035098.1, from coordinate 4,752,481 downwards.
CATGAAATTTAAATGAGTTATTAATTTAAATTAGAATAAGCAAAAATATTTTAAAAAAATGAAACAAAGTTTTAAGACTTTGATCTTAGAATCGTAGTTAATTTATTTAGTTCTAAACAATATAAATATGAAAAGTAAAAATTTTTTATAAAGTAATTCTCAAAATTTATTGTATTTAAAAGTTAATTATCACATTCATTTTGAATTAAAAATATTTCCTATCGACTTTGAAAATTCATACTTGATTACTTTATTACTTATATTTCAGAACGGAGGAAATATTTGGTATTAATACATTCCAAATTTTCAAAGTTAACAATATTAGTCTATTAGATACTTGAATTAATTTAAATCAACTAAATTCACATTATTCTAAATATTAAAATCTTACAATTTCATATTTTTCACTTATAAATTTTTTAAATAAGACTATTTTTATGAAATAGATAGAGTATTATTCATTTATTTTAGATTAATTATGTAATAAAAAATAATATTAATCCACTACTACTAATTTAATATATATATATATATATATATATATATGATAATATGATATATATTATATTTTATTCCTAAATAAGTCTTATATAGTTTGATATAAGACTTATATATCAATGACAATATGATATATATTATATTTATATGATTATATCATATTCTAAGAATGATGATTACAATATTTGATCTAATTTTTGATTGAATTACTTATTCTTAGAGAAGACATTTTTGGTATTTAATTAACTATTTTTTTGCTTTAGAGTTCTAAGTCTATGTTCGCAAAAAAGTTGGTGTTCGTGAACAAATTTGATGTTTGTGAACAAGTTTGTGTTCGTGAACGTTCACAAACTGTTCATGTTCGCGAACAAGCTTGTGTTCGACTTGTTTGCGAACTGTTCGCGAAGTCGATCATGTTCGCGAACACCAAACAATTCGAACTCGTATATAGTTGTTGGTCCGATCAAATTTTTCTGAAAGTCCAATAATAATCTAGAAGGGAGTGTGGGGGTGGGTGAATAGATTATTACCGTTTAAAAATTTATCTTAGGCCTTTTTTAATTTTTAATCAATTAATTTGCAGTGTTAATAATATATATGCAAGTCAATAAAATTTAATCGTACAATGCACATAGAGTTGTCTGGTTCACAACATGCATCCAGGGTATGTTGCTACGTCTAGTCTCAAGCTCCTCTCTAGTACTTGAGATCCTATTACTTTCAGTAATAAATACTCCTTAAGTAGGCAGAGAAACCTTTACAAAGTTTTATAGACAAACTTCCAACTATACACCACTATTTATTTTGGACAGCAAACTCCCAACTTTCTCCTCAAACTTAGTTGTTCCTTCTTTTGAGTTCAGTTCTATTCTATGATCTGGTCTTGAAACAACATCCTTTTCCTCACCTCACAAGTACACTAGAAATCCAACTCCCAGCTGACCTCTCTAAGACTCTGGTCTTGATCTAAGAATTACTCGTTTTCTCACAGGTACATACAATAAACTAACTCTACCCTTTTCCCTTTTTACAAAGTTTTTGTCAGAACTTTGCTTCTTAAATAGGCAAATACAATTTAGTATAGATATATAAAAGTTTAAATAACTTTTATACTTAAGACTTATCAAATAAGCAGATAACAGTTAAAGAGCAGATATTTTTATAAAAGTTCAAAACTTTTATATTTGAGAAAAATATGCTTCTTTGTAAGCACATAGATCAAATAATGCTTCTATATAAGCAAATGTGTAATTTTAACCTGGCGACGTCAGGAAAAAATTTCTTTTCTTTGAAGTTTCTCTTTTTACCCTTTATGTTTTCAAGGTGTTGAATTTTGTTTGAAATGGTGAGTTTGAAAAGAGTCCGACACAAAATGTTGACGATTTGAAAATTCAGAGTCGCCAGTTGGTAGTTTTGAAATGGTTGTACCAACTCAACCGAATTTGAAAAGGTTTACACAAAGACCCAATTATTGGACTCTGTTTAATAGGCCTTGAAAACTGAGATTCATAGAGTTCGGGGGCTTGATTAAGCGGGGGGAAGTTGTTAGGCACCCCGACTTCAATTCCCTAATTTATTTGAAGTGTTTGTGTGTGTATTTATTGGGCCTAAGTGCATTATTTGAAAGTAGTGCTATGCCTCATTTGCACCTATATACAAAGGGTTTGATTTTTATGAAAGTTTAATTTTAAATAATATGTGCAGAAATGATGTTTTGAAAACAGATTTTCAAACCCTTATGCTCACATAGTAATTGAGGCCTTTGATACTTCTATTTTATTCAATATTCGTCTTGATTTGATTTTATTCTCGAGATGCGAAACATCTTCGAAAAAATAATATACATATAAGTGTCAGGCTCCTTATGGGCATGAAAGCCATCGAAGGATGTACAAACACCACAAATAATTTACAAGCTAGCTGTACAGTTGAAAAAGGTCCATCCTGGGAACCAGATCTAGATCTGTCAGTTGAATCTTAGATCCCCTGGCTCCTACGCTCACACAAAAAAACTAGAAAGAAAACTAGATTTAAATAAATCTTAGCCATTCTAGCTCAACGGTGCAAAAAAGGATTCAGACCGCTTTTAGAGCTTGAAAACTCAGTTTCCACTGATTAAAATTTGATATGTTGTAGAATATATGTATACAAGTGTTTAGAATGAAGAATATTGAACTTTGGAACAATATAGGAGGGGTTAAGAGTTGAAATGGACAGAGTTTTTTTTTCCTTTTTTCTTTTTGGCTGATAGGGGGTCTATTTATAGACCAAAGTAGCTACGGGTCTACCTGCGGCTGCCCGGGTGGGCCTGAGCCCCGCGGGTCCTGTTGTCTCGAAGTACATACACTCGGGCCAATGCATTGTCCGCTCGAACCTTCATAACTTTCAATCCGGGAATCCGATGGAGGCGTGTTATACCTTTCCGGAGGGACCTTGATGAGAGATACACCATGACATGGGATTTGACATTTTCTAAATTTGAGAAGATGGGTCCATGACCAGATCTTTGAGTCTTCGCAGTCCATCCGTTGAGCTGTCTTGTTTTGTTTTCACTTGGGAATTATGTTATGGTTCTGCATGACTTCTTTTGCAGTGATTTGGGCTGAATTGATGTTGTGATGGAAAATTACTATTTTCCCCTCCCGAGTTGGTATTGGGCTTGATGCAGTTGTAGCTGTCTTTTCTCAGGGCTGTCTCCGAGATTGGACTGTTGTTGACTTTTGACAGTCCTCAGGGTTGTATCTGAGGATGGTTTAATCTCCAAGGTATGACACCCCTAAATCCAGGTTCCCTAACCTTAGATTCAGTGCTCACGATCCATTATCATCATAAGCATTCTAAATACTATTGCGGAATAAACATACATTGTTCATTATAATAAAGTTTTATAACATAACCCCAAGGTCTTCGTTACCTTAACTAAAACACACCTTTAATATTACAAAAGGTTTACATTAAATAATTTCATCAGGTAATATAATAATTAACAATCAAATTAAGCTATTCTTGGACTTTGCCTTTGCCTTTGTCTTTCTTATTCGATCCCTCGGGCTTAGCTGAAATAAATGTCATGATATAGCAAGGGTAAGCAACTAGTTTACTTAGCAAATTTAAATACAAGAAAGGTATATCATGATTAGAAAGGGATTTAGCTTTCAATGTTCAACAATAGAATCAATTGTGAGAGAACATGAATTAAGTTTCAATAATTGAATATTCGGATAATTGAATAATAGATGCTGAGTGGTTTGAAATAACCATGAACATATATTATCAAAGGTAAGGGATATTATTTGTTGTACCTGTAAGGGGTATTATTCTTTCGTATTCATGAAGAGAATTATTTTCTTTCAATACTAGTAAGAGCTGTTATTCCATTCTTCATTATTATATTGGAATAACCTGTTTATGCGAAGTACCGTATACATGGTGAAATTCTTCTGTTATTCCATTCTTTATTATTATGTTGGAATAACCTGTTTATGCGAAGTACCGCATACATGGTGAAATTCTTCTATTATTCCGTTCTTTATTATTCTGTTGAAATATCCCGTCGGTGTGTATTACGCATGACCTGGTTCCGTTATTTATTATTCTGTTGGAATATCCTGTCTGTGTGTTTACGCATAACCTGGTTCCATTCTTAATTATTCTATTGGAATAACCTGTCTGTGTGTTCTATCGCATGCATGGTGATTTCTTCTGTTATTCCATTCTTTATTATTCTGTTGGAATAACCTATCTATGTGGATTATCACATGCATGGTGAATGATCTTTTGTATTCATTCCTTATTAAATTATGGAAATGATCTGTCTAAGTGGATTACCGCATGGCGGTGAAAATCCATTTGCAGTTTCATATATTCTATTATACTCAGTTGGTTAAAGTTTTAGCTTCTATACTCCATGAAATTAGTGGAATATCCTTGATATTTGCGTTTCATCCAATATCTTTTCATCGAAATATTCTTCTGAGTATTATTGAATTTTACTCTACAAAGAAGTATCATGTTGTCAAATTGGACATTATTGGTTCCTGGATAAATTAATTCTTGAACTTGTTTTATTAAATTATTATGTCATTATCATCATCCTCATGTTTATATTATGTTGAAAGTCATCTGTGGTCTGTAGTGCATAGATGGACTTGGTATGATTATGACCATGGATTATTCGGTATAATCATGACCGTAATGTTATAAATGATGTGAAAAAAGTCCTCATTGACCCGTAATGCATTGATGGACAGTTTTTGGTATGATTATGACTATGGATTCTCTTCGTCCAAGGGTACAAAGATGAATTATTTTATGGCATGATTAAAACCGTTGATAAAAATATGATTATCTTTGGCTCGTAGTGCATGGATAATTCATGGTCGTGATACTAAAGAATATCCTTGGCCTGTAGTGCAGGGATGATTTGATGATGTGGATTATTTATTGAGCTGAGTCTCAGCGGTAAAAGTGATGAAAAACTTTGTAAATCATAGAAGATAGTAGACTTTATTCTCTACTTGACTCTTCTAATGGATTGCTTGTTCCGCTGCAGTTAAACTTGATATTTGTTATATTGTATCAGTTTAACATTGTTGAAGACTAACGATAATTTATTCTGCATTATCTTAGTCATAATATTTCTTACTGGGCTAGTTGAGCTCACCCTTTCTTTTATTGTTCTCTTCAGGAAATGAGAACGTATCTGAGGCTAGTCGGGAAGCAGAGTGATGGTCCTAGATGGTGCATTAGTAGTCCTCACTAATCTATGAAATAGTATAATAATAAATATAATGAGGACTCCATTGAGTGTGGATATTGTCTAGATGACAATATTTGTATTAAAACTAACAACATATGTTTGTCGTATTTTACACGACTGTTGTATAATTAGTTTGTATTTGTATTCAGTACCATGTAACTGGCGACTCAAGATGAGTGATGTATACCTATTTTGGGGGCGTCACACATACCTTGTTTTACCAAAGTATGATATAAATTTTGGATGTATAAGGCTCAAACTCTTTCCCTTTCTCCCTTTGGGATGCCATGCACTCTCTCTTCTCTTTGTTTTTTTAGCAAACTTTGGAAGAATGAGAAGTAAAGAAGTAAAACTTATTTTTTTTTCTAAAGAGGAGTATTTATATGTGCGTATATGGTGTGTATATATATAACTTGTATATATATATTTTCACCCAATTTACATTCATCTCTTCTCTCTTATCTTGCCCATTAAAATAAAATAATTAAGCTAGGATAATAGGGTGCAAAGTTGGTAGTATTTGGTGAACCACTAAAGTAACTAAATAATTTACATCACATGCTTCTCCTTCTCTCTATTTGACCGGATCATGCCCCATCTTGGCCAATTTCATTTATTGATTTATTTGTTAATTAACCATCTAGAAGGTCCATATAAATTGTGCCATAGCTTGGGCCATTTCATTTCTTGTTTGGGCTCTCTAATTACATTGTTTGGGCTATGAAAAAATAACATGATCCAATAGATAAATTTTATCTTACCCTAATTATTTAATTAGGGTTTCCATTCCATTCATTTTGGAATTTAAATAATTATTTATGTACATTTAATTTTATAACCCAATTAGACTCACCTTAATTAGGTTTAAATTAAATAATAAATTGAGATAATAAAATTAATCTCTTAGATTAGTATAATTTTAAATACTATTATTCTTCAATACCATAACCCTTAGGTTATTTAATTTCCATACCTAATGTATAATTAGGTTATGTAATTTTTTTATTTAATTCTCTTTATATAATTCATACATACATATATATTTAGAATATATATATATATATATATATATATATATATATATATATATATATATATATATATATATATATATATATTGTAAGACCCCAAATTATTAATAAATAAAATTTATTTTTCTCTATTTATTATTTTTGAAATAGTAAGGGTTGATTTGATTAATGTGGTTAGTTATGAGTAAAATGCGCAAATATTTTAAATAAGTAGGTGGTTATAAAATATTCATTGTTGTCGGGGAATATTCGTTTGGTCGTTAAATATTCTTGCTGTCGGGGAATATTCGTACGACGGCGCAGTCTTTTGTGGGCCCCATAACGAAAAGCGATTGGATGAAGAAAATGACAAGTATAAGTCGTTTATAAATAACGGCATAGTTGTGACCGTTAATACTGTTGGAATACCCGGTGGTTAAAACACAGTAATATGCGTTGTTGCACAGTAACACACGGAATTGCACCAATTATTGATTCTTACATAAGAAGGCACTACTCAATAACTGTTACAGTAGTTACTGTTCAGTATTTTATTTTATTGATTCAATAATTGCTGCGTTGATTTTTTATATTACTGTTGTTTCAATAATTGTCACTACACAGTATTTTCCATTATCGAAGCAATAGTTCATATTATCTGAATAATATAATTAGAAAACATTATTGGCAATGTCTAGAAAGTTCTGTCTAAGGAGAGGTTTAGTCACCTAATTGCGCGCCAGTAAGGAGAAATTCTTATTGGAAAGCCCCCTCTTTCTTGGGAACGGCCTGGTTGCCAGTACTGTGATTCTGTAATATTATTTATGAATAATTAATTATTGATTTATATGATGAGAAAAATATTGATTTTATGTGGATATAGATGGAGAAAATTTTTAAAGTGACAATTATTAAAAATTGATATTTTATCTTTTCTGATAAAATAATATTTTATTATATTATACAATAATGGTGATATTTTTACAATGAATGTGGGATATATAAGTATATGAGGAAGAAGAGTATTTTTGATGCAAAAGTTGTTTAAAACATGTTAAACATGTTTGTGGGTCCATTTCTTGACTGAAATTTGATTATAGCTTGTAAAATCGCCTGTTTATGGATTTCGGTCATTTTATGTTTGGAATTTGGAAAAACTTTCTTCTGCAAAGTTGTAGAGAATTGAATTTCCTATACAAAGTCTCGAGATTCGAATTTTCTGATAAAAGGGCTATTTATTATGAATTATTGAAGTTTCGAGGTTCCAGAATAATAGATTTTTGGAAGTTTTAATTATTTTAATTAAGAAAAACGTTTTTTTGATTTAGTTTACTATTGGTGGCTGATATTTGGATCTGATTTAGTGTGCGTAGGATTTTAATATATATATATATATATATATATAATAATAATATTATATTAAATTTTCTGCTTTGGTCTTCTAAGCATTTTCCTATAAATAGGGTGCTTAGGTTAGAATTGAAAATCACCAGAAACTACAGATTTCTCTCTCTTTCTCTCTCTATAATATCGAGCGTATTTTGTGAGTATTTTTATACTTTGAGTGTTGCTATACGGTGCAAGTTCCTTCAGCATTATATCTGATATTCCAACCAGAAGTACTATTCTAGCTAAGGTAAGGGATGATATTTCCTTCTCAAATGATATTATTTCTTCAATATCATTATGCTGAAATATTGGTTGGAACTTTTTATCAAATTTAGAATTTTTTCATGTCGGGGTTACTATTCATGAGTTACTATTCACGAGTTACTATTCATGAGTTACTATTTACGAGTACTATCCACGAGACATGATGATGTTTTTTGTGAAATTTCTATCTTTTGGTGTCAGAGTTACTATTCACGTATACGACACTATTCACGTATATAACACTATTCACGAATACGACACTATTCAAAGAAAAATTAAATTTTCATTTTTTGTCCAAAATATCTATTATGGATACTATCTTTGATTGTATCCATGTTTTGATCATTCTTGAATTTTACTCCACTCTGATTACTTATGAAGTATTTTTGAACTTGGATTGTGTAAAGTACGAATCCTTAATATTTATTCTTTTGTTTCACTGGATTCGTTTTCTTTAAAATATTTTTCATCATCCTCAGTCCTAAATGATGATATAACTGAATATCTTTGGCCCGTAGTGCAAAGATGAATGATTTTATGATGAATATCTTTGGCCCGTAGTGCAAAGATGAACAGGTGTTTAGATGAACATGACCAACTGGTGAATATCTTTGGCCTGTAGTGCAAAGATGAATATTTGATTTATGATGTATATTGATTTATGTTACAGGGATAAAATATCGATGATGGACTTTTAAATTCATAGATGATAGTAGATTTCATTCTCTACTTAACTCTTTTAATGAATTATTGTTTCCGCTGCAGTTGTTGATCTAAAACTTGTTGTCTATTGTATTCTATCAGATTTTCCCTTGTTGAAGACTAAGGATAATTTGTTGTACATTATCTTAGTCATAATATTATTTATTGGGCTAGTTGAGCTCACCCTTTTCCTTTTTGTTCCATTTTTCTTCTTAGGAGACGAGAATATTGCGGGAACTAGTCGGGGTGTGGAGTGATGGTTCAAGACAGTTGTTTTAGTAGTCCTCACTATTTTGTAAAATAGTGTATCAATAATTGTAATGAGAACTTATTTGAGTGTGGATATTGTCTAGAAGACAATATTTGTATTTAAACTCACAGTTTACGTGTTATCGTATTTTTCACGACAATTGTATTAATGAAGTTGTAGTTATTTCTTTACCATGTATTTGGCGACTCAGAATAGGTGATGTATACCTATTTTGGTGGCGTCACATATATAACCATAAATATTTTCCACATAAATAATAACATATTCATTCCCTATATGTCACAAAGTTTTCAATATCATTAATATTTAATTAATATATTTAATTACCGTGTAACTTAAAATTTTGTGGTTGTTACATTCTCCCCTCCTTACAAGAATTCCGTCCCCAGAATTTCACATAAGGTTATTCTAAAAGATTTGGATAATTCTTCCTCATTTTTTCCTCGAGTTCCCACGTAGCTTCTTCAGTATTGTGGTTCCTCCAAAGAACTTTAAGAGAACAAATAACCTTATTCCTTAGTTTCTGCTCTTTCTTATCTAATATTTCTACAGGAATTTCTTCATATGACAAGTCCTTTTCAACTTGAATTGGCTCGTGTAATATCACATACTTGTAGTCAGGCTTATATGGTCGCAACATTGACACATGGAACACATTGTGAATATTTTCTAGTTCAGGAGGTAGAGCTACCTCGTACCCCACTTTACCTATCTTTTTCAATATCTCAAATGGTCCAATAAATCATGGACTCATTTTACCTTTCTTCCCAAATCTAATCTTCCCTTTCTAGGGAGATACTTTCAAAAACACATAGCTTCCCACTTCAAAATCCCTTTTCTTGCGATGCAAATCTGTATACTTCTTTTGACGATCCCGAGCTGCTACCAGTTGAGCTCTTATAACCTTAATGATCTCCACTGTCTGCTGTACCAATTCTAGCCCCAACAGTCTTCGTTCACCTACTTCGTCCCAACATAAGGGCGTTCTGCATTTCCTTCTATACAGGGCTTCGTACGGTGGCATGCCAATGCTTGCGTGATAACTATTATTATATGCAAATTCTACCAGTGGAAGATGATCCTCCCAGCTTCCTTTAAAGTCCATTACATAGGCTCTGAGCATGTCTTCTAATGTTTGAATCATTCTCTCGCTTTGTCCATCGGTTTGTGGATGATACGCGGTACTAAACCTTAACTGTGTCCCCATTCTTTCTTGAAGACTCCTCCAAAAATTTGATGTGAAGCGTGGATCTCTATCAGACACAATTGAAATCGGCACTCCATGTCTCGAAATAATTTCATTGATATACAATTTGGCCAACTGATCCAAATTATACCTAATCCTGATCGGCAAAAAGTGCGCTGACTTTGTAAGATGATCAACAATTACCCATATCGCATCATAACCTTTTTGTGTTGTTGGAAGTCCCACCACAAAATCCATCATGATGTGCTCCCATTTCCATTCTGGAATCTCCAATGGCTGCAATAACCCGCTGGCTCGTTGATGCTCTGCCTTGACTCTTTGGCACGTTAGATAGCTGCTGACACATTCTGCAACTTCTCTCTTTATGTTCGGCCACCAATAATGTTGACGCAAATCTTGATACATCTTCGTGTTTCCCGGGTGTATCGAATATCTCGTATTATGCGTGTGACGGCCCCAAAATAGGTATACATCACCCATCTTGAGTCGCCAGAAAATACACTACTGACAACTCTATTTATACAACTATCGTGCATAATACGACCACAGTTAAACTGTGAGTTTTAATACAAATATATATTACTCTCGTGGTGCTTTGACCACAACACCTTACAATGGTACCTTACATATAGGTACAGTCAATAACTGTTTTAGAAATTAAAATCTTTGGAAAATACTCAAGGAAACCTTCATACATGGGAGACCATGCGTCTAGGTTATGATAGATATCATATGGCCACAAAATTATCCTTGGTTGACCCAATAGTCCCCAAAGAAAAACGAGAAGATTGCTATCATGTTCTTTCCAATGGCGAGTCTTCTCTTGACATATGATTATCTCCATTGTCTCCAATTGAGAATTATATTTCAACCAAACTCCAAGATTATATAGGTAGTGCTCATAGATATACTCAGCAAGTGGATGTGCACAACCCTATCTTATGATAGCACTAAGTCGTCTGCTATGAGACATCTTGTATGATAGTGGCAAAAACTCCCTTCCAAAGTTGGGTTCACCTCACCCTATTCGGTTCACCAAAATTAACGGTTAAAATGACGTATTAAATACGACACACTTATATATAATTCTCAATAAAATTATTTCCATATTATTTTAGGGGAAACCTCAACAACTATAGACCACCATTCTAATCCTCTGTTACCTCCGCTCGACCCAGCTACACTCTTATTACCTGAAAGGAATTGTGAAGCAAAAGGGTGAGCACAACTAGCCCAGTAAAGAATATCATGACTAAAGATAATTAAATTATCAATAGCCTTCATCAGTAATAAATCAGAGATTTAAAACATATGGTAGATGATAAAACATTTCAACCATAGTTGCAGCGGAAAGAACAATCCATTAGAATAGTCAAATAGACCATCAAGTCTATTATCTTCTCCATGTTAAAAGTCCACCAACAATGTTTATCCCTATAACATCAATCAACAGTTCCTGTCCACAATCATGTGAACAACTCATAATCATAATTGTGGTTCTAAATTCCTCTTCGTACCCAGGACGAAGATAATTTTCATCACCTGTCTTTACCTGAAACATCAAAGATCATGGTTATACCAAATCACAGTTCCTGTTCATAATCATACTAATAGATTCATCTTTGTACTACATGCCAAAGATATTCATTAACAGTTCATCTTTGCACTACATGCCAAAGACATGCAACTGTATTTCAAAAGAGTTAAGTAGAGCATGATATCTACTATCTTCTACAAATTAAAAGTTTATTATCAATATTTTATCGCTGAGACTCAGCACAATAAATAATCCATATCACCGAATTATGCATGCATTACAGGCCAAGGATATTCATTAGTATCACGACCACGAATTATCTATGCACTACGGGCCAAGGATAATCGTGTTTTCATCAACGGTCATGATCATGACATAAAACAATTAATCTTTTCACCATTGGTCGAAGAGAACCCATGGTCACGATCATACCAAAAACTGCCCATTAATGCACTACGGGTCAATGAGGACTTTTACCACATCATTTGTTACATTACGGGTCATGATTATACCGAATGATCCCTTGTCATAATCATACCAAACAACAGTCCATCTATGCACATAAGCCAAAGATGACTTTCATCACAATATAAGCATGAGGATGATGACAATGATATAAACATTAATCAAACGAAATCAAGGATAAGTATTAAAGACTTTAAATTTATCCAGAGTTTAAAAATATCCAAATTGTCAACATGATACTGCTTTGTGGAGTAAAATTCAAGAGTAATATTTATGTATCAAAAATAATTTGGATATAAAAGAAATATATTTTTCGGGTAAATAGTACCCTGTGAATAGTAACCTATGAATAGTACCTCATGAATAGTATTCCGACATGAAAAGTGCCCTAAATACCCGAGTAAATAATATTTTTGTGAATAGTAACCAGGTGAATAGTAACCCATGAATAGTAACTCATGAATAGTACTCTGGCATGAAAAGTGCCCCGAATACTCGAGTGAATAATATTTGAGTGAATAGTAACGGGGTGAATAGTACCCATAAATAGTAACTCATGAATAATATTTTGGCATTAAAAGATCAATAATTATCAAGAAGGCTCAGAACAATATTTTCATGAAAAGATACTGGATGAAGCGCAAATATCAATGATATTCTACTAATTTCACGGAGTATAGAATTAATACTTGAACAGAATGAGTGAATAATCAGGAATACGAAACGAAATAATATTACTCACATACTACAGAGTATGGAAAAAATATTATTTATACGAATACTGAAAAAAATAATATTCCTTATCTCAGAAGAAGACTAGATACTGGAATAGTGAGGTAACTGACTTATCTTCTTATTTCTCTCTATAACTTCTCTCTCTATAATTGCTCTTGTGAGACTTAGTGAATTGGTGAGAATGAAGGAAGAATGAGTTTCTATTTATAGGAAAATATAGTTTCGATAATTGCACGTTTGGGGCTCGAAATATTACAGTATAATACCTTCCTCTTTTTCTTCATTTTTAATTTATTCCTGCAAGTATTATCAAACTTGCACCACCTCCCCTAATAGTAAATCATGTGAATTAATAATTTATTCATGTGACTCAATAGTATAATCATGTGAAAAAACTAATTACCGTATAGTAACTTCATCTATACCTCTATTTTTAATTTAGTCATGCAAGTATTATCAATCTTGCACCAACTCCCCTAATAGTATATGCATGTGAATCAATAGAACATGCATGTGAATAAATAGTTATAAACATGTGAATTAAAAGCAATTAATTCCTCATTTATCCGATTAATAACCCGATTGGTCAATATAACTTCCAGACATCAATTATTATCGAAGTAAATGTCAATTTCTACTAACACTAATAATCCCAACACAATAGAACTATAAATTTCATCTTTAATCAACACGAACTTATTCATCATTAATATTATAACTCACAATATTTAACAACCAGGTCGTTCCAAGGAAAGAGGGGGCTTTCTAATAAGGATTTCTCCTTATTGGCGCGCAATTAGATTATCTAACCTCTCCTTGATAGAACTTATGACATTGTCAATATTGCAAATAATAATATGAATAACTTTGTCGTCTGAATTATTAATTTAATAATATAACATATTATGCAGATGATACTGTTATAATAATTAAATCAATAATATGAGAGATATTATGCAACAATTACTGTAGCAATAATTGAGTATAATTGAGTGACTTCTCATGTAAGCATCAATAATCAATACCATGTGCTACTATGCAACCACATGTATTACTGTACTTTTATCATCGATTATTTTATGACAACTTGCTTACTTTAAAATTTTTTCACATATCACCCTTAACTTTAACCTTTTATCAATTTAACTATTTACTAAATAAAATAATAATTATAAGAAAATTGAATACTTTCATTTCATAAAATTCGGGGTCTTACAATGCGCTTCTTATAAAATCTCTTCTCTTAACTCTGGAACTGCAGGTACCCATTCTCGTCCTTCAAATCTTAGTAATCCAGTGCCAACAATATTATACTTTAACTCTTCGTCTTTAGCTAATCACTTCTTGATATTACCACATTCTTCATCATTTTCTTGCGATTCTTTAACCTTATCCAATAAAGTTGGACTTGCTTCCATTTCTATTACTCTATCCGAATCCTTCGGATTTTTCACCTCTAACTCCATTTTCTCCATTTCTCTTACTAATTCTTCCTGTTCTGTCAATACAAAAAAATTTTCCTGGCTCTTTCTGCTTAAAGCATCTGCCACTACATTAGCCTTTCCCAGATGATATAGAATATCACAATCATAGTCCTTGATCAATTCTAACCATCTCCTCTGCCTCATATTTAACTCCTTCCGTGTAAAGATATACTTCAGACTCTTGTGATCTGTGTATATTTCACACTTTTCTCCGTAGAGATAATGTCTCCAAATCTTAAGGGCAAAAACTACCGCAGCCAATTCCAGATCATGGGTAGGGTATCCCTTCTCATAGTCTTTTAACTGTCGTGATGCGTACGCAATGACTTTACCATTTTGCATCAATACACATCCTAGTCCTTTGTGTGACGCGTCATTATACACTGTAAAACCTCCCGTACTATCTGGTAAAGATAACACATGTGCTTTACTTAGTCGCTTCTTCAATTCCTAAAAACTTTGTTCACACTTTTCCGTCCACACATACTTAACCGTCTTCCTCGTCAAATTAGTCAATGGTGTCACTATCTTTGAGAAATCTTGAATAAACCTCCAGTAATATCCTGTCAATCCTAAGAAACTTCTGACCTCTGTCGGCGTCTTCGGTTGTCCCCCATTTTACACCGCTTCTACCTTAACTTGATCAACATAAATTCCCTCGTTATCAATAACATGTCCCAATAATTGAACTCTCTTCAACCAAAACTCACACTTTGAATATTTTGCATATAGCTTCTCCCTTCCTAATGTTTCCAATACAATCCTTAGATGTTCGACATTATCCTCTTCAGTCTTCGAATACACCAGAATGTCGTCAATGAACATAACCACAAATTTATCCAAATACGGTTTAAATACTCTGTTCATCAAGTCCATAAAAGCAGCTGGAGCATTCGTCAATCCAAATGACATCACTAAGAACTTATAATGACCATAACGAGTTCTAAATACTGTCTTTGGTACGTCCTTTGTCCTTACCTTTAACTGATGATAACCAGTTCTCAGGTCAATCTTCGAAAACCATCTCGCTCCTTTAAGTTGATCAAATAGATCATCTATTCTTGGTAAAGGATACTTGTTCTTGATTGTCACCTTATTCAACTCTCTATAATCCATACACAACCTCATCGAAGCATCTTTCTTCTTTACAAACAACACTGGTGCTCCCCACGGAGTTACAGTAGGTTGGATGTACTTCTTATCCAACAACTCCTGTAGCTGGATCATTAGCTCTTTCATTTCTACCGGTGCCATCCTATATGGTGCTTTCAATATCGATGCTGTCCCTGGTAATAAATCAATCACACATTCTATCTCTCAGGAAGTTCTTTTGGAAAGTCATCCCCAAACTCATTAACTATAGGTATCTGTTCTATGTATAAATTCACCATCTGTGTATCCATTACATGAGCCAAATAACCTTCACATCCTTTCCGTAACATCCTCTTGAGACAACTCATTCGTCTTGGCGACTTACTACCATAAAATATAACCTTAGACTTATTCGGCATCAGAAGGCGTATGCTCTTCTTCTGACACTCTATAACTGCCTCATGTTTAAATAACCAATCCATCCCTAGAATAATATCAAATTCCCCTAAGCGCATCGAAATCAAGTTCACGCTTAGCTTATGTCCCCTTATTTCCACACAACATTTTATATGGATAAACTCTACAGGGATCACTTCTTTTTTTGCAACTTCTATATTCATTGGGTTCTTTAACTTTTCACAGGGTAAATTTAATCGTTTTGCAAATTCATTAGACACAAATGAAAAGGTAGCTCCCGAATCAAATAATACATATACTGTGACGCCCCCAAAATTAGGTATTCATCACCCAATTTTGAGTCGCCAAATACATAGTACAAAATTCAAATACAAACTTCATTTATATAACTGTTGAACTGTCGTGCAGAACACGACCATAGTTAAGCTGTGAGTTTCAATACAATATTGTCTCATAGACAGTATCCAAACTCAAATTAATACATGCCATATAAAGTACAGCAGCAAATATTTTAAGTCTCCAAAGGGACACGAAAAGATTTATGTTCTCTTCATTTTACTGCGGTGCACTTTTGACACTTTCAGGGTCGGGTTCTCATCACCCTATTGTTGTTCACCAAAATCAATTATTAAGTGAAGTATAAAATACGACACACACATCTTAGGTCCTCAATACAATTATATATTGCATGTCATGCCATAGTGAGGACTATTAATGCTATCATCTGGACCGTCACTCCATTCCCCGACTCGTCCCCAGCTATATTCTCATTTTCTGAAGAGAAGAGTTAAAGAAAGGGTGAGCTCAACTAGCCTAGTAAGAAATATTATGACTAAGATAATGCAAAATAAATTATCATTAGTCTCTAACAATGTTAAACTGATAAAATACAATAGACATCAAGTTTAACTGCAGCGAAATAAGCAATCCATTAGAAGAGTCAAGTAAAGAATAAAATCTACTATCTTCTATGATTTAAAATATTTTCATCAATTTTTATCGAAATAAATGAACCGGATCATCGAATCATCTGCACTACATGCCAAGAATATTCATTAAATCATCAATGATTAAGACTATACCGAATAATCCCTGATCATAATCATACCCAGTCCATCTCTGCATGTAAGACAAAGATATACAATAATAAAACCAATAATCAACAGTCCATCTTCGCACGTAAGCCAAAGATAACTTTTATCACCATATAAACATGAAGATGATGACAATGATATAAACATTAATCAACTGAAAACAAGGATAAATATTAAAGACTTTAAATTTATCCAAATATTATCAATCACATAATAAATTCATAATCTAATATCATTAATATCATAACAATATTTTAATCACTTCTTAAACTTATAAACAATTTATTTCAATTGTTTACACTTTACCAAATAATGCATTTAATCATTCAAAAATGCCATCCTCGTAAGATTTTATTACCAATGATCAAATCCCTTATCAACAATCTACATATACCTTATATATGATTTCCAAGCCATAAAATTCTATTTTCCAACTTTGTTACTTCACATAACATATTTAACTCATATGTTCGTAACTAAACTATTTTCATGAAAAATACCAAATCAGTCCCAAAAATATTTTTTTTTCTGGGATTTAGTAGAATATAGTCCCATAATGAACATATATTTTTCTAGGAATTTTTAAAATTCATTTACTATTTTTAAAAAAAATCAATTTCTAATTAATTTCTTAAGAATTTAGCTACCTCAAAGTTAACTCCAAAAATTCCCAAATCTTGGCAGAATCTTACACACGTTAACATGAGCATCCAGTTTAAATTTCATGGTCATCGGAGTTATAGAACTCCGGTTATAGCGTTTTTCATCAGAAAAACCTAAATATTGAAATGGTCATAACTTGCTCATTTTATGTCAGAATGAGCTCATTTTTGGACATGAGGTACTTTATACCATATACTTTCATGTCCCAAAAGGCCAGAATTTTTCTCACAAATTAAGTGACTGAAACAGCCCTTTTAAAAACATGGGCATTAGCTTTTTTGGTTTTTGCAACTTTGCACTCCTTTGCTAAAATAAGTCCACACAAAAATCTACAACACCTTTTCTAGTGATTCCACTTGGATAAGTTACATAACTCATAGATCTAACTCTAGAACTTGACCTCACTCAAAAATTCGAAATATACTAGGAGATATGGTCAATTGAATTTCGTGTTCTATTTTCACCAAAATCTGATTTTCAACCCTTTGTGATTTCTAAGAAACTTTCATGTTTTTACATAATAACCACTATAACTCATCATGACAATGACATAATAATTCAATAAAATAAGTTCAAGAATTATTTTATCTAGGAACCAATAACGTCCAAATTGTCAACATGATACTTCTTTGTAGAGTAAAACTGAAGAATGTTCAGAAGAATATTTCCATGAAAAGATACTGGATGAAGTGCAAATATCAAGGATATTCCACTAATTTCATGGAGTATAGAAGTTAAAACTTTTATCAACTGAGTATAAGAGAATATATGATACTGCAAATGGATTTTCGTCCGCCATGCGGTAATCCACTTAGGCAAATTATTTCCACAATTTAATAAGGAATGAATACAAATGATCATTCACTATGCATGTGATAATCCACATAGACATGTTATTCTAACAGAATAATAAAGAATGGAATAACAACAGAAACCACCATGCATGCGGTACTTCACATAGACAGGTTATTCCAATAAAATAATAAAGACAGAACCAGGTCTGGTTTAAAACACATAGACATGATATTCCAACATAATAATAAAGACGGAACCAGGTCTTGTGTAAAACACACAGACAGGATATTCCAACAGAATAATAAAGAATAGAATAACAACAGACATCACCAAGTATACTGTAATCCGCATATACAGGTTATTCCAACATAATAATAAATGGAACCAGGTCAGGTGAAATTCACATTGACAGAATAATAAAGAACAAAATAATAGAAGAATTTCACCATGTATGCGGTACTTCGCATAGACAGGTTATTCCAACATAATAATATAGAATGGAATAACAAAAGTTCTCTTCATGAATAAGAAAGAAATAATACCCCTTACGGGTACAACAAATAATATCCCTTACCACAATAATGATATCCCTTACCTTTGAAAGAAACTGGATATAGGAGTAGTGAGGTAGAAGCCTTCTCTTCTTCTATAGATTTTCTCTCTACAATTTCTCTCTATAATAATTGCTCTATAACTTTAGTGAATTAGTGAGAAATGAAGGAATAATGAGCTTCTATTTATTGGAAAACATAGTTTCGATAATTGCACGTTTTGGGGCTCGAAATATTACAGTACAACACCTTCCTCTTTTTCTTCCTTTTTAATTTAGTCCTGCAAGTATTATCAAACTTGCACCACCTCCCCTAATAGTAAATCATGTTAATGAATAGTAAATCATGTGAATCAATAGTTCTAGACATGTGAAAATACGAATTACAATATATTACCTCCATCTATACCTCCATTTTTAACTTAGTTATGCAAGTATTATCAATCTTGCATCAACTCCCCTAATATTAACAAGAGTGTAAATCAATAGTATACACATATGATCAAATAGTTATAATCATGTGAATTAATAGCAATCAATTGCTCACTTATCCGGTTAAATACCCGATTGGTCAATATAACCTCCAGACAATAATTATTATCGAAATAAATGTCAATTTTCACTAACACAAACAATTCCAACATAATGAAACTATTTTTATCAAAAATATAAATTTTGAATTTTTGAAGTTTGAATTTTCCCAAAAAAGTCAACTATTGACTTTTTGACCAAATAGTGAATCCCGAAAATTTTTGTGTTTATAGACTATTTTTATTAATTTCGTCGTTCTGGACTCAAATATCACGTCTACATCTCCAAATTCAACTCTGAACACAAATTCAATTCTTAATAACATTCATCATTAATATCATAACTCACAATATTTATCAACCAGGTCGTTCCCAGGAAGGAGGGAGCTTTCCGATAAGGATTTCTCCCTATTGGCGCACAATTAGATTATCTAACCTCTCCTTGACAAAACTTCTAGATATTGTAAATATTGCAATTTATAATATGAATAACTTTGTCATCTCAATTATTGATTTAATCAAATAACATTTTATGCAGATGATACTGTGACAATAATTGAATCAATAATATGAGAGATATGATGCAACAATTACTGTAGCAATAATTGAGTATAACTGAGTGAATTCTCACGTAAGCATCAATAATCAATACTGTGTGCTACTATGCAACCATGCGTATTACTGTATTTTTACTACCGGGTATTTTATGATAACTTGCTTACTTTGAAAAAATTTCACATATCACCCTTAACTTTAAACTTTTATCAATTTAACTATTTACCAAAATAGAAAAATTGAATACTTTTATTTCATAAAATTCAGGATCTCACGTATACATTTAAATCATTGATCAGAAATATACCTGACATAACTTTCTTTGATGCAACTGCGTCTTTCACAGGCATATTGAATTTTCTTGCTGTCGGCTTACTCTGCTGAACTAGTCCTCCAATGGTTAACTTTGTGTTGCTGCTCCTGTTTCCACTTCCTCCATCTGAATTCTTCTTCAATGGAAAATCCTTGAATCGATGTCCCGATCCTTCACAAGAAAAAGAATCACCTTTCTTCGGCTTAGGACAACTTGGTGCAATATGTCCTTCCTGACCATAATTATAACAGACATTTTTCCCTTTCATACATTCCCCCTAAGTGATTCTTTCCACACTTCACATATGCTGGCTTCTTCTGTGGTGTAATCCCTTGTTGAGTTCCTGATTTATTACCACTGTTGTTCCACTTGCATTTCTTTTTGTTACTGTCACCACTGCTGGTACCCTGATTTCCACCTTCCATCTTCTTCTTATTCTTTTCCCTATTGTACTTAGACACTGCTTCACTACCACCTTCTACAATGATAGACTTTTTCAATAACGTTGAAAACGTATTAATATGCAAAACTGCCACGTTGTTGTATATCAAAGGCTTCAATCCATTCTCAAATTTGCGCGCCTTTCTTACCTCTGTGTCCACCTGATGTGATGCAAATCTTGCTAGCTCGTTGAATTTGGCGGCATACTCTGAAACTATTATGTTTTCTTGCTCCAATTCAAGAAACTTCACTTCCATCCTGGCTTGCATGCTTGGCGAGAAATAATTCTCAAAAAACAACTCTTTAAACCTTGCCCAGGTTACCACTACTATTCTGGCTCTATCTTGGTTTGATTCCCACCAGTAATTCACCTCACCTTCCATTAAATAGGTAGCAAAAGCTATCTTTTGTTCATCTACTACTCTAACAATCACAAAAGCCTTTTCCATCTCCTTCACCCAAGTTTGGGCTTCAATAGGATCTGTGGTTTCCTTAAATTCTGGCGGTCTGACTGCTTTAAAGTCTTTGAAATTTGCCAATCTATTATCTGGCTGATTTTTAGCTATTGGTGCTCTATTCTGCATAGCTTGAGCTAACATGTCTACAAAGTTTTGCATTGGGTCTACTTGACCTCCTTCATTATTTTCATTTTCAGTTTCTGTTCTATCAGTTATATTTCTATGTGTTCTCAGTATTCCTCTTCCTCTCCATCTTGGTGGCATTTTCTATTCAGGCAAAAACTTAAATTATACTTTGAGTTTCATTATATGTCATAACTTATTATTATTTAAATTGTTACACATATATTTAACTCGAACAATCATATAATCAAAATGTTGGATTGTAATTTTTCTTACTAAATTAATTCTCAAAACTTAATCAAACATATGATTATAATACTGCATTTATATTTATATACCAAATTTTAGCATCATACACTTACATGTTTGGCATATTTTTATAAATGCTAACTATCCCATTTTAAACCATAAAAGATGGGATCTACCATAAGACATACTCCCCTACACACCTAATATGGGGATACATCATATATACATACTACCTCGCACAGTCTGAGGTTTACATCAAGCATAAAACCCTAATAAACAAAAGGGGTTCTACTTCATCTATATACAATAGAAAGCTATTAAACTATCACTGCGCGTCTGGAGAGGGTGAGCCTGCATGCTCCTACTCTGGTGGAATGAGTCCATCCATAAGTCGACGTCTAACAGATCTACTCGACTCGCCTATCTCAAAGTATCTCCTCACTCCTGCTCACTGACCCATGTAAGCGGCATCTAGAGATCGTCCCAAAGTATCCACTCGGACTTCACTAACCTTCAGCTTCTCCTCAAGCTGGTCCACCATCTTGGATGCTCTAATTCATGCTTGTTCGATCCTAATCTTATCAACGATTTCTAAATTAAACTCAAATCGTATGGCTTCATGCTCAACCCTTAACACTCCCAGCTTGAGCTCCTCTTGTTTTAGTCTTTCCCTCAGCTCAACATTCATGGCAACTATATGTATAACCAAGGTCGTCTGCCCCTGCAACTGTATCTTCATCTCAGTAAGCTCGTTCTGAGTTTGATATGACAACTCCTTGTATTGAGTTTCAGTAAATTGATGAGTGTCATTCTCCTGCTCTAACTCTGGAACTCTATTCTTCAGCTCCATGTTCTCTTCGAATAAATCCTCCATCACATTCTCGTCACGCTCATCACTATCAGCATGATCCTCTACCGGATCTATCGGCTCTTGTTTAACTGTATGGCTACATTGTCCTTCCTCAGGCATCCTATAACCAAACAAACACAACATCAGTATCATAATAAAATATATTCATTGATAAAATGAAACAATATTTTATTATGTACAATCTATACTAGATGAATCTCCACAATCCACCTCTTAGCATACTCTATACGAGTTTTCTTCTAAGGTTATAACCTAGGTTCCACATCCTAATGCTTATAACCTATAACTTTGATACCAACCTGTGACGCCCCCAAATCTAGGTTCCCTAACCTCAGATTCAGTGCTTACGATCCATCATCATCATAAGCATTCTACATACTATTGCGGAATAAAAAACATACATCGTTCATTATAATAAAGTTTTATAGCATATCCCCAAGGTCTTCTTTACCTTAACTAAAACACACCTTTAACATTACAAAAGGTTTACATAAATAATTGCATAAGGTAATATAATAATTAACATTCAAATTAAGCTATTCTTGGACTTTGCCCTTGCCTTTGTCTATCTTATTCGATCCCTCGGGCTTAGCTGAAATAAATGTCATGATATAGTAATGGTAAGAACCTAGTTTTCTTAGTAAGTTTAAATACAAGAAATGTATATCATGATTAGAAAGGGATTTAGCTTTTAATGTTCAACAATAGAATCGATTGTGAGAGAACATGAATTAAGTTTCAATAATTGAATATTCGAATAATTGAATAATAGATACTGAGTGGTTTAAAATAACCATGAACATATACTAAGGTTGTCAGTAGTTAAACTGGTCCTTTTAATAAGTTTTGGTAATCAAGGGGGTCAACCTTTCATACCCGGTGTAGTATGCATAAACACTTAATAGTCGAGCAACAATTGGTTTCCAATATAATGCTTTAATAAAATTGTTCTTTTTCTCAGTCTCGAGTCCTTACCAAATCAATTGGTTAAGAACATCTTTTAAAACATATTTGATTTAATAAATTTAAACATATTCGATCTAGCTGATACAACTAGCATAGATCTATCTCATAAACAATTCAAGAATGAAAGAACTTTAATTAATTCACAATTCAAAAATAATTGAACAGGAATTCAATTGCACAAAATGCGATTCACAAAAACCGTTAAGGATGTGGAGTAATCAACAATAATTATCCACTAACTTACTTTGAAAATAATAACTCAAGTTTGAGTTAGAAAACTTGCCTGTTCGATGAGCTACAACTAACTAGCTTTAATTAAAACTCTTTGAACGACCTTGATCTAAAGGCACACCTTCTTGTTTTACCAAAGTATGATATAAATTTTGGATGCATAAGGCTTAAACTCTTTCCCTTTCTCCCTCTAGGATGCCATGCCCTCTCTCTTCTCTTTGTTTTTTAGCAAACTTTGGAAGAATGAGAAGTAAAGAAGTAAAACTTAATTTTTTTTAAAGAGGAGTATTTATATGTGCGTATATGGTGTGTATATATATAACTTGTATATATATATTTTCACCCAATTTACATTCATCTCTTCTCTCTTATCTTGCCCATTAAAATAAAATAATTAAGCTAGGATAATAGGGTGCAAAGTTGGTAGTATTTGGTGAACCACTAAAGTAACTAAATAATTTACATCACATGCTTCTCCCTCTCTCTATTTGACCGGATCATGCCCCATCTTGGCCAATTTCATTTATTGATTTATTTGTTAATTAACCATCTAGTAGGTCCATATAAATTGGGCCATAGCTTGGGGCCATTTCATTTCTTGTTTGGGCTCTTAATTACATTGTTTGGGCTATGTAAAAATAACATGATCCAATAGATAAATTTTATCTTTCCCTAATTATTTAATTAGGATTTTCATTCCACGCATTTTGTAATTTAAATAATTATTTATGTACATTTAATTTTATAACCCAATTAGACTCACCTTAATTAGGTTTAAATTAAATAATAAATCGAGATAATAAAATTAATCTCTTAGATTAGTATAATTTTAAATACTATTATTCTTCAATACCATAACCCTTAGGTTATTTAATTTCTATACCTAATGTATAATTAGGTTATGTAATTTTTTTTTATTTAATTCTCTTTATATAATTCATACATACATATATATTTAGAATATATATATATATATATATATATATATATATATATATATATATATATATGACCATAAACATTTTCCACATAAATAATAACATATTCATTCCATATATGTCACAAAGTGTTCAATATTATTAATATTTAATTATCGTGTGACTTAAAATTTTGTGGTTGTTACACCAGGGTTGTCTCCAGGCTAGGACTTGATCTCCTGGGGTTATTTTCGGGGTTTATCTTGATCTTCCGGGGTTATCATCGGGGTTTAATTTGGTCACTCGGGGTCGTCTCTGGGGTTGGATTTGATCTCCCTGGGTTGTCTCCGGGGTTTGGATTTGATCTTTTGTTGGAAGATAAAAGACGATTTTACCCTCCTGCATGGCTAGTAATAGGAATGCAAAATTTTGAGTGTCTACAGATGCCCCTCTTTATCATGTTTATGCAATGTAATGGCATGAACATGATAAAGATTACTAGACACTTTAAATATGACAAGATTAAATGATGCCATGCAATACAACATGATGTGATGTTATGGATGCTGAATGTTTTTTGGTTGGAATTATTTCCAACGGTATCTTATAACTGCTTGCTTTCACCATTTCTGCTGGGGATGGAGTTGTCAATGATGGTCTCCACTGAACCGCTTTGATGTCTACCCGAACGGTAGTTTACCACGCTTTCATCATCAGATTTTTCCCGATGCTACGCTGGGGTTGTCCCCAATGGTTTGAAATGTCCATCAGTTCTATTAAGACTGATTCAACGACATGTTGTAGATATTTTTTTAAGATCCTTGTTGTGGAGGTTTTCTTATGGCTGAGACCATTGGATTTTGATGTTGATGTTATTACCAACGTTCTTGTGCTTTTTGACTTTATTTCCGCCAAAGATGTTCTTCTCTTTTTCGAGTAACTCTCTAGGGATTATTGATATTTATCATGATGATAGCTTGGTTGCCATTATTGGATTCTTCCTGCCGTAATGCTGGGATTGTCACCACCGCCCTGTCTTTCTATCAGGTTGATGCCGATAGCTCTGTCGGAGAGAATTTTTTTTTACTGCTTGCTTTCACAACATCCTCACAATACTTAATTGAACGGTAGTTTTGTGAAGGTTGACCATCACCGACTTTCCTCGGTGCCTACTTGAGCAGTAGTTTACAACGGTTTGGAATCAGCAAACCTTCGCGGTGCCTCGACTAGGGATTTATATAACATATTCCATCATCTCTCCCCGAGGAGAATAATTTTCCACGGTTTTTTATCATCAGATCTTTCCTGATGCTATGTTGGAGTTGTCGCCAACGATTTTGCAATATCAGATACTCTAACCTTCGTTGAAGCAGTTTTCAACGGCTTACATCATCGGAGCTCTCCCGATGCTACGCTGGAGTTATCGCCAACGGTTTGCAATATCAGATACTCTGTGTAAGACCCCAACTTTTATGAATAAAGATTTAATTTTCTCCAAATATCTTTTTGAATAATAAGGTGTGGATTTGATATTATTATAGTCGTGGGTAATATTGACAAATTTTGAAAAGTAAGCAAGTTGTTATAAAATACTCAATTGGTTGGGAAATATTCGTTTTATCAGGGAATATTCGTACGATGGCACAATCATTGGTGGACCCCACAACGGAATTATTGTCCGAGTTAGAAAATGACAGAAATAACTTTTTATAAAAATAACCGAAAAAGTTTTACCGTTAACTGTTGAAATACCCGGTAAAAAAAGTACAGTAATACGCGTGATTGCATAGTAGCACACGATATTGTACAATATCTTTGATTATTAATACTTACGTGAGAATTCACTCAGTTTTATTTAATTATTGCCATAGTAATTACTGCATAGTATCTCACGTTATTGATTCAATTATTGTCACAATATTTTATATTATTAAATCAATAATTAAGACGACAAAGTTATTCATATTATTATTTGTATTATTGACGAAGTCTAGAAAGTTCTGTCGAGGAAAGGGGTTTGGTCACCTAATTGCGCGTCAATAAGGAGAAGTCCTTATCGGAAAGCCCACTCTTTCTTGAGAATGATCTGGTTGTTAATATTATGAATTATAAATGATAAATAAATGTTGTTAAAAATGTGTTTAGTGAAGCTAAGTGAATTGAGATACATAGGGGGATTTTTATGAAGTATTTGTTGTAAATTTGGCTTATTATATAAACCCCCACTTACTCATTTTTCAAAATCGTCGGGAGAAAGTTATCTAAGTTTTGTTTTATAACTTATATATATATATATATATATATATATATATATATATATATATATTAAAGGTGGTGGTGTGCCGTGTAAGTTATGTTATATATTATATTATATAAGTTTTATTTTTTTTTTATAAAAAATAGAATATATTATATTTTATTTGCATAATATTGTATAGTGCAATATAGTAAAATCAAAATTTTTTGTTGAATCCGTCGAATTCGTCCGCGAAGTTTTCTAAACTGTGCTCCCATGATTTTTATCCAAATAGTGCCCTGTCATTCTCCTATAATTAGGATGCTTAGTTTAGAATTGAAAATTACACCAGAATCAGAGAATTTTTCTTTTATAATATCGAGCGTTTTTCTTTAGAGTTTAAGGAAGCTTTGAGTGTAGAAAATAATACAAGTTTTCTTCAAGAATATCCCCACTATTCCAGTCGGAATACTCTCATTTTTAAGATAAGGGATGTTGTTTTTGTTCAATATTCGTAAGAAATAATATTTTTTTCCACACTCTGTAGTATGTAAGTAATATTATTTCGTTTCAGATTCCAAATTTTACACTCATTTTGTTAAGTATTGCTTCTATACTCCTTGAAATTAGTAGAATATCCTTGAAATTTATGCTTCATCTAGTATCGTTTCACAAGGATATTTTTCTAAACATTCTTGTTAATTTTTAATCTTTTCATGCCGGAGTACTATTCACGAAGTACTATTCACTCAGGTACTATTCATGATAAAAATTGATTTCTTTTTTGTCCAAATTATTTTTGATACAATATTTTACTTGAATTTTACTCGACAAAGCAGTTATCATGTTGACAATTTGGATATTTTTAAACTATGTATAATTAAAAATCTTTAATATTTATCTTTGATTTTGTTGATTGAAGCTCATATCATTGTCATCATCCTCATGCTTATATTATGATAAAATTCATCTTTGGCCCGTAGTGCATATATGGATGTTGATTGATATGATTATGACTATGTATCGATATAATCATGACCTGTAATGTTACAAATGATGTGGTAAAAGTTCTCATTGGTCCGTAGTGCATTGATGGACAGTTGTTGGCATGATCATGACCATTGATGATAATAATAAATATCCTTGGTCCGTAGTGCATGGATGATTCATGGATGTGATAATAATGAATATCATTGGCCCGTAGTGCATGGATAATTCAGCGATGTGGATTATTTATTAAGCTGAGTCTCAACGATAAAATTATGGGATAAGGCTAGAGGGTTTGGGATAAGGCTAGAGAGTTAGAGAGAATAGAGAGAAAAAGGAAGAGAGCTTAAAGAGTTCTTGCAATTTGGTGGTTCAAGAGAAGCTCAAAAAAAGGAACTAAGGTGGAGAGCTACTCGAATTTTATAGCCAAGAGGACACTACACCAAAAATGGCCTCTAGTGAAGGACAAATTCTTCACAAGACATACTATTATTTGCACAATATTTTGATTGAAGCTTATTTCATTGTCACAGTATCATCTGCACAATATTTAATATTATTAAATTAATAATTGAGATAACACATTTATTCATATTATTATTTGCATTATTGATAATATCTAGAAAGTTCTGTCGAGGAAAAGAGCTATGTTATTTAATTGCGTGCCAATAAGGGGAAATCCTTATCGGAAAGCCCTCTCTTTCCTTGGAATGATCTGGTTGCCAATAATATTTTGAGCTATAATATTAATGATAAATAATTGTTAAAAGATTAAAAATGTGTTTATTGAAGATAAGTGATTTGTGATAAATATTTATTCAATTTTTGATATAAATAGAGGGATTTATCATGAGGCGTTTGTTGTAAGTTTGACTTATTATTCCATGGGTAAATGTACTAATTTTTCGGACTGTCGGTTGTGATTTTAATAGTAAATCAATATGGACCGTCGGTTGAGATTTTAATAGTAAATCAATATGGACCGTCCGTTTTAATTAGACTTAGCAAACGGGCAGGCCAGGCGGGGTCGAGAGCGGGCTGGGCCAAAATGGCTCGAATTTTGATGGGTTAGTATTATGAGGTTTGTGGCCCGGGTTGGGCCGGACCGGTTTGCGGACTTCTTCATTTATTTATTTATTTATTTTTTGAAAAATCTTATAATTACTTTACAATCCGTCCACAAAATTCCCTTATATATTTGAGTTTAATCTTTAATTAATTTGTGAAATTTGAAAATTAAAATGTAACACTACTAACAAACAGAAAATGTAACTGAAGATAAGTCTTGAAGATCACTTGGCTCTTGAGAGTTGAGACTTAACTCCACTAAAAGAGCTAGCACAATCAATAAATATTTAAGTACTTGGTGACTTTAAAAAGTATTTACGAAGTAACCACTAAGCTTTTTTAATGCACAACCATTTAGAATAAAGCATAGGATATTACAAACTAAGCAAATCCAGAGGCTTTAAAATTATATCTAATATTAACTATCGACACACATGCACAAAGTGAAAACATTGAATCACATATACTTGTTAAACTTAAAACATATTATTACAGGTCCATCAAGGGTGACTACTATACACTTACCTTTATTAACTACATATCTCAATTAATTAATTATTTTTTAAAAATGCACTACAAAAAAATGGGCCTTTAGCAACGATTTTTCGAGCAACGATTTTATAAGTCGTTGCTAAAAGTATATGTTTAGCAACAAAAGTTGTCCTTCATTGAAGATTGTTTCAGACTTTTACTTTTTGCAACGAAATTCATAAGTCATTGCAAAATTTCGTTGATAATTCATTGGAGGGAAAAAAGTTCGTTAGAAATTCGTCGCAAAATTTTCAGCCACTTGATTTTCCGTCATCGTGGACAACAAAATTTTTTTTGTTGCTAAAAATGGGGCTTTAGCAACGATTTTTTAGGCAACGACTTTATAAGTCGCTGCTAAAAGTATATGTTTAGCAACGAAACTTGTCCTTCGTTGGAGATTGTGTCAGGCTTTCACTTTTTGCAATGAAATTCATACGTCATTGCAAAATTTGGAAACAAAATTCGTTAGAAATTCGTTGCAAAATTTCTAACCACTTGATTTCTCCTCATCGTAGGCAACTAAAGTTTTTTTGTTGCTATATTTCGTTGCCTAATATGGATCACATTCATTGGCAACAATTTTTATTTTCGTTACATATTTTATACAACTTTTTGCAACGACTATTAAAATGTTGCCTTAAATTAAGATAATCCCAATAAGCATATTTTTGTAAGACCATATTCGGTATTCGGAGAATTGTCAAAAAATATTCGTATTTAGTATTTAAAAATTATGTCCAAATGCAGAACATATTCGAACATGTGACCTATCATTTGGAACATTGGTCATTTGACCGCTGGAGCAACACAAGTTATCTGTGAGAACCCAGATTTTATGAATAAATATTTAATTTTCTCGAATTATATTTTTGAAAATTATGGTGTGGATTTGATATAATGTTATAGTTGTGGGTAATATTTATAAATTTTGCAAAGTAAGCAAGTTGTTATAAAATATTCGTTTGGTCGGGGAATATTCTTTTTGTCGGGGAATATTCGTACGACGGCACAATCATTGGTGGACCCCATAACTGAATTATTATCGGATTGAGAAAACGACAAAAATACTTTATGAAAATAACGGCGGAGGTGTTACCGTTAAAACTGTTGAACTACTCGGTAGTAAAAGTACAGTAATACGCGTGGTTGCATAGTAGCACACGGTATTGATTATTGATGCTTACGTGAGAATTCACTCAGCTATACTCAATTATTGCTACAGTAATTGCTGCATCATATCTCTTATATTATTGATTCAATTATTGTCACAGTATCATCTGTATAATATGTTATATTATTTAAACAATAATTGAGACGACAAGTTATAATGATTAATAATTGTTGAAAGATTAATTATGTGTTGATTAAAAAATAAAATGATTTCTGGTAATTTTTATTCAATCCTTGATGTATATAAAGAGTTTATTATGAGACGTTGGTGATAAGTTTAATTATTTATGAGGGGCCATATGTCGTCATCTAAGAGTCTCTTTCGTAAATAGTAATTACCTTCGTAAATAGTAATTACTTTTGTAAATAGTAATTACTTTCGTAAATAGTAATTACTTTTGTAAATAGTAATTACTTTCGTAAATAGTAATTACCTTTGTAAATAGTAATTACCTTCGTAAATAGTAATTATCTTCATAAATAGTAATTACTTTTGTAAATAGTAATTACTTTCGTAAATAGTAATTACCTTCGTAAATAGTAATTACCTTCGTAAATAGTAATTACCTTCGTAAATAGTAATTACCTTCGTAAATAGTAATTACCTTCGTCAATAGTAGTTACCTTCGTCAATAGTAGTTGTCCCTTCAATATTACCAAGAGTTAACTGCCTCTTCGGTGTTCTAAGGGTTAGTTACCCCTTCACAAATAGTAGTTGTCTCTTCAATATTACCAAGAGTTAACTGCCTCTTCGGTGTTCTAAGGGTTAGTTACCCCTTCACAAATAGTAGTTGTCTCTTCAATATTACCAAGATTCATTTTGACCCTTCGTTAAGACCAAGAGCCACCCTCAGTTTTTCTATAAATAGAAAGCTCATTCCTTCATTATTTCTTACGAATTCACTGAAACTCTAGAGAGAAAGAAGAAAAGTATTCTGCTACTTCACTTTTCCAATATTCAGTTCTTCTAAGGTAGGGAATATTATTTGTTGTACTCGTAAGGGATGCTATTCTTTCTTCTTGAAGAGAACTGTTGTTATTCCATTGCTTATTATTCTGTTGGAATAACCTGTATACACGGTCTACCCTATACTTGGTGACATTCTTCTATTATTCTGTCTTTATTATTTTGTCGGAATATCCTGTCTGTGCTATACGCCGGACCTGGTTCCATTTTTATTATTCCGTCTTTATTATTCTGTCAGAATATCCTGTCTGTGCTATACGCCGGACCTGGTTCCATCATTTACTATTCCGCATTTATTATTCTGTTGGAACATCCTGTCGGTATGAATTTCACCTGACCTGGTTCCGTTATTATTATTCTGTTGGAATAACCTGCCTGTGGAGTCTATCGCATGCATGGTGATTTTTTTTGTTATTCCATTCTTTATTATACTTAGTTGGATAAAACTTTGACTTCTATACTACATGAAATTAGTGGAATATCCTTGATATTTGCGCTTCAACCAGTATCTTTTCATGAAAATATTCTTCTGAACATTCTTGAATTTTACACCACAAAACAGTATCGTGTTGACAGTTTGGACGTTAATAATTCCTGGATAAATTAATTCTTGAACTTGTTTTATTGAATTCTTATATCATTGTCATCATCCTCATGCTTATATTTTTTTTAAAAGTCATCTGTGGCCTGTAGAGCATGGATGGACTTGGTATGATTATGATCAGGGATTATTTGGTGTAATCATGACCGTAATGTTACAAATGATGTGGTAAAAGTCTCATTTTTCGTAGTTCATTGATGGACAGTTGTTGGCATGATCATGACCATTAATGAATACACAAATATTCTTTGCCGTGGTGCATGAATAATTGTGGTCGTGATATTAAAGAATATCCTTGGCCGTAGTGCAGGGGTGATTCGATGATGTGGAATATTTATTAAGCTGAGTCTCAGCTATAACAGTGATGAAAAACCTTTTAAATCATAAAAGATAGTAGATTTTATTTTCTACTTGACTCTTTTAATGGATTGCTGGTTCCGCTGCAGTTAAACTTGATGTTTATTGTATTTTATCAGTTTAACACTGTTGAAGGCTAATGATAATTTATTCTGCATTATCTTAGTCATAATATTTCTTACTGGGCTAGTTGAGCTCACCATTTCTTTCACTGTTCTCTTCAGGAAATGAGAATATAGCTGGGACGATTTGGGGAACGGAGTAATGGACCAGAGAATAGTATTAGTAGTCCTCACTATTCTGTTAAATAGTGTGATAATAATTGTATTGAGGACTCCATTTGAGTTTGTATGATCTCTAGTAGACAATAATTGTATTCAAAGTCACAGTTATGTTTTGTCGTATTGTACACGACAGTTGTATTAGTAAGTTGTATTTGAATTCTGTACTATGTATCTGGCGACCCAAGATGGGTGATGTATACCTAATTTTGGGGGTGTCACAGTTGGTATCAGAGCTTAGGGATATGATCCCTGGCTAAGATGTGAGAATAGTACTAGGAGGGGAGAGACGGGGAATTCCTTCGCTAGTATGACCTACCTAAGTTTATGTGCTATTTTATTGGTCGGTCAGAATATAGGGATAATATATTACATGTCAAGTAACCTTTTGTTTTGTGGCAGTATCTGAAAATGACATCTGAGAATGTTGAGAATAGTAATGGAGCACAGGCGATCGTTGATTCACCACATATTAATAATCAGGATAATGTGCATCAGGAAGGCGATAATCCTAATGCAAACAACAACACTGACCAAATGATGAATGATCAAATGTTCAGAGGTTTTATGCAATTCATGCAACAGCAGGCGAGAGCGACTCTTGTCAAAAACGTAGATGAAAACACGGGAAACTCTCGGGCGGTCACCGCTAAACAGTTCAAGGAGCTGGGACCACCGGAGTTTAAGGGAGAGCCAAAACCACTTATGGCGGAAACATGGATAAAGCAGATCACCAAGATATTTGATGTCTTGGGATGCTCCGAGGAGCAAAAGGTTCCCTTTGCCGCCTTTATGTTGCGCGGAGAGGCAGATTACTGGTGGAAATCGGTAAAACATACTCAACCTGCTGTACTGAAGATGTCATGGGAGAAGTTCCAAGAGCTGTTCAACGACAAGTACTTTCCCGAAAGTATTCGTCACAT
Organism: Panax japonicus; assembly: GCA_020205505.1. Lineage (NCBI taxonomy): Eukaryota > Viridiplantae > Streptophyta > Magnoliopsida > Apiales > Araliaceae > Panax > Panax japonicus. The sequence goes on along the minus strand of CM035098.1, from coordinate 4,718,774 downwards.
GAAGGAGGTAGAGTTTATCAAGCTGGAGCAAAACAATATGACCGTATTGCAGTACCAGGCTAAATTTACGGAGTTGTCCCGGTTTGCATCCCATTTGGTAGATAATGAGGAGCGAATGGCCCGAATGTTTCTGCGAGGTTTGAAACCCGATATACGTCAATACCTCATTTCTCATAAACTTTGTTTATATTCAGATATTGTGAATAGGGCTCAGTTAGTGGAGCGCGATAATGAGTTATTACAACCAAAAGGTAATGACCAGCAGCACGATAATAATCATACCGGCGGCAACGGCCATCGGAACAATGATAACCATCGTGGGGGAAATTATCATACCAAGAATGGTAACCACTTCGGTGGTAATCATGGCCAAGATAATAGAAATGGACATTTCAAGAAGAGGAGATTCAACAATGACGTGAAGACGTCGACACCAGCACCCGTTTCAAAGGAAGAAGAACGCCCATCGGTCGTATGTTTCAAATGCGGACAGGAGGGACACATCCGTCCAAACTGTACGCAGCAGTCCAAAGCATGTTTTAATTGTGGAAGAGAAGGTCACCTAGCTCGATTTTGTCGTATAATGAAGTCAATTCCAGCTGGGATAATGATGCCAAAGGCTGTCCCAGAAAAGCCAAATCCGGTAGTTTAAGAGAGAGCGTTTTTTTTTCTCTCGTGACGAGGAACCTGAATAAAATTATCACGGGTAAGTTAATCATAAGCTCTTACGAAGTCTATACCGTGTTAGATACCGGTTCTACTCACTCTTTTATTTCACCTAGTTGTGTTCAATATTTGTACTTAACTCCGAAGAAGTTAAACTTTGATTTATCTATTGAAACTCCATTGGGAGAAACCTTCGTTACCTCCACTATTTATAAATCTTATTTGATTCAAATCGACACTTTCACTTTATGTGTTGATCTTGTCTCTTTAAAAATACTTGCCTTTGATGCGATTTTAGGAAACGATTGGTTAACTACTCATCATGCTTTTCGTAAGGTTGTTAGCTTTCATATTCCTAACAAACCTGTTATTCGAATTCAAGTAACCAAACCACTAAAGTCAATCATTGTCATTTCAAGCCATAAATAAAGAGCCCCAGTCCTTTCATTGTTGACTTCCTTATGTGGAATGCACCGAAGACAGACTTTCCGTAGGCGACATCGTGAATGACGATAAAAAGTTGATAGGTATCATTGTGAGGTGCTATCTAGGTTAAGGGATAGAAGTCACAGTTGGTATCAATGTGACGTACTATCCAAGTCTTGGATGTGAGTAACCGTTTGGAATGATATTTTTATTATTAATAAATCTCTTGACGTATTCCTGAAGACTTCTTAGCCTACCCCAGAGCGTGAAATCGAATTTTGTATTAACACCAGTACAAAACCCATTTCTTTAACCCTCAAAATAATTTTTTTCAACTAAAACGAAAGTAACATGCACCAAAGACGTTGACTCGAGCTGTTGAAGATTACGATCATACTATTCAATATCATCGTGGAAGAGCGAACGTGGTAGCTGACGTGTTGAGTAGAAGATCGTATGCGTTTACAAGTGCGATGTTGTTAACACAAAGACTCATTTCGTATAACTTGCAAATGATGAAGATAGAGTTAAAGACTCTAGGGACCCACGTGAAGATAACGAATATACGAGTAAAATTGACTTTAATCGATAAAGTTAAAGACGCTCAAGCTACATACCCGAATCTGATGAATGTGAAGAAGAAGGTTCAAGAGGGTGTTATTTTAGAAGCAAGAGTTGCTGAAGAGAGGAAATCTCAACCCTCGATTTAATTGGCCCATTTGAAATCCTCGATTGAGTAGGAACTGTGGCTTATAGACTCGTTTTACCGCCAAATATATTGCGTGTTCATAACGTTTTTTTTCGTATCGATGTTACGTAATTATGTGGACAACCCGAACCACATTATTAATTTAAAATCGGACGAGATAGTAGAAGATTTAACGTATGAGGAGATATGTGTTAACATCTTTGATAAGAAGGATCATATTCGACGCTTAAAGGTTATACCTCAAGAGTTAGAATTTGAAGTAAAGTCAAGGTATCCTCACATGTTCGGCATACCAGGTACGTATGTAAATTTCGAGGGCGAAATTTCTTAAGGAGGGGAGATTGTGAGACCCCAGATTTTATGAATAAATATTTAATTTTCTCGAATTATATTTTTGAAAATTATGGTGTGGATTTGATATAAGGTTATAGTTGTGGGTAATATTTATAAATTTTACAAAGTAAGCAAGTTGTTATAAAATATTTGTTTGGTCGGGGAATATTCTTTTTGTCTGGGAATATTCGTACGACGGCACAATCATTGGTGGACCCCACAACTGATTTATTATCGGATTGAGAAAACGACAAAAATACTTTATGAAAATAACGACGGAGGTGTTACCGTTAAAACTGTTGAACTACTCGGTAGTAAAAGTACAGTAATACGCGTGGTTGCATAGTAGCACACGGTATTGATTATTGATGCTTACGTGAGAAGTCACTCAGCTATATTCAATTATTGCTACAGTAATTGCTGCATCATACCTCTTATATTATTGATTCAATTATTGTCACAGTATCATCGGTATAATATGTTATATTATTTAAACAATAATTGAGACGACAAGTTATAATGATTAATAATTGTTGAAAGATTAATTATGTGTTGATTAAAAATTAAAATGATTTCTAGTAATTTTTATTCAATCCTTGATGTATATAAAGAGTCTATTATGAGACGTTGGTGATAAGTTTAATTATTTATGGGGGGCCATATGTCGTCATCTAAGAGTCTCTTTCGTAAATAGTAATTACCTTCGTAAATAGTAATTACTTTTGTAAATAGTAATTACTTTCGTAAATAGTAATTACTTTTGTAAATAGTAATTACTTTCGTAAATAGTAATTACCTTCGTAAATAGTAATTACCTTCGTAAATAGTAATTACCTTCATAAATAGTAATTACTTTTGTAAATAGTAATTACTTTCGTAAATAGTAATTACCTTCGTAAATAGTAATTATCTTCGTAAATAGTAATTACCTTCGTAAATAGTAATTACCTTCGTCAATAGTAGTTACCTTCGTCAATAGTAGTCGTCCCTTCAATATTATCAAGAGTTAACTGCCTCTTTGGTGTTCTAAGGGTTAGTTACCCCTTCACAAATAGTAGTTGTCTCTTCAATATTACCAAGAGTCATTTTGACCCTTCGTTAAGACCAAGAGCCACCCTCAATTTTTCTATAAATAGAAAGCTCATTCCTTCATTATTTCTTACGAATTCACTGAAACTCTAGAGAGAAAGAAGAAAAGTATTCTGCTACTTCACTTTTCTAATATTCAGTTCTTCTAAGGTAGGGAATATTATTTGTTGTACTCGTAAGGGATGTTATTCTTTCTTCTTGAAGAGAACTGTTGTTATTCCATTGCTTATTATTCTGTTGGAATAACCTGTATACGCGGTCTACCCTATACTTGGTGACATTCTTCTATTATTCTGTCTTTATTATTCTGTCGGAATATCCTGTCTGTGCTATACGCCGGACCTGGTTCCATTTTTATTATTCCGTCTTTATTATTCTGTCGGAATATCCTGTCTGTGCTATACGCCGGACCTGGTTCCATCATTTACTATTTCGCATTTATTATTCTGTTGGAACATCCTGTCGGTGTGAATTTCACCTGACCTGGTTCCGTTATTATTATTCTGTTGGAATAACCTGCCTGTGCGGTCTATCGCATGCATGGTGATTTCTTTTGTTATTTCATTCTTTATTATACTCAGTTGGATAAAACTTTAACTTCTATACTCCATATAATTAGTGGAATATCCTTGATATTTGCGCTTCAACCAATATCTTTTCTTGGAAATATTCTTCTGAGCATTCTTGAATTTTACACCACAAAACAGTATCGTGTTGACAGTTTGGACGTTAATAATTCTGGATAAATTAATTCTTGAACTTGTTTTATTGAATTCTTATATCATTGTCATCATCCTCATGTTTATATTTTTTTTGAAAGTCATCTGTGGCCTGTAGAGCATGGATGGACTTGGTATGATTATGACCAGGGATTATTTGGTGTAATCATGACCGTAATGTTATAAATGATGTGGTAAAAGTCTCATTTGCCGTAGTGCATTGATAGACAGTTGTTGGCATGATCATGACCATTAATGAATACACAAATATTCTTTGCCGTAGTGCATGAATAATTGTGGTCGTGATACTAAAGAATATCCTTGGCCGTAATGCAGGGGTGATTCGATAATGTGGAATATTTATTAAGCTGAGTCTCAGCTATAACAGTGATGAAAAACCTTTTAAATCATAAAAGATAGTAGATTTTATTTTCTACTTGACTCTTTTAATAGATTGCTGGTTCCGCTGCAGTTAAACTTGATGTTTATTGTATTTTATCAGTTTAACACTGTTGAAGGCTAATGATAATTTATTCTGCATTATCTTAGTCATAATATTTCTTACTGGGCTAGTTGAGCTCACCCTTTCTTTCACTGTTCTCTTCAGGAAATGAGAATATAGCTGGGACGAGTTGGGGAACGGAGTAATGGACCAGAGAATAGTATTAGTAGTCCTCACTATTCTATTAAATAGTGTGACAATAATTGTATTGAGGACTCCATTTGAGTTTGTATGATCTCTAGTAGACAATAATTGTATTCAAACTCACAGTTATGTTTTGTCGTATTGTACACGACAATTGTATTAGTAAGTTGTATTTGAATTCTGTACCATGTATCTGGCGACCCAAGATGGGTGATGTATACCTAATTTTGGGGGCGTCACATTATCTATTAATATCTTGTAAGTATTAATATTTATATCAAAACATGAGATTTCCCCAGTATATTCTTTTCTTCTCCTTCACTACATACCATTAATATAATCTCAAGAAGTTATATACTACTACTACAATAATTTCTGCTTATATATGTCAAATACTTACAAAATTATGATATTTATCTTTCCTGTTCTTTAATTTATTTATTTTACCTTGGAATATAGTATAAGTTATTCTTTTCAATTATCTTCTTCTTTTGCAGCAAATAATTAATGGGTGATCGAACACTTTTTTGATGAAGATTGGTAATGAAATAATTAAATGACATATCAATGATCATACATGATCAATATATAGAAGATTATAACATAAATTAATAGCCAATTTAATTAATTAGTTTTTTAATATTGGAAATTTTAAAAATAAAGAATAATTAATGCTATTCTTTCCCAAAAATCTACTGCTTTTTTATTTTGTAAAAAAAAGAATTGATATAATAATTAGAGCTTGTGGAAAAAAGGGAAAAAAAGAAGTCAAACAGGTCTTTCCATACTAACGATCTTATATATCATAGAATAAAACAACAAATTAGAGTGTTATTACTATAAGATAATAAATTTGTATTTCATGCATAAATTGTTGTACAAATTATAAAACGTATAACCATATATATATGGATCATATGTTATGTATGCATGAAGTAACTTTTATGTATACATTGAAAACTAACAAACTTTTATTTTAGGTCCTTTACAATAATATACAACATTTAGAAAGTAATTACACCAATAGTGCACTCATAAAATATTTACACAATTAATACACTTTCCATATTTATTTACAATATTAGAGTAATTAGGATTCCTTAATTTAGGGAATTAGTATAGGATTCAATTCATAATAATAAGAAAACTTAAAAATCAAGGAGAAATAATTGCCATCACTACTACAAAACAGTAAATAGACAACGCGGAAAAAACGTTGTGGTTTCAGTTAGAAAAACGTCGTGGTTAAGGGTGTTGTCTATTTGACACCCTTACACAACGTTTTTAAAACGTTGTGGTTAAGCATAATACACAACGTTTTTTAGGAAAAAACGTTGTAGATTTGTTTTTAAAAAATTAACAAATGCTTAAAAACGTTGTAGAAGGTATGATTCCACAACGTTTTTTGGTTAAAAATATTGTTGTTTAGTATATAAGACAACGTTTTTAACCAATTTATACAACATTTTTAAAATGTTGTAGATAAAGGAAAAAAAATAAAAAAAAAATATTGTGGTTCACCTATATTACCAATGCACCTTCAATATGCTAATGCCATGATATATAGCTAAAAGGTCTAAATTCTCATTTAAATTTTAAGCCAAAATGTATTAACCATTCAAAATACATCCCAATAATACCATTCGTTTACAATTTCAAATTACTACATCCACAATATATACCAATAAATGAATATGATTTTAACATCTTCAAAGCCAATACAGATTTCACCTTGTTATTCCATAATAAGTTGCCACACAAAAAAATGCAGTAAACAATTGAAAATAGCGAAGCTGGATCAGCTAACTTTCTTCGTAGTTCTAGAACTTTGACTAACCCTTGATTTTCTGTAAATATGAGCCAAGTTGGACAACATGCTCTTGATCTGATATATAGAATGTATAAGGTAACCTTTCCTCCTGCACAAACCAAAACCAAAACTGATATCTAGTTTCTCACACTTTACACAAATTTGCAGAAATTGAAGCAAAACCAAAACTAATATCATAAAAGCATAACTCAGCCCAGAAAAGTATCAAAAATAAAAAATGCAGAGCATAGAATAGCTTAACGTACCTTATCAATAACACCAAATTCTTATTCCACGGCCTCCTGCACAACTAAATGGACTTCTGAGTATCAAAAAGCTCTGAAGCGCATGTACCTTCAGCTTCCTGCTTGTTGTAGTCTTACATATATCCTCCTTATGTTGGGTGAAAGCCATATCTGGGATCATTTTTCAAGAAGTATTCATCAGTTCATAAGGAAATTTTATTACTCTGGAACTTCAAAATGTTAATGAACACTATGAAGCACAAGCAACTCTATGAAGCATCCGTAATGATATGACAATAAACACTAGTTTTTTTTTTACATTTCAATTGAACGCTAGAGCATGAAGAGTACACAAGCCACATCATGCTTTGGCCAGCCAAATCAGTTCTCACCAGAGCAATTTATCAAAAGATCAGCTTGACCAGCATACTAGTAGAAGACTTGGTGCATCAATGATAATGAACATTAAATGAGGCTTTATACAAGTGGACTCGAAATGCCCTCTCTAAATTTCAGAAGTTGATTGTTTCTTAGGTGGTTCATGACAAGAGTATTGGAATATAGAATCCTAGCATTTTTTTTAATTACTACTTGTTATACAATTTCAAGTGAACAACAGAACATAGAGAAAACACATGCCATATCACGATTTGGCTAGACAAATTAATTCTCACTCGAGCTATTTATCTACAGATCAGCATGACCAGCATAGTAGTACGAAAGACAAGTATATGATATTAGCGTATCAATGATTATGACCACCAGATTCTGTTGTCACAGGAAAGAAGAGATAAAAACTATTATACCCGAATATTAGGGAAATGTTATTGTCAAATCTAATTTCAGTAGTTGATATTTTCTTAAGTGGTATTTGCCAAGATTATTGGCATAAAGTATACTAGCATTTGTACAGAATGACAACTATTCAGCTAAAGAAAGCCTAATCTCCTAACTATTGAGGTGAATACATATAATAACGTCATATAAAGTAAAAGGGTGCAATGCAAACTTAAAGCAAACAGAATTGAAACATAAGATGATTGTTGAAATTTATTATCAACAAAAGTAATCACATCAAATGTTTTTCTTCAACCAGTCTTAACCAACACCTGCAGTACAAAAAATAAATTAATCAAATCATAATCAAGTAAAATTTTAATAGGATTTTAATACAATCCAATCATTAAATCAAAAATAACTCAGCCCAAAAAAGTATCAAAAATAAAAAATGCAGAGCATAACATAGATTAAAGTACCTTATCAATAACACCAAATTCTTTAGCTCTTGTGGAGTCCATATAAAATGGTCTTTTCATCACATCAGCAACATTTTCTATTGACTAGTAGAATATCAATTCATATAATGAGTGTTATTTCATCTCCCATCAATTATCCTAATTAAAAATGAATACTATTTTAATATGTCATTTAATTGGTACTTACATTCCCAGTGTGTTTCGCTAGAAGGTTGACCAGGGTGTCCCTGTTTATTACTACCTGCAAAAACAATTATATCAGTCTCCAAACCAATTAAAAAAAATAGCATATATGAGTAGCATTATAAATATATACTGCAAAGGGAACATGCATAAAAACACAAACATACAAGACGTAAAACAGAGTCAAAATTTAAAAAAGGGGTAAGAAGTCTTACAACCCAATGTCAGGCAGATAAGGAATTATAATCACGCATTGCTTCTAGTTCAGATCTTAGCAGTTTCTCTTCAGCATAGAATGCATTATTGTGAACATTGTTTTCCCATGGTTCTTCAACTTTCACATCCACCTCAACAACCTATAGACAACATTGTTATTTTGAAGAAATGAGGGCCTATTGTGTTAATTGGGTGAAGCGAATACGCTCACGGCCCTAAAATCGTGAGTCTCCAGTCTAGAACAACAACAAAAATCAAACATTATGTAAACAGACAAAATCAACAGTTCCAAACCATCAAAATCAACACTCAAACCCAATCAATAAGAAGTACAATTAGAAAAAAATCAAAGCGTGTAAGCAAAATTGAGCAATAGACAAAATTGAACAAAACAAGTCAGAAAAACAATTTTTTGTTAAAGAAAAGTGTAAGACGATAAGAAAACCCTAGATTCATTGTAAGAAAAAGCAAGATTCGACCTTGATAGAGAATGAACTGCCATGAGAACGAAGAACTGGAAGATCAGAAGAGCCGAAAGAATCGAAGCGAGAGCCAATGATTCTACCACCTTGGGAGCCACGTACTATCGATCCTTCTTCCCTTTGAACTGGTTGACGACCACCTCTGGTTTTGCCCATTTGAATAGTAGAGAGAAAGTTAATCGCGTTTATAAACCCTATTTTTCGTTTTCGTGTAGCATGTTCAGGAGTAGAGAGAAAGAAGTCTGAGATGGAATATATTTTTAGAGAGAAAGAACTGTTTAGGCTTTTTAATTTCAAGTTTTCATTATGCGCGATTTTTTTTGACCTCCGTGTTTTTGATAAAGATGACGTTTTTTTAAAAAAAATGTTATCTATTTAAAATCAAAAAAATGCCTTTTTAAATAGATAACGTTTTTACATGTATATCTACAAAGTTTTGTTTAAAAACGTTGTGGAAAAAAATACCACAATGTTTTTATAAAAAACGTTGTCTATTAAGTGTTGTCTATTAGGTACTTTGTACTGGTGCATATTTAATAATTCAAATTCAAATTCAAATATCTTGGATCTAATAACAAAAATAAATTTAAAAATAATAATTTAAATTCAAATATTCAAAGTTTGACAACGTCATCTTCCTCATCCCCTTCGCCGGTCATCTTCCTCCTCCCCTTCGTCGGTGAGACCCAATTTAATGTCAAAAAAATAAAATAAGAACACTGCATAGGAAAGAGAGAAATATGAGAGTGATGTGTAATGTAATGTTGATAACCAAACCTTCGTACCAAGGTAACCAAACTTTTATACCAAGGTAAACAAACCTTTATATCAAGGTAACCAATCTACCTCCACACCTGCAGTATGAATTGGTTACCTTGGTATGAAAGTTTGACAACCAACTGCATAAAGGTTTGGTTACCAACTGCATTACATTCAAAATCAATTGGTAACTTAATAAAACAGAATTGGTTACCTTGATATGAAGTTTTGGCTACTAACTGCACTATGAAAAACTGCAGAAATAGAGTGGTGACAAATCATATTTCTGCGTTGGTACTTGTTCTCGGAAAGATCATATTTCTAACCTACTACTTCGAAAACGACCGTTACTATGACCAATACGTCACATGTAGCCCACTTGTATCCCTAAAATCCATTTATCTAACCCTTATTCATTAACTTTTTCTCTTTCCGTCCTCCCATGGCCGTTTCTCTCTCCTCAAATCCCAATTCATTTTCCCTTTCTGTAGAAATCTCACCCTAGAAACCCATGTCCCAGCTGTTGTCACCCTCCTTCCAGTTGGCGGAACCCTTCTCGCCCTTGCCGGAGCGTGGATGAGGAGGGTGGAGGCTTAGGGGATGGCGGTGGACTTGGAGGTGGGAAAGGTGGAGGATTTGGTGGAGCTACTGGATGAGGTGTAGGTGGGGGTGGAGGCTTAGGTGGTGGAGGTGCTATATGGTTTACTTATTAATTACTTAATTTAATAAATAAATAATATTAATCCCCTAAATTAAGGAATAATAATTGCATACTAATTCCCTAAATTAAGGAATCCTATTTGCACTAATATTGTAAATAAATATAGAAAGTTTATTATATAGTTGTGTAAATAATTTATGAGTGCACTATTGTTGTAATTATTTTAAAAAATGTAATAAAATATGTAATTGATCCTTTTATTTTTATAGTAACATTGTAAATAGCCACGATCCTATTTTATTTTTATTATTATTATTTATTTATTATTATTATTGTTGTTGTTAATGTTATTATTATTATTATTATTATTATTATATATCTTCATGAGATTATATTCATAGTATGTAGTGAAGGAGAAGAAAGGAATACATGGGGGAAATCTCATGTTTTGATATAAATATTAATCCTTGCAAGATATTAATAGATAACTTGTGTTGCTCCAGTGGTCAAATGACCAAAGTTCCAAGTGATAGGTCATAGGTTCAAATCTATATAGAAGCAATTTTTGGAAAAAATTCAAAAGACCTGCCATCTCAGCAGCGGACACGTGTCAATTTATAATATTAAATACTATGTCAGACCTACCACGTGTGCCACGTAGGCGCTACGTATGCCACATCAGCATGTCAACGTACATGTGGCGCCTGGGGGTTCAAAGTCTAAGTTTTTGAATAGAAAGGGGCTCATTTTGCGTTGACCGAAAAAAGGGGCTCACTACCCAAATATCAAAAAAGTTTAGTGGTCGACTTTGCATTTAACCCCACAATATAACAAGAAACCAGCTGGTGAAACCAAAGCATCATAACCTGCAGACTAAACCCATTAATAGTGCCCAAAAAATAGTACCAAATGCATATATGGTGTCCCTTTTTTCATATTCTTATTCCAATTAAAGTGATATATTATAATGATATCACTTAAAATTAATCTAATTATTATTATAAATATTGTCATTAAAATGTGTCATATTTAAAATTTATCTAAGAAATTATTTATAAATTTAGTTGCATTTTGTACCAGTTATTAAACTTATTTATTAAAAAATAAAGTTTATGTTGCTTTAAATAAACTATAATGAAGAAATTTTATATCTAGTTGTTCTATTATATCAATAATTGGTGATTATCGAGAGCATAAGTTAAAAAGCTACGAAGAGATCTTGAGGGAAGTGTATACAAGTATTAGGCTATATATATTTATTTACGTCTGAATGCATCAAAATGAGTTTGAATTTGACCGAATAAGTCATTTTAGACTAATTGTTTTACATTTTTTAAACTCTAAATGTGTCTAAATGATTCAGACAAAAAATTGTGACTAAATTAGTAAGAAGTGGTGCTAAATGATGTTTTTACTTGTATTTTGTCAGTCAAATTTTTTTATGAACAAATTGCGTTTGATTTTTCTCTAATAAATTAGTAACCAATTTAATGAAAGTTGTTATAATCTTTTGTTTTAATTTTATGGACCGATAAAATGTTAGTAATATTTTTTAGTTTTTTTCCTAAAATATTTATGTTGGAATTATTTTAATAAAATTAAAATAATATTTATGTTGGAATTAGTTTTTTTTATTAATTTTCTAAGTTTTTTTCTCATTTACTTAATTTTAAAAACCCAACAAGGTGTTAGGTGAGTTTATTTTTTTATTTTAAGTGAAATGTATTTCTTTTTTTACAAAAAAAAATTACTATTTAAGGAAAATTTAATGCACTTATACATTAACTTAAAAAAAATAATTATTTTATATATGGACATATTTGATTAAATATATACATGTAAACAAATATTCATATAAATATTTATAAATATATCTTTAAATATTCATATAAATATTTATAAAAAATATTCATATCTAAATTTTATAAATTTTAGATGAAATATTTATAAATAAATATTTGTTTATAAATTTTAAAGATTAATTTATATGAATATTTAGAGATAAATTTATAAATATTTATATGAATATTTGCTTAAATATATATATGTAACAAATATTCATATAAATATTTATAAATTTATCTCTAAATATTCGTATAAATATTTATAAAAAATATTCATATCTAAATTTTATAAATTTTAGTTGAAATATTTATAAATTTATAAATAAATATTTGTTTATAAATTTTAAAGATAAATTTATATGAATATTTAGAGATAAATTTATAAATATTTATATGAATATTTGTTTATATATATATATATATATATAGTAATAAAATTTATCTAATATACAGAAAATATCTCATAAGAAGCAAAAATATAACAGCTAGGTTTTGAACCTAAGACCTATGGGTTATTGGGCCATTAAGCAACCACTGAGACATTCTAATTTATTAGTTAACTAAACTACCGTCATAATTTGTAACGGTAGACAGTGTAACACATAAGAAAATGAGGGGCAAATGAGTAATTTCTCATGTCGCTACAGCATGTAGCGGCAGGGGGAAATCTATTTCAATCCGTGTCATCCAATGTTGCGATCAACAGTATAGATTATGGTTGTTGAAATAGTACCCGTGACAACCATTTGCCAAGAATGGGGGCCCATATATATAAAGCCGTGTATATTCTATTTGTCCGCAATCTTTCAAAACTGCGTCGTTTTGGCATATTTGTTTTTGATTTCTGATTTGGGAGGAGAGAAGCTATTTTTTAATAAATATAAAAATTCTGCCAAAACGACATAGTACCACACACACACACACACACACACACATATATATATATATATATATATATATATTCATAGTTACTTTATATATATTTAGTTTAATGTGGAGATTTAAGATGAGTATATATATAGATGGTAATAGAATTTATTTAATGCACAAAAAATATAACATTAGTTTACTGTGGAGATTTGTGGGCAAGGAAATCATGCCTTGCCAGTTAGGGTTTCGTGTTGGTTGAGGAGGAGAGAAATCCACAAAGAGCATAAAATTGATTGGTTGATTGAAGAGGGGAGAACGACAGGTGGGCTATTACTCCAACAACGCATGACAGAACTCCTAGAATCCGGAAACCGTGTTAGGGTAGCAGGGATTCCAAGAGCCTTCTTGAGTCCTTCGAGTTGAGAGAATGTCCAAACCCATTTAGTGCTTTATGGGCCAAAGTGTAAATTAGGGTTTATTTGACCTAATTGAATTAAATACACAAATTAAAGTTCACGTTATGATTGAATTAAAAGACGGAAGAGCCAGAAATAAAGAAGTAAGACCTGAGAGAATCTTTCACGTGTCCCGAGACAGTAGACACGTGGAGGTGACTTATTTTGGGAATTAATTGAGGGATTAGATTGGTGTCTAGAAGGGCAGGACAATCTGGGTATTACTCTGATGACTAAGGATAAATTTGGAATTTCCCTGAGGACATGTGCCTAGCACATGACCACTCTCCAAATAAACCTATAAATACATTTTCCACTCCATTGGGAAGGGACTTCTCTTCAGACTCAGAACTTGGACCCTTTGGAAGACTGCAAGACTTGGAGATTCTCTCTCAACCCGAAGACTCAAGAAGGCTCTCTGAATCCTTGCTACCCTAACAAGGTTTTTGGATTCTAAGAGTTCTGCCACATGTCGTTGGAGTAATCACTCACCTGTTCTTCTCCCCTCTTCAATCAATCAATTAATTCCGTACTTTTCGTGGATTTTTCTCCTCCTCAGCCAACACGAAACCCTAACCCTAGCAAAGTACAATTTCCTTGCCCATATTTCTTTGGCGACTCTGCTGGGGAGGTGTAGAATTCGTGAAGGGTATGCCCACAACTCAAAGTGGGAGAACTACATGAAGAGCTGCTTCACCAACAAATAGTATTACCTCACCAAATCCAGTTCCAAGGCAAGCAACTCAAGCTTTCCAAGGCGCAAATCTAGATTCTGATCAACCACTTATTGAAGACGCTTTGGAAGAGACTTCAACATCACTATACATGGCCAATCAACAACAAACCAATGCAAGAAGGCAAGGTGAGGATATAAGCGGAGAGCAGATGAATATTATACAACTGGAGATACTCAAGGCATTAAAGGAAGCACGGGAAGGACAAGGGATGATGATGGCCATGATGTTGGAGATGCAGAGGAAGCAAGAGGAGATGGGGAACTTCCGCCAACAGTTGATGCAGATCCCTACCTTCAAGGCCATGTTCCCAGGCAGTTCGCAGGGAGAACACGCAGGAGTGGAGGACAACAACAATGGTAGCAACAACAAAGAGAACCAGATTTACCTCCATTAACGGAAAGTCAATCGGTTCCAATAATCAACTTGGAGCCCCAAAACAGTGGTGACGTGCCACAACCTAGGTTGGAAGCAAGCCAACCTCAGACAAATATCATCCCAACTGCTCTCCCAATATTTTCACAGTTACAGATGTCATCCGTCCCAATCCATGTCCAGCGAGTGAGCCAGCAACTACCACCAGTGCTAGCTTTGCACGATGCAAGTGTGCATCAACCATACACGCCGCCGGTACAACAGTATATTGCAACAACCTAGAGAGTTCATGCCACGAGCCAGTACGTGACGAAGGATGATATGATCGATGTGATCAATCAACTTCGGAGGCAGATATCCTGACCCTCAGAGTTAGACTTTACTCTACCTTAACCAGCATACATTCGGAGGCAACCTTACCCAACAGGATATATTGAGCATCCCCCGCAGTTTCCAAAATACAACGGAGAGAAAGGAAATGCGAGGGAATATATTGCCAGGTTTGTAGAGTCAATGTCTCCGTGGCTCGGATATGATGAAGTGAACAACCACAACTTGTTGATGCGAGAATTCAACAAGACTTTGACGGATAGTGCCTTTAGTTGGTACTACAATTCGAAAAAGGGGTCAGTCCATGATTGGGATGACTTAAAATTATAATTTTTTAAGAAATTTTTTTATGTGCAAAAACAGGTGACCATTGTAGAGCTCATGAGGTTCAAGTAAAAGCCGAAAGAAGAGCTATCAGATTATGTTGACAGGTTCAGGGCCTATACACAGAAGTGCGCAGAGCCAATTAAAAAAAAACTTAGTTAGCATATGCAACAATGGTGCTTTAGACGCCTTCAAGCCCACCTCATTACCAAAGCTTGTGATTCATTTAAACCCTCTCATCTTTTGCACAAGACTTGGGAGGAATCATGACATTACCCATCAGCCATGCGATGGTTACATGGAAGGACAAGAGGACAACAATTGTGACTTTGGCAGATTCTCAGTCAAAACCACAAGGGGGCAAGAGGGAGAAGAATGAGAAATTTGAGCGAAGCAGAGAAAAGCATGGGTACAAGTATACCAGAATGCCAGTTTTGGAGGCTATCACATGCAGCGAGAAGGTATTCAGAAGCCTGTACGAATAATGGGTTGAGCACGGAGTGGTGAAGCCTCCAAGGCCCCGACTAGTTATAACAGAAGAGATGAAAAGAAGACCGGACTTCTGTGTATACCACCAATACGCAGGACATTTCATTATGGACTGTTACAGTCTGCGGAGGATATACCATGAGAAGCTGGCGGCCGAGGAGATTAAACTAGGAGAAGAAACAAGCAACACTATCACCCATGGTGCAGTTCCGGAAGTTAAGAACCCAAATATTGGCTCTACCATCAGATGAATTAAAAATTCATCCAAGATGGTGGTCCACCAAAAATGGTGGTTCAAGTCCTCAGGAGTATCCCTTGCCAAGTAATTGGATGACCAAGGGAGGAGGCACAAGAATTGACGAATTAAAAAAATAAAAAATCCACCCAAGAGGGTGGTCCACTCTAAATGGTGGTCAAGTCCTCGTAGACTGCACTTGCCAAGAAATTGAATTACCCAAGTGACGAGACACCCAATTTCAAGTCCTCGTAGACTGTACTTGCCAAGAAATTGGACGACCCAAGTGACGAGGCACCTGAGTGTTACACTTTATCATCAAAAGTGAACAAGGCACCTGACTATAAGTCCTCGTAAGTTATACTTTCACATTCAAAAGTAATCGAGGCATCTGACTAACGGGTAAAATGCAAACTAGACCACTGAACTTTAGGAGTTTTTGAGTATTGAGCCCTTTTCTTTTGGTCAACGCAAATTGAGCCCCAGGCGCCACATGTGTGTTGACCTGCGTACGTGGCGCCTACTTGGCAAATTTGACGTCAGCATTTTTTATTTTATTTTACACGTGGACATGCTGACATGGCAAATATTGAATTTAATTCCAAAACTTATGTTTGCTGCCAAGAGTCGAACTCGAGACCTCTAAGCTTGGAGTTTGAACCCAATGACCAACTGAACAAACAAGATTAGTTGTTATAATTTTGTAAGGACTAATATTTATAACTGAACAAATTATTTTCCCCAATAACAATAATAATAACAATAATAATAATAATAATAACAATGATAATAATAATGATAATAATGATGATGATGATGATAATAATAATAATAATAATAATAATAATAATTATAATAACAACGATAATAATAATAACAATAACAATGATAATAATAATAATGATAATAATAATAATAATAATGATAATAATAATAACAATAATAATAATAATAATAATAATAACAACAACGATAATAATAATAACAACGATGATAATAATAATAATAATAATAATAATAATAATAATAATAATAATAATGATAATAATAATAACAATAATAACAATAATAACAATAATAATAATAATAATAATTATAATAATAATAATAATAATAATAATAATAATAATAATAATAATATTGCTCCACCGCCTTGTTAATCTAATTATTAACTAACATGCTATTATTATCTCTTTCGGAATTCTTTCCCATCTCTTAGATACTGCTCAAACAATTTTTATTTCTTTAATTATAATTTATAGCAAAGTCTTCATAGATGGAATTAAACACATTGGAAGAAGCTTCATGCTAGTTCATAATCTTGTCCCATGTGAGTGGTTTTTCATGAAGACCCACCCCACCCCACCCCCACTTCACTTATGCATTGCATGAGAGAGATTAATTAATTTCAAGCAACGTACGTGGTCCTCTTTGAATTATTTTGAGTTTCTTTGCAATATCCTCGCCGTATTATTATTATTATTATTATTATTATTATTATTATTATTATTATTATTATTATCATCATCGTTGTTATTATTATTCTCGTTGTTATTATTATTCTCATTATTATTATCGTTGTTATTATTATTATCGTTGTTATTATTATTATCGTTGTTGTTGTTGTTGTTGTTGTTGTTATTATTATTATTATTATTATTATTATTATTATTATTATCATTATTATTATTATTATTATTGTTATTATTATTGCTATTGGGAGAAATAATTTGTTCAATTATAAATATTAGTACTTACAAAATTATAACAACTAATCTTGTTTGCTCAGTTGGTCATTTGGCTCAAACTCTAAGCTAGAGGTCTTGAGTTCAACTCTTGGCAGTAGTCATAAGTTTTGGAATTAAATTCAACATTTACCATGTCAGCATGTTCATGTGTAAAATAAAATAAATAAAAAATGCTGACGTCAGATTTGTCAAGTAGGCGCCACGTATCCAGGTCAACGCATATGTGGCACCTGGGGCTCAAAGTCCAAATTTTTTAATAGAAAGGGGCTCAATTTGCGTTGACCAAAAGAAAAGGGCTCAATACCCAAAAACTCATAAAGTTCAGTGATCTAGTTTGCATGTTCATGTGTAAAATAAAATAAATAAAAAATGCTGACGTCAGATTTGTCAAGTAGGCGCCACGTATCCAGGTCAACGCATATGTGGCACCTGGGGCTCAAAGTCCAAATTTTTTAATAAAAAGGGGCTCAATTTGCGTTGACCAAAAGAAAAGGGCTCAATACCCAAAAACTCATAAAGTTCAGTGATCTAGTTTGCATTTTACCCTCTGACTAACAGCCCTCGGAAGTTACACTTTCAACTTCAAAAGTGATTGAGGCACCTGAGTATAAGCCCTCAACCCCAAAAGTTACACTTTATCTTTAAAAGTGGCGAACATTATGCTTTATTCGACAAAAGCAAGAAAGTTGCACTTTATCTCTAAAAGTGGAGAACGTTATGCTTTCTACGACAAGAGAAAGATTTATTATATGAAACGTTATGCTTTTCGTTAAAAGCAATTTGATTATCAATAAATTTGTCAAACTTTCACTTATATTTGATTAATATTTCTTTTGATTTATTAAAAAAAAGAGTATAGATTCAAGTGTTAGTTTGCATGAAATATATGTACATGAATTTTCTGATATAGGAAATGGAAAAACTATAAAAGCCATGATCTAATTAAAGGCCATGACCTGTCGAACTGAAGAGAGGGGAATAACTAAAGCCTCCAAGTCGACAATGGTGGTACTCTGAGCTTTCGTATTGGAGGCTATCGATCTTTCAAAATCTTGAGCAGCTGACTAAATTTCCCAAAAGCTCGGGCTTCAATTTATCTATGGCATCTTGAAGCTCCTAAAGCTTTACATAAAGTAAGTAATTCTTGTGAGACCCCATATTTTATGAATAAATATTTTTTTTTTGAAATATATATTTTTAATATTATGGTGTGGATTTGATATATTGTTATAGTTGTGGGTAGTATTTGAAAATTTTGTAAAGTATGCAAGTTGTTATATAATATTCGTTTGGCTGGGGAATATTCTTTTTGTCGGGGAATATTCGTACGACTACATAATCATTGGTGGACCCCACAACAGAAGTACTGTCGTAGTTAGAAAACGACAAAAATATTTTATGAAAATAACGACGGAAGTTTTACCGTTAATACTGTTGAACTACTCGGTAGTAAAAGTACAATAATATGCGTGGTTGCGTAGTAGCACACGGTATTGATTATTAATGCTTACGTGAGAAGTCACTCAGTTATACTGCATTATTGCTACAGTAATTGCTGCATCATATCTCTCATATTATTGATTCAATTATTGTCACAGTATCATCTGCATAAAATGTTATTTTATTAAATCAATAATTGAGATGACAAAGTTATTCATATTATAAATTGCAATATTTATAATGTCCAGAAGTTCTGTCAAGGAGAGGTTTGGTCACCTAATTGCGCGCCAATAGGGAGAAATCCTTATTGGAAAGCCCCCTCTTTCCTGGGAACGATTTGGTTGATAAATATTGTGAGTTATAATATTAATGATGAATGTTGTTCGGAGTTGAATTTGGAGACGCGGACGTGATATTTGAGTCCGGAACGTCAAAATTAGTAAAAATAGTCTATAAACACAAAATTTTCCGAAATTCACTATTTGGTCAAAAAGTCAACAGTTGACTTTTTTGGGAAAAGTCAAACTTCGAAATTTAAAAATTTATATTTTTGATAAAAATAGTTTCTTCATATTGGAATTGTTTGTGTTAGTAAAAATCGACATTTATTTCGATAGAAATTGATGTCTGGAGGTTATATTGACCAATTGGGTATTTAACCGGATAAATGAGCAATTGATTACTATTATTTTACATGATTATAACTATTTGGTCACATGTTATACTATTGATTCACATTCTTGCTACTATTAGGGGAGTTGGTGCAAGATTCATAATACTTACATGACTAAGTTAAAAATAGAGGTATAGATGGAGGTACTATACTGTAATTCATATTTTTACATGTCTAGAACTATTGATTCACATGATTTACTATTGAATCACATTATTTACTATTAGGGGAGTTGGTGTAAGATTGATAATACTTGCAGGACTAAATTAAAAAGGAAGAAAAAGTTGGAGGTATTGTACTATAATTTTTCGAGCCCCAAAACGTGCAATTATCGAAACTATATTTTTCTATAAATAGAAGCTCATTCTTCTTCATTTCTCACCAATTTACTAAAGCTCTAGAGCATTTATTATAGAGAAAAATTATAGAGAGAAAATCTATAGAAGAAGAGAAGCCTGCTACCTCACTACTCTTTTATCCAGTTTCTTTCAAAGGTAAGAGATATTATTTATTGTACCTGTAAGGGGTATTTTTTTTTCTTATTCATGAAAAGAACTTCTGTTATTCCATTCTATATTATTATGTTGGAATAACCTGTTTATGCAAAGTACCGCATACATGGTGAAATTCTTCTATTATTCCATTCTATATTATTATGTTGGAATAACCTGTTTATGTAAAGTACCGCATACATGGTGAAAATCTTCTATTATTCCATTCTATATTATTATGTTGGAATAACCTGTTTATGCGACGTACCGCATACATGGTGAAATTCTCCTATTATTCTATTCTTTACTATTCTGTCGGAATATCCTGTCGGTGTGATTTTCAACTGACCTGGTTCCATTACTTATTATTCTGCATTTAATATTCTGTCGGAATATCCTGTCTATGCTTTACACCGGACCTGGTTCCATTACTTATTATTCTGCATTTAATATTATGTAGGAATATCCTGTCTGTTCTTTACGCCGGACCTAGTTCCATTACTTATTATTCTGCATTTAATATTCTGTCGGAATATCCTGTTTGTGCTTTACGCCGGACTTGGTTCCATCATTTACTATTTTGCATTTATTATTCTGTTGGAACATCCTGTCGGTGTGATTTTCACCTGACCTAGTTCCGTTATTATTATTCTGTTGGAATAATCTGTCTATGCGAAGTACCGTATGCATAGTGATTTCTTTTGTTATTCCATTCCTTATTATTCTGTTGGAACATCCTGTCGGTGTGATTTTCACCTGACCTGGTTCCGTTATTATTATTCTGTTGGAATAACCTGTCTATGCGAAGTACCGCATGCATGGTGATTTCTTTTGTTATTCCATTCTTTATTATACTCATTTGATTAAGTTTTGACTTCTATACTCCATGAAATTAGTGGAATATCATTGATATTTGTGCTTCATCCAGTATTTTTTCATGAAAATATTCTTCTGAGCATTCTAGAATTTTACTCTATAAAGAAGTATCATGTTGACAATTTGGACGTGATTGAATCCTGGTTAAATTAATTCGTGAACTTGTTTTATTGAATTATTATGTCATTGTCATCATCCTCATGCATATATTATGATTTAAGGTCATCTTTAGCTTACGTGCATAGATGGACTTAGTATGATTATGACCAGGGATCATTCGGTATAATCATGACCTGTAATGTTGTAAATGATATGGTAAAATTCCTCAGTGGTCTGTAATGCATTGATGGACAGCTTTTGGTATGATTATGACCAGAGATTATTCGGTATAGTCATGACCATTGATGAATACACGAATGTCCTTGGCCCGTAGTGCATGGATAATTTGTGGTCGTGATACGAAAGAATATCCTTGGCCGTAGTGCAGGGGTGATTCGATGATGTGGATTATTTATTAAGCTGAGTCACATCGATAAAAGTGATGAAAAACCTTTTAAATCAAAAAAGATAGTAGATTTTATTCTCTACTTGACTCTTTTAATGGATTGCTTGTTCCGCTGCAGTTAAACTTGATGTCTATTGTATTTTATCAGTTTAACATTGTTGAAGACTATTGATAATTTATTCTGCATTATCTTAGTCATAATATTTCTTACTGGGATAGTTGAGCTCACCATTTCTTTCACTTTTCTCTTCAGAAAATGATAATATAGCTGGTACAAGTCGGGGAAAGGAGTGATGGTCCAGAAGATATCATTAGTAGTCCTCACTATTTTGTTAAATAGTGTGACAATAAATGTAATGAGGACACCTTTGAGAATGAATATTGTCTAGATAACAATATTCCTATTAGAACTCTTATTTTATGTATTGCCGTATGATACACGACAGTTGTATAGTTAAGTTGTATCTGTATTTTGTACCATGTATTTGGCGACTCAAAATTGGGTGATGAATACCTAATTTTGGGGGCGTCACAATTCTCATGGAGACATGAAGTGACTTCCGAACGAAGTGCAACAACATGATGATTGGAAATAAAGAGATCCAACCTAGCATGGAAGGGAGACATGTCCAAGGAAAGTTAGGAGATACCTAGATATCCTTGAAGAGCTCCTCTAGGGCTTACCCTCCTAGGGTTTGCTTCCCTAGAGGTTCACTCTCCTAGGACTTTCGTTTTCAAGGCTTGCAAAATATCAAGCTTCAAGAAGTGAAGACTTCAACACTTAATTTTTTTTTGCGCGATCATCTCACCAAAGGCGTGACTCACGCGCAGGGGGAAAATGCTTACTGGTAGATGACATAGACATCCTCCAGAGTAGAGGTGCATTCCACCCCAAGCAGTGACGAATATGCATATGGAGGAGCACCACGGTTCTGTTGAATACGAGTGTCCCTGCATAGCTGGATGCAACGAAAAATGTCAGTTTTTTCTTTAGTACATCCACATAATCAACATTCTCAAGTATCTCGTTGTTCCAATGCTGCCATTCCTGAAGGTGGCTAGATGAATTAGACAAACTGTGAAGGAGAAGGCCATTTGGTTGGTTCCCCTAGGGGTTGTCCCGTAGGGTTTAGCCACCTAAGGAGCTCTCCCCTCTTAATTACATTTAACTTCTCCTTGCTCGTTGAATGATCAACTGATTGGAATAAATGCTACTTCACCGGAATATTCGAGCCAAGGACCTTGT
Source organism: Panax japonicus (assembly GCA_020205505.1). Lineage (NCBI taxonomy): Eukaryota > Viridiplantae > Streptophyta > Magnoliopsida > Apiales > Araliaceae > Panax > Panax japonicus. The sequence goes on along the minus strand of CM035098.1, from coordinate 4,695,939 downwards.
TAAGGTGAAATGGCACGGAATAAATTCTTCCTCCTTGCGGTGTTGTCCTTTCTTTCAGAATATCCGGGCCAAGGACCTTGTTAAGGTGAAATGGCTTGGAATAAATCCTTCCTCCTTGCGGTGTTGTCCTTTCTGTCATATCCAAGCCAAGATCCTTGTTAAGGTGAAATGGCTCGAAATAAATTTTTCCTCCTTGCGGTGTTGTTTTTTCTTTGTGAATATCCGAGCCAAGATCTTTGTTAAGGTGAAGTGGCCTGGAATTGATGCTTTCTCCTTATGGTGTTGATTTTTCTTAGAATATTCGAGCCAAGATCCTTGTTAAGGTAAAATGGCCCGGAACGAATGCTTCCTCGTTGTGGTGTTGCCTTTCCTTTGATACTATCCGAGCCAAGATCCTTGTTAAGGTGAAATGGTCCGGAATAGGTGTTTCCTCGTTGCGGTGTTGTGGTTCAAAAAAGAAATACTACAGTTACTTGAAAAGAGAAGTCGGTGAAGCAATCACAAAGAATTAACCAAACGAAAAATAAACACGACTAGAGGTTCACGGTTATGTTATGAACATGGAACAACAGGTGTAGCATTTCAAAATCCACGATCTTTGAAAACCAATTTTCTGGGGAGATTCCGGTGGAATTTGGAGACTTTAAGTTTCTTCAAAAAATTTCTCTTTATACCAACAAGTTCACCGGCTCTTTGCCACAAAAGATTGGATCTTGAGCTGATTTTAAAGCTATTTCTTTTCCTCCTGATATGTGCAAGAAATGTACGCGTGACTGATTTATTCACGGGCGGAATACCTGAAAATTATGCAAATTGTTTAACTTTAGAACGATTTCGGGTAAATAATAATTCTATCTCTGGTTCAGTCCCTCCTGGCATATGGGGTTTGCCAAATATAGAAATTATTGATCTTACTTTCAATCAATTTGAAGGTCCAGTAGCCCAATATTGGACAAGCTAAAAAACTATCCCAACTTTTTTTTCTAGCCAATAATCAATTTTTTTTGGAGAATTACCTGTGAACATATCAGAAGCTTTTTTATTGGTAGGAATTGAATTGAATTCAAATAAGTTTTCTGGTAAATAAAATTAACCGAACATACAATCAATAAAGGTGTATAATCACTTTAAAAAAAATATTAAAAAAAAATTAACCGTAGGATTATATGCTTGTTTTTCTATCAAACAAATTGTTAAAAAGTTTAAATCCATACACCTAAGATTGAAATAATTAATCACCTAAAAAGATGAAATTGATGACATTTTTTATTAGATCTTCCAAGTCATCACAAGATATCAGGAGACTTTTTGATATTTGTGTCCAATTAATCTAGGAAACAAGCATAAGAAAAAGAAACTTACTGACATAATTGGCCCGGGCAAGCATTATTGCAATTTTATTTCAGTCAGTAGCACTGGGGGTAGGACATGTTCTTCCAATAGGACTTGGGTGGAGAAGTTGAAGATTGTGGCGGTGATGGTAGTGGAATAACCTGACAAACAGGTTAGCATGAAGCACAATCAACTACGCAGGTTTCGTTATTCGAGACTAATTTCAAGGATTTCATTTTATAAACTGATGAACCAATTACATTATCAAATCATCAGTTTATAAAATTAAATCATCTTTTATTTTATTATATATAATTATATTTTTTTGAGTATATATATAATTATCTTTAAAAAACAAAAAAGAGACGGAATTAATTTTTAAGTTTCCAAATTTAATTTAATTTATCATGATTTAGTTTTCGAATATATTATTATTATTATTATTATTATTATTATTATTATTATTATTATTATTAAGGAAACAAAGATTGTGCAAGGTTTGGAAAGATTTGATAAAAGATGTTCAAGATATCTTTGGAAGAGCTCCCCTAGGAGTTACCTTTCCTAAGATTTTTTGTTTTCAAGACTAGCAAGATCAAACTAAGCGGATTGTTCAGAAACTTGAAACTTGCACGATCGTCACTCCAAAGACGTGACTATCGCGCAGGGGGCAAAATGTGGGCCAAAGTGAAAATTAGGGTTTATTTGACCTAATTGAATTAAATGCACAAATTAAGGTTCACATTATGATTGAATGAAAAGACGAAAGAGCCAAAAATAAAGAAGTAAGACCTGAGAGAATCTTTCACGTGTCCCAAGGCAGAAGACACGTGGAGGTGACTTATTTTGGAAATTGATTGAGAGATTGGATTGGTGGCTAGAAGGGCAGGACAATCTGGATATTACTCTGTTGACTAAGGGTAAATTTGGAATTTTCCCGAGGACATGTGCCTAGCACATGACCACTCTCCAAATAAACCTATAAATACCCTTTCCAATCCATTGGGAAGGGACTTCTCTTCAGACTCAGAACTTGGACCCTTTGGAAGACTACGAGACTCGGAGATTCTCTCTCAATCCGAAGACTCAAGAAGGCTCTCTGAATCCTTGCTACCCTAACAAGGTTCTTGGATTCTAACAGTTCTGCCACGTGTCGTTGGAGTAATCGCTCACCTGTTCTTCTCCCCTCTTCAATAAATCAATCAATTCTGTACTTTTCGTGGATTTCTCTCCTCCTCAGCCAACACGAAACCCTAACCCTAGCAAGGTACAATTTCCTTGCCCACATGCTTTTAGGGGGAATCTCCAAGCCTTTAAATCACCAAAAGGGTCCCTTTGATCTTCTAAGGGTCCAAGTATTGAGTCTAAAGAGAAGTCCCCTTCCAAATGGAATGGAAGGGGTATTTATAGGATTTTCTGAAAAGTAGTCATGTGCAAGGCACATGCTTTTAGGGAAATTTCAGAAATACCCTTTAGTCATCAGAATAATGCCCATATTGTCCTGTCCTTCTAGCCACCAATCCAATCCCTCCATCAATTCCCAAAACGAGCCGCCTCCACGAGTCTTCTGCCTCAGGACACGTGGAGACTTCTCTCCGGTCTAACACATTTATTTCTGACTTTTTCGTCTTCATTCAATTAGGTTATGTGAACCCTAATTTTGTACTTGGGCCCACATTTGCCCCCTGTGCGAGAGTCGCATTCCCAAATAGACGATCATGCAAGAATATTTCAAGCCTTTGAGCGATTTTGTGGGACTTCACTTTATAGGTCTTGAAGACAATGGTCCTAGTAGAGGGAACCCCTAGGGAGCCAAACCTTTAGAGTTAAATCCTAGGGAGGCAAAACCTAGCAGGACTCTTCCTTGGACATATTGGGAAATCCTCCAAAAATATTTGCATAACTTGCCCAAGATTTGTTTCCTTATTTTTTCTGGAAATTGAAAACAAGAAAAAATAATCAAATATCACCAAATAAAATAAAATCTAATAAAATCCTTCTTTTGGTAAATCAAATCTTCCTCTTTTACCAAATTAAATCTTAATTTTTGTTTTGAAAATAAAGTCAAATCTTAACTTTATTTTGGAAATAAAATCAAATCTCTCTTTATTTTGGAGATAAAATCAAATCTTTCTTTTTTTGGAAATGAAATGAAATCTTTCTTTATTTTGGAAATAAAATCAAATCTTTCTTTATTTTGGAAATAAAATCAAACATTTCTTTATTGTAGAAATAAAATAAAATCTTTCTTAATTTGATCTTGAAAAGAGAGATTTTTTTATCAAATTAAATCAAATCTTATATTTTTTTTGGAAATACAATAAAATCTTATTTTATTATTATTTAATTTTTTTTCGAAAAAAATAAATAAAATCTTTACTTATCTTATTTTGGAGAAGTAAGAAGTCGATATTCATAATCCACGGCTGAATGTCTTGCATCCGAATTGCAGTGGGTAGTTCTGTTGCCGCATTACTTGGTTGTTATTTGCAATAAGAAGGGACCTCCATTGAAGCTGTACATGCTACTCCCCTACTAGCCAACAAAGTTTAACTCCTTCATATGTATACATGATTAGGCCAAGTCCTGCTTGCATGCAATTTGTTATCTGTAATATATAGTATTATTTAATAATGCATATAAATAAATTATGCAAAAATGAAAAATATAAATTTGAGTCATTTGAATTCACAAAGTCTCCTTAAAGCAAATTTATTCCCCCACAGATGCTAATGGTTAATTGAATAATTGCTTCCCAAGATAAAACGGATTTCAATTCTTAATTAGTATCATTACAAAATTAAGAATTCATCAAACCAAAATTTATGTTATGTACTGAAACTATATGAACATGAATGATGC